>JANBXA010000366.1:29040000-29162500 GCA_030556225.1 Cricetiscus sungorus | reverse complement strand
AACCAAGTGCATGTGTCCAAATTACTCATCAGAGCTATGTGATTCCATAGTTCATATGTAACATGAACACATCAGCTGGAATTATGACAAAACAGCCACCAACAACCTCAATTTATGCATTAATCACTAGAAACCCGTTCAGACCTTCCCCTAAAGCGAATAAAAAGCAGAACACCTTAACTGCTGCCGCAGGGGTCAGGACTAAAGATCTTTACAGTTACATTTATTTGGAGACAACCACAGACCCACCAGGTCTCCTTTCCTTAGTTTCCCTGATGGCAACGCCTTCAGTAAGACATCACAGTTAGGACGCTGGCCCTGACACAGCCCAACACCGGGTGTTTGCAGCAGTTTGTTTTGTTTCTATGGTTAGGGTTAGAGTTATTGTGTGTATAAGTGGTTTTGCGTGTGCATGTGTGTGCACGTATTCCCACATACCTACATCACCTACATGTGTGATTCCCACAAAGGCCAGAAGAGAGCAATGGATCCCCCAAAATGGAGTTAGAGATAGATGGTTGTGCTGCCACAGGGCTGGTGGCAACCTAACACTTTTAACTGAAAGATTGCCCCGCCCACTGGTGTCATTTTTCCCACACAAAGAAGAATATAACAAAGTCATCTTTGGAGTCATTTTTCTAGGGTCCAGCTATTTACAGACAACTCTGTAAGACCAAGCATTGGGAGCCCCGGAATTTACCAAAGGCTGTACTTACAAAGAACCGTCCCAATCCCAAATGCAAAGTTAGAGACACTAACAAGAGCACGAACAGTTGACCAGCAGCTTTCAAATGTCACAAGGGGAGAGTCAGACCCCCTGACCGTGGGTCTGAAAGGCAAGCATACACAATGAGGGCTGCTCCTGAGGTGGAGGAAGCAGGAGGGAAAGCGATGTGAGGGCTGGCTCAGGTGAGGAACAGCCTCAGAGCTGAGAGCTAGTTTTCCTGTTGCCAGAAGCTGTCAAAGCTCGGCCACAACAGAATGTGAGTGGCGGGCGCTACACTGCCTGGGAAGAAAGCCGGCTCAGCTCTTCCCGACTGCAGAGCTTAGCCCTCAGGCCACGAGTTGTGCCCTGCCATGCAGAGGCAAATTTGCAAGGCACATCCACCTCTTGGTAAGAAAGTGGCTTCCAGCACTGGGGTGACATCTAGTGGGGGCACCTCCAGGAAAAAGGACTGGCTTGTGGCAGAGTAAAAGCACAACAGCCTGGCACATGAGTATAGCCTGAGGTGGAGGTGGCCAAGCCCAGAGAGCGCCCTGCCCTGCATAAGGGCCCTGGGTTGAAGAGCAGGGTGTGCGAGGCTGGTCCAGAGACAGGCATAGAGGGAGACCTGTGGGCGCTGTCACAGGAGTATGGGGTCAAGTCTGGGGTGGGGTGGGGTGAGGCCTCACAGTTAGAACTCTTGCCCTGTGTGGCACTGATGCAGTCACTCATCTGCAGGACAAAATAGTCACCTAGCTCTACCCCATGCCAACCAGCTCTGACCTGAACCCTTAACCAAGACAACAAACCAGCAAGGGGGTTTAGGTGGAAGCTTGAGAGCCACCGACTTGATGGAAAGTTCTATCAACCATGCTTTTCCATTTATATCCCACATTTTGGATCCAAGGCCTTGAATCAAATGCTTGGTGGTCAGGAACTAATGGAAGATGCTCTGTTTCAGTGCAGTGTGACCACCTTAAATCTATTTCTATTCCCAACGTCAACTGCGCATACTCTACTGATTGGTTATTTGTTTAGAAAGTCGCTGGGAAAGGCATGACTAGGTACTACATTCCTGGTTCAAATGCACTGATGACATCATACCTACAGAACAACTGCAAAGGGGTAGTATGAAAGCTAAGACACTGGAGCAAAATGTAAACAACCCCTGGGGAAAGTGTTGTGGTAAAAGGAGCCTGCCTGGATTTTCTGTGCTCTATTGGTAACTTTTACTGCAGACAGAATACTGCAAGCCTTGAGGGAGCCATCAACGCCTGCCACTGTATGCACTGCCTACTCAGAACATGGAATCTCCCTGTGAGCAGTGACTGTTCACACCCCAAGTTTACACAGCCACAGACCTCAGGCAAGGAACACGTAAGGGGGATTCCGCCATTTCCTCAGGCTCTTTTCTTCCTGATAGAGTGGTTTTAACCATGCCAAAGGCCTGGAGATGTTAGTGAGGCCGTCACTGCTGTGCTATGGCAGAGTGGAGCTTCTTATCTAGTTCATAGTATTTCTAACACATTCAATTAAGAAATCCGGAGGAAACAGCTTGTGCAAGACTCGTGCTTAGGGAACAGGGTCAGCTGGGTAGAGAACTGATCTTGACTCAAACCCCAGCACATTCCATAGAAAGAGCAACAAACTTTGCTACTTGTTCCTGGTGACCCCACAACCTCAGACCCTGTTTCTAGAGGGCAAGGTGTGGGTGTTATCCTGGCAGAGGCACGGTGCCCAGCTCATGGATGTCTCAGGACAGCTAGATGCAGGAGAATCACAGGTTCTTTCCTGAGTGTACCATACCTAGGTTTAAAGTTTCTGCCTTCCCTGAGACCAGTTCTATGTTTTGCTGTCAAGTGCTCAGAAAACAAGTACAAAGAAAACTTATCCATCCTCCTATCGACTAGATGTTTAACAGCTGAGTAATGTGGGCCTCTAATTTTTCTTCCCTTTCTATCCACATATATATTTAGCACTTAGCACATGTACCAAACTTAAACCCTTTTATTCGATGCTCTGTAAACATCCATCACTATTAACACTGCCTCATAACAACTTTTAAGACAAGCTCATGTAGCCTAGGAGAGCCTTAAACTATGTAGTCAAGGCTGACCTTGAACTGCTGATCTCCTGTGTGTCAAGATTGCAGACATGGGTGCATCTTATAATCAGTTTCAGTGGGTGAAGATTATTATACTACATGCATGTGTCACAGTTTTTCTATTGATCTCATCACAAGCTATTTATCTCATATTCTTTCTATTACCTAGGCTCAAGTCCAATGGCATTTTAAGCCATGCCTAAGAGAAGTTAGAAATACGTTTTTGATGAAATACTATTGTCATAGATCTACATGGGTGACAGTTGTAGCCAGATGAGTCAGGCGGTACCTGTAGCTATGGAACTCAGCTCCTCTCTTTATGGCTCAGTTGTTGCTGTGACAGCAAACATGGTGTCACTGTGAAAACCTCAAAAGTCTGTGTGTGTTCATCTTAAACTAAGTTGGATTTAAAACCTTATTTAGTTACTTTTGGGACTCTTGTATTAGAAGTGCCTGGGAATTAAATTTTTATTGATCAATTCAATGCTTAAAATGTGAGTGTCTAATCTTTGAGTTATCTCTCCTGAATAAAGATAATTATGCACATATTTACTTAGTATTTTTTAATTTTTTCCTTAAAAAAACATTTATTTTTATTTATATGCATGTATTTGGTGCCCCTGGAGGTCAGAAGAGGGTGTTGGATCCCCTGGATCTGGAATTACAGGAGACTGTGAGTGTCCTGAGCCAGTCCTGGGACCCAAACTCAGGTCCTCTGCAAGAGCAGCCAGTGTCCAGCCCCCTGTCTGTCCAGCCACCACTGTGGGGCCTTAAAAGGAGGATCGGTCACCTATTCTGAAAGTCCTGGTGTAAGAAAGCTGAGATGGAACTGTGGAGAGCCTCGCAAGTGCAGCCCGGCGCCCTGAAAGGAAGCCATCAGAGCTGTCCGCTGAGGTCAAAAACACGAACATTCAAAGTAAGCCGTGTTTAGATGAACACGGAGCTGCTGCCAGACACAGCTACACTCTACATGCAAACTTCATGGTATTCACAGTCTGTGGCACTTGGAACATTTTAGTCCTTCTTCCCTTCCATGGCCCAGGCTGGCCTCCAGTGTGGCTGTGTGGCTGGCATGCGCCATCAAACCGTTTGTGCAGAACTAAAGAGCATATCAGGGTTTCCTACAGTTGATCTCTACCAACTGCCCTGTATCCTAACAGTAAAATTCTAGATTTATAATTTCCTCAAGGCCATTCTATCTGCTATTTACTTCATAATTAAAACTCCATTAACATTGCAAAGGGGAAGGTCAATTAGAAATGTATAAATTACTGAACAATACTCTTTAAAGGGCCAATGCATTATGTTGACATTCGAACACTAGTTTAAACTAGGTTAATCAGGAATTACTTGGTAGATGCTCTCAGGGAATACGTTTATTGATAAGGGAAAACAACACTTGAACTCTTGCTCTTACGTCTTGTCGTGTGAACTGCCTATAGCATCTGAGGTACAGATCATAGCATCTGACATGCAGTCAGCTACCATGCAGCGGGCACCGCTTCTGAATAACACAGGGCTCTTCAGAGAACCCTGCATGTTGAGTGCACTCCACTGTTTGAGTAAAGCATCAGGCACTGTTTGGTCATGAGACCCTTCCGACACGATGAACTGGCAATCCTTTCCATCAAACAGTAGTTGGAGAGAGCCTGAGTCTAGTGCTCACATCCCAAACGGACTCCCCCATCCCAGAAACAATGAAGGTCAGCTGCGTCCCTTGTTCCACAGGAAGCAGCCGGCATGAGTGTTGTGAAGAAACCTCACTTACACAAAGTAAGTTTTTGTGGAAAAACAACTACAAAATCTTTGGAATTATCCTCTACTTTTCAGGAAGTGACTGACTTCCTGAACTTGCTGTTCCTAAGTATTTCTTACATCTGGAACAAGTGAACCACTACCCAATTTTTTTCTCCTCCAGCAAGAAACCAAAAACATCAAACAGGGATGTCTGACATATTCTGGCAATATTTAGAGTATTTATTGCTTTAATGAGATAATTTTAGTCACAACTCAACTTTTAGAAAGATAACAGATTTAAATAAGTAAATAAAATTTTCTAAAGAGTAGTAATTGCGAGTTTGGATAGTGTAATACTTTGTTTTCCAGGCTCTTTACTATAAGAATGCGGTGTTTGAAACAGCTGCTTTAACAGCACAGCTCAGATGGCCCCACACTGCCACCTTGTGGGGCACCTAGTCTTCAGCTTGGTTTAGTTTCTCGGACAACCTTGCCTTCCATGTCAGCTTGTCTGAGACCTCGGAAGCCCCTGCCTCTGCTTCAGGAGCACTGGAGCTGCAGTATGCCACCCACCTCATCTTCAAGTTCACCTTTACATCCAGCCCCGGTATAAAGCAAGAGAAGTGTCTGTGGGTTGTCTGTCTCCTCTCAGTATAACATAACCGTTGTTGTTAATGTGAAACCAAGGTTAGAGCGTGCACAGGTGCCAGAGCTCCCCCTCCCTCATGCAAAGCCTCCATCCTAGTACGACAGGGGCGGGGCATCTTCACTCACACACCTTGGGGAGGGTCTAGTGCACATTCCTGAGGTGGTCTGGCTATGGTGAGGCTATTTCCTACTTTTCTATTCCACCAGGAGACCCTCACAGACCTTTAAAACCCAGCAACTCTTACAGACCCTCCTGTTGGGGCAACACACCAATCTGGAGGCCTTGGTTGGCTGAACAGGCCTAACACAGCTGCAGAGGCTGGGACCCAACTTCATCCAAAAGCCATTTGAGATGGCTAAACGACCCCCACACTGGGAGAGGGACCACACAGGGCTGCATGCTTCACAGCTGAAGCCTCTGAGAGGGGAGGGTACCCGGGGCTTTACACGGAGCGCTGTCCCTTTTCTCCCTTAGACCTCAGAGTCATCCTCTGATACCAGATGGTGAAGGAAGGAATGAGTGTGACAGTCTGGATTTGAGAAAGAAAAACAGGATTTCTTCTTTCTATATTTCCAAGCTCAGATTATGGGGTTACAAATATGATTACAGGCAGAAGCTAGTTTTTAGCTGAACTTTCTATATGCTGTCACTAGGGAAGCTACTCAATGGGTGGAATGTGGGAAATGCCAAGACCCTGAGGCAGAGCAGGAACAGCAGTTTTCAGAGTTTCTCCAGCAGAATAATCATCAAATGGACAAGCAAGGAGTCCCAGGAATTTCTTTCTGAGTGCTGGCCCACACAGTCTCTCCTAGTTAGGTAACAGACAGCAGGTGGCTCAGTCTCCCAGAGGACTCTGGGAACCTTTTGGAGATGGGAACAGAGGCTGGAGAGTCCTTCGAGCAGTTCCCAGGAATTATGTACACGTGGTGGGGGTGTGTGCATGTGTGTACAGAGGCCAATGGTACTGATTCCCTAGAACTGGGGTTATAGGGTTTATGAGCCACCTGGCACGGGTGCTGAGAACAGGACTGGCATCCTCTCAAAGGGCAGGCTGAGCCTTTACAGACGGCTCAAGAAGCTCACAGATCCCTGTGACAACACAGGGGAGAAAGACTCACTGGCTGTGGGTCTCACGGCTCAACAGCTGCACTCAGACCCAGTCTCCCAGGAAGCATCTGGTGCTGAGTAAGAGTCTCCTGCCTGTTCGGGTAGTCCAGTGAAGACCCAGACACCACTGGCTAAGCGCCTTGCTATTCAGTCATTTACACTGTGAGTAATACTAAAGAGCCTGTCAATAACACGGTGAATGTCCTCGTTTTTAAATGTTCTGTAGGATCTGTCATCAGGGGCGTGACAAACTATAACACTTAACAATTCTTTATTTGAAAGTCGGAACAACTGCTGCTTTGAACTTCTGGCACTCGAGAGAACCACGCTATTCAGAAAAGATCAGTGTGACATGGAAAGCAAAAGATGATGACCTCATCCTCAAATATTACAATACGTTGCTTACTTTTGAGTACATGGAACAAATTATATCTTTGAATGCACAAGTTTTGGATTCTGGAAAACAACCTGAAATCAGACACATTTTGATCTTCAGCTACAGAGGCTTAAGAAGAGACAAACCAAAGCCTGGCTTCAGGGTGAGACAGCTAGTGAAGTCTCTCCAGCAAACAGGTCCCCTACGCCAACATTCTTGTGTCTGCGCTGGGCTGGTTCCAGTTTTTAATTATTGCTCACTTTAGGTGTGAGGCATCACTGCAGAGACAGGCACACGCCGAGTCAGCCCCTCAAGCCTCATCTCCATCTTCACTGCCCTTACTGGACTTTAGCTCCCACCACCCAGCCTCTAATCCAGTGCTCCCAGCCCCTCACTTTATGGATATTTCTTTGACATCCTTCAGCCTCTGCTTTAGCACCACCATCACACAGGGTGACATCTGCCTGTACAATTTACTAACACGTTCTTCCGGTCTGCTCTTTCCCACTTGCCTTTTCATTCACTTGATGGCATCTTTCCCGGGGCAGAAGAGAAATCTAATTTTAATAAAACCCACCTTCTCACTCCTTTCTTCCACATTGTGCCTTTGGTGTGGCCTCTGAAGTGGCCTGGGCTTCCCTGTTCTGAGGCCACATCCCAGCCTGGCGTGGTGACTCATAGCTTTTGATAGCGTTTCTGCAGAGGTGATCGTATAACCTTCATGTATTCCTTCCTGAACTCTATATGCATCATGTTCTACTACAGCTAGGAAGGACTTCCACTGCACCGGAAAGCAGTGGAGAGAGATGTCGGCCCTGTGACTGGCCATGTGGGACGCTTTACCACTAAGTTCAGTGTCAGCTGTAGGGTTTGTGAATGTCTTTCCCAACCCAGTTGTTTGCAGAGGTTGTTTGCAGCACTGGTGCAATGGTGTCCTTTCAGTGTTTGCAGCACTAGTGCAATGGTGTCCTTTCAGTCACATAAATATGTGAGACACTGTCTCTCTATTTGCCCATGATAGCCTGGCCTCAAATTCACAATCCTCCTGCTTCAACCTTCTAAGTTCTGGGGTTTCAAGCATGGGCCACCAGGCCTACTCATTCATATTAGTGATCTGTGTCCTCCCTTTCTCTTCACCTGCCTACAGATGTATTTTTTTTCCAAGGAACCAGCTTTGGGGTCCCTGGCTACTGATTCCCCACTTTCAATTTGGCAGGCTTCTGCTCTATTCCTTTCCTTCTCCTCCCTTTGGCTATCACTGCCCTTCTAGCTTACTACAGCGATAATTTAGATGAAAGAATTTAAGCAATTTTGGTAAATTCCAAAGCTGCACAGTATAACCACCACAGTCAGGTAAGTCATGTTTAAACTCTAAACACACTCACGTGGCCACAGCTATTGTTCCTGCAGGCATCGTGGCTCTAGCACACGGCATGTTAGTGTCTGCATCTGTCTCCACTTCCTTCAAGTGTACAGGGTGCATGTGTCTGGGTGCTATGGTGTTTTAACTGCCTCTGATTATGACAGCTCTTCATGTCTTGTATAGCAAGCATCCCAACCTTGTCCTTAGGACCCTTTTGCCATCTGCCCTTTTCAGCTCCATCCTTCTGGCTTGTCAAACCAGCGGGATAACTGGGCTCATCACTTTCTCTCTGGCCCTCTACACTTATCCCATCCCTCAAATATTCCAAAATGCCTCCTCCCTGGCGCCTTTAATGTTCTTAATCTCATCAATCACTGAGCACAAAAGGTTTCAGGGCTGGATTCTCATTTCCTTAGTCAGGATGCCACAGTCTCATGACGTTAACCTGTTACAGTTTGAGCATCAAGTGTTCCCACCACAGGCTCAGCGACTGAAGGCTTGGTTCCCAGCTGGTGGGGGCTATTTGGGGAGACTGTGAGATTTTCGGGTGTGGATCCTGCTGGGGGAAGTGAGTCACTTGGAGCATGTGACTCTTTCTCTCAAGCCCTCCACCCAGTCTCCATGAGACGAGCCTTGCCACCTACTCCACCTCTGTGATGCTGTGTTTCACAACAGCTCTAGAAGAAACAGAATGAGGACAATGGACCAAAAATCTCTACACTGGAAATAAAATACATCTTTCCTCTTTTTAACTTGCTTAGATCAGGAATTTTGTAATATTGAATAAAAACAGGCCAACAAACTACCTTTCAGATAACTACTAAATTTCTGTTTCTGGCAAAACCTTTCTCTTGAACCCAGTTTCTAATAATCTATTTGAACTGTCATCTCAAATATGGCTAAAACTAAACCCGACTTCTGCCATTCTCACACCCACTCTCAATCTATGAGCCAACCCTTTTCTAGAATATGACTGCTGCGTACTATCAAATCCCTCTCATCCAGGCTTTTACTTTCCCTGCTTTCAACAACCCATGGTCAAGCACAGTCCAAAACATAAGTGGAAGATTCCAGAAAGAATTTGTAAGTTCTAAACCACATACCATTCTGAATAGCATGACAAAATCTTAAGCTATCCAGCTATGCTGCAGCCCAGACATGACTCACTCCTTTGCTCAGCAGGTCCTCTGTTTAGACAGTCATTTAGCTGCCATCTGGACTAGTACAGATCAATTGTCACAGTATCAGTGATGCAATGCTTGTGGCCCATGCCGCAATGCCTGTATCATTCACCTTGCTTCATTTCATTGTGCAGGCATTTCATCAACTCAAACCCCACAAGGAGATGGTGAATACGCATATACTTTTAAACAGGTAGAGGCCATGTACATGTAACTTTTATTGCATCTTAATGCTATTAATTGTCCTATTTTATTACTGTGAGTAATCTCCTACTGTGCCTACTTTGTCAATTTTGTCATATAGAAAAATAGGACTGTATACAGGACTTGGTTATTACTGGTGGTTTCAGGCATTCTTGGGGGAGATCTTGAAAAATTAACGACTATGGTACCTCCTAATTTGGTCTCTCTGACTCCCATGTTTGCTCTGACAGTCAAGCTTGTATACACTAAGTCAGGTTCTCTCGTTCTGTTCAAATCCCTCTACCACCTCCTTCCTAAGTAAAAGCCAGCCTTTCCTAGCTCCATTGCTTTCTCCCTTCCTCTGCTCAAACTCAGTGGGCTCCTTGTAAGTCTTTTAACAGGAGAGTGTTTTCTTGATTTCTGTGTTTGCTGTACACACACACACACACACACACACACACACACACACACACACACACACCGCAACAACTGGAGGGCTGCCCTGCCTTCAATTTCACTTCAGTGTTTCCCTCCAACACTGTTTCTTGCTGTGAGACTGTGCAAACTCCTTTCCCAGCACTTCCTACCCCCTCACTGCCTTATTTTCCTTAGCAATGTTACTACCATCTAACTGGATTTAGTCCCGTTTTAAAACAGATTGTTTTATTGCCTCCATCTTTCTCTGAGGGAATGTCAGCTCCGTCAAGAATGTGGGTTACAAAGGACAGGCTGTACGTATGCTGTGTGACCCTCGGCAGTGCAGCTCTTACATCCCGGGATGACTAAGTGAGTGGGGACTTGGTGAAGGTTAGCTTTATCTGGCAACACAGGAAGCCAGCCCCAGGGGTGGGATCACAGTGAGGAGGTGCTTAGACTTAGCCTCTGGACACCTGTGAGGGCTTCCTCAGCGGGGCCAATTGGGATGGTGCTGTGGCAGCACCATTTCAGGAGCTGGGCCTCAGAGGAACCCAAAGGAGTGAAGCGAACTCTAACACGCACTCACTCACTGCTCTCTGCCCTTCACTGTGGCTGCTGCAAGTCCCTGCCACCCTTCTCCACAATGACAGACTGCACCCTGGAATCACGAGCCTCTCTCCCTTAAGTTGCTTTGTCAAGGTCTGTTGTTGTTGTTGTTGTTGTTGTTGTTGGAGACAGGGTTTCTCTATAGTGCTTTGGAGCCTGACCTGCATGGAACTAGCCCTGTAGACCAGGCTGGCCTCAAACTCACAGAGATCCGCCTGCCTCTGCCTCCTGAGTGCTGGGATTAAACGTGTGTGCCACCAACGCCCGGCTTTTTTGTCGAGGTATTTTATAGAAACCACAGTTAAGGAACTAAAACAGGCTCTACAAGCCCCGATCTCTGGGACTGGGAAATAACCATTTCCAACCTTGGATCAGGAATCCTTGACCCAGCAGCCAGTAACTGGATTTACTCCTACAGAATGTGCCTTGCAGCCTTCATTCCTTGTCATGTGACAATTTCCCTCCCATGTCTTTCCAGTTTCCTGCAAAACATCAGCTTACTGCAGGAGAAAAACAAAATCTGTTTGGCATAATGCTGCACGTGCAAGTTAAGCTGACTAGAACTGCTGTGAAAATACAATCAATAAACACCGATCTAATGTGTGTAAACAAACACAGACCCATTTCTACTTCAAACCAAACTGCACTAAAGCAGGAGGACCCTGGACATTTTACTGTTATTACTTGTGGTAGAATATTGTTTTAAGCTGTGAGATTTTTGTTTATGCTGCATGTGTTTAACTCTGTGAAGCTGTGACTCTTTGCCTGTCTAAAACACCTGATGGTCTAATAAAGAGCTGAACGGCCAATATCGAGGCAGGAGCAAGGATAGGCGGAGCTGGCAGGCAGAGAGGATAAATAGAAGGAGAAATGAGGACATAGAGGAGGAGCAAGAGAACAAAGAAAAGCCAGCCACAGAATAAGAGTGAAAGTAAGAAAAGGAAAAAACCCAGAGGCAAAAGGTAGTCAGTTAATTTAAGAAAAGCTGGCCAGCAACAAGCCAAGGCAGGGGATTCATAAGTAACTATAAGACTCTGTGTGATTTATTTGGGAGTTGGGTCGTGGGCCCCTCAAAAAGCCAAAAGTAAAAGAGAGAGAAAAAAAAAAAAACATCTTATTACAATCACTACAAGGTTTAAAGGACACATTTGTTTTCTCACTAAACTCCCTTTAAATTAAAAGGACAGTGGTGCAGGTTCTTCCATACACTAAATCTTAAAGAAATCATTTCAGGCTACAAACTGTACCAACAAAGAAAAATCTTAAGGAACACTATGTTTGGAAGGCAACAGAAATGAGATTCGGGAGTGAGGTCTTGGGGGTCTCAGAACCCACTTAACTCTGCCAACTATCTGGACTTGGACAAGTTAATTTAGACTTGTGCCTCAGTTTCCTTATCTGCAAATTACATTTGGTACTTGTTAGAGTTGTTGCAAAGATGTTAAAAAGGTACTTCACTGACACGAAGACAGCCAGCTGCTACTCTAACATAAAACCACCATGCCACTGGCGGTGTCCTAGGAAGCGCCTAGCTACCAGTGTTGCGTTCTGGAGAGTGAGAAGTGTTACTCTTCGCAGGCACAGGCCTATCACTACACTCCGTGGCCAATTCTAAATGCGGTGGAACACTAACAAGAGTCAATGTTTTCTCCCCAAGACAGTGGTTGGGAAATCCGGAAATGCTCTGCTTTGTAACGACGCGTGTCAAGCGTTTAAAGTTCATGATCACCTGAGGCCTCGGCGGAAAGGGTGCAAACCCCGCCTTACCGTGGGTCCCCTGGGTGGTGACAGTGTGGACAGGTCACACGCACGCCCCCTCTGCTCCCACGCTCGCCCAGACTGCGCCCTCCTTTGCGCCCGGCTAAGGACGTCACCTTTTCCTAACTATGCTCTGCATCCGGGCCTCGCTAGGATGTCGCTGTCTGACTGAGGCGGGACATGAGCTGTCATCGTCGTGTTCCCCACCCACCCACGGGGACACCCGATTAATGCGAGCATCCCCAGCGCCACCACACAGGCCCGGCCGGGGCCCTCCCGCCAGCATCGTCCGCGGGGGAGCCGCTCAGACCGATGTCCGGCTCCGCCGGCCGTCAAGGGCCCGCAGGGCAGGTGTCACTGGCTCCCGCCCAGCCGCTGCCCACGGCCCCGGCCCTGGTACCTGCACCCGAGGCAGCCGGCGGCGACAGCAGCTCCTCCTCCTCCTCCAGCAGCGGCGGCGGCGAGCGGGGCGGGGCGGGGCGGGGCGGGGCGGGGCGGGGACAGCCACCGAGGTGGAGCCCTGGCGGGCCAGAGCGGCCGAGAGCCACACGGCGGAGTGCCCCCTGCAGGCGGGAGGCTCGCACGGCGGCTCGGCCTCCGCGGAGTTAGACTGCCGCTAGAGAGGATTTTCCAATCTTCTAAATACATGCCCACTCCCTCCACTAAGTAGAAATTTCGAAGGCAAAAGCAAATTTATCAAGTGCCCACGAGCATTAGTTTATTAGTTTCTGGCGGCGGGAGAGATGTTTAAAAATCCGAACTCACCTATGAGCAAATAAATGGCTGACAGTCCTACTCTTAAAATATGATACTGAAGGGTTATTATTCGGATTGAATGCTTACACTTGGCTTACCGTGACCTGTGTACAGCCAAACCCGAAAAAGGGCACATTCTTTAACACAAGTCGTTTTTCTCCTGGTTTTCATTTTGTCAACTTTTAGTCTTACAGCCAAGGTGAATTCTAGCACCATACATCCCACCAGATGATCCTTAGGGTGTGGTCGGTTCAAGGGTTCAGGCTTAGTTTTTTTTTCCTGGTCATGTCAAATAAATGTTTAGGATCACTACCTGGGTTGAGGAAATCTCACATTTCCTTCACTTAAAGGTTATAAGAAGGCTGGAGAGACAGCTCCGTAGGTTGAGGAACGTGTATTGCAAGCATGAGGACCTGAAGTCAATCCCCAGAACCCACATAAAACACCAAGCATGGTGGCCATAAGCTGTAATCCCAGTTCTGGAGAGTGGGGTCCCCCTGGCTGGCCAACCCGGCCTATTCATGGAACCACAGGCTCTTTCTAAAAAACAAAATGGTTGGTTCTTGAGGTATAAGATCCCAGACCTTCACATGCCAGTGCACAAACATGTACACACAGACACACATTGAACTCAGACTGAGTTCAGAAATTCTCATGTAGGATACTTAACATTTACTTGTGCAGTGACTAATCATAAATATCCTTTAAATTGTCTATACATTAATCAATCTGTCAATGACTGAATTCATAATATCTTCATGTGTGCCCGAACACTGTGTCAAATCACTGGGTAATTTAAATGGTAATTATATTCTAATTATATTTGTATATCGTATTTTTCCCTAATTGGCTCATCAAACAACCTGAGCATTTATTGATCGATTACATTCTAATTTATCTTTTCTTCTTCGTGAATTTCGACTACTGTTCAATAGGAAGAATTTAGGGACAGTGAAAACAGGTTTTATTGTTTCTTCCTCCGATGAGATTTAGGAAGTGGACTGCACGTTGCATGAGTCCTATAACTCCTCCGTGTAACTGCATCTGGGCACTGGTCACTGTGGACACTGAATGTCTTCATAGATGTATTTCTACATCCCAGTGATCTCGTGATATTTACTAGAAGTGACCATAAGTAACAAGATTACATCCTACTAAATGCAAACCAAATAATCTCCTACTATTTTCTTGCTTCGTTGAGCCCCAAAATGTTTGGACACACCCCACCCCCTTGCCCCCCCACCCCACCACACCACACCACTTCCACCCCACTGATTCCCCAGGAAGAATTTCTTTGGAAGTCTGAAGAGAAAGTAACAATCTTTTGTTGTTGTCTGTTTGTTTTCGAGACAGGGTTTCTCTGCATTGCCCTGGCTGTGCTGGAACTATCTCTGTAGACCAGGCTGGCCTTGAACTCACAGAGATCCACCTGCCTCTGTCTCCTGAGTGCTGGGATTAAAGGTGTGTGCTACCATCTGGGGTAAGAAAAGTAAGAATCTAAGTCAATGGGAGCTGAAATAGTAACAAAACACATGGTCAAGTGAACACATGGTCAAGGGTCCAGGGTCCCTTCAGGGGCTTGGAGCAGGGTCTGTGTAAGAGAGGGCTGTACCTTGGTTTCCTAGTGTCATAGTAACAAACTGCCACACATCTAACTTTAAGTGATTGCATTAATCATTTTACAGGTCAAGAGGACATACTTAAGATAATCTAGGATGACTCCACATCTCAAAAGCTTTGGATAATCACTCTTGCAAAGCCCCCTTTTGCTGGGTGATGGTGTCTGGATGAAATCTAGGCCCTAGGATGTGCGTGGAGAGGATTATCTTGATGACATTAGCTATCTGTCTGCTGTGGGCAGGGCCATTCCCTGGCTGTGACCTTGGGACAGGGAACTGAGCAGAAGCAGGCATCTGCTGTTCTCTGCTTCCTGACTATGGATACACTCAGACCAGGGGAAATAAGAGTCTGGGCTGTGCCGATTAAGCCTTCCTACACAGTCTCAGAAAATGCAGAAGACTTCTAAAATTCTAATGACACTGATCAGAGAAGCACCACCAGATGTGTCTAGAATGGAAATGTGTTTTTAAAACACTCAGGGCTTTTGAAAGAAGAGGCCCAACATTAGACAGGCATGGTGATTTATGCCTTTAGTCCCAGCTCTTGTGAGTTCGAGGTCAGCCCGTCTTCCTAGAGAACCTGTTCCAGGTCATTTTGTTTCTTGTAGTACTGCATAATGACCAGGAGAGGGAGCCATGCTCCCGAAAAGATTGGCTCCCACAGGTCTCTAACCAACTGTGAATCAGGTTGTGAGGTGTAAGGTTCCTGGATTCCCAGAACCACAGATGAGCAAGCCACTGAATGCCATACTATAGCATGCACTCATCTGCACCAAACTTGGATCCATCTCCGTCCCCTAAATCTTTGAAACACATAAACCACAAGAAAATATATATGCCAGGCAGTGTCTTTGCAAAAATGTGGAAAAATTCAAAGCCAAGAGAATAGAAACCAGGGCTACTAGAAAGTATCTCAAGCCAAACTTTCAAGATAAGACCACTCTCCCTTATTAATTACAAAATAAACATCTTAGAACTTGACTTTTTTTAATTACAAAAATACAGCTGGAACCCAGGTAAGAGAAAGGTTGTTTTTCCTTGCCACACCAGAACCATCCAGAACCATCTAGGCTTCACCACAGAGGAAACAATTCTACAGGAACACAGATAGTGTCTAGCACTAATTAACTTCCCTCCCACAGCTACACAACTGCCTCTGTGAACAGTTCCTTCTGGGAAGATTAACGCCCTGCAAATCCTGTACAGGTGATTTGTGAGAGCCTGGGCTGTGGCGGTGAGAACTACTATACATGCTGATAAGACAAAAATGTGTTCTGGGAGCTGCCTTATGCAATTATGCCAACTGATCAGGAAGTGAAGGTTTAGAAGGGAGTGTTGGGAGAGTAATAACTAACTACTGGCTGGCAAAAATGCACTTGAAACCAAACCTGCTGTCCTGAGATCAATCCCCAGGACTCACACAGTGGAAGGAAAGAACCAAGACCCACAAGTTGTTTCTGAAAACTTGTGATGCACACATGTGTGCACCTGCCTACACACACAATAGTTAGATAATTGATAGATAGGTGATAGATAGATAGATGGTAGATACTTGATAGGAGATAGATGATTGATAGATAGGTGATAGACAGACAGATGATAGATAGGAGATAGATAGATGATTGATAGATAGGTTATAGGTAGATAAGTGATCGACAGATGATAGATGGATAGATCATAGGTGATAGACAGACAGATTAATAGATGATTGGTAGATACATACATTTGTTACAAGGCATTCAGAATGAGAGGATCCTTAACAGTGACTATGGTTGACTTTCAAAGAACCTCACAAATGTCACTGCATACCCATCCCTCTTATAGCTCACAAAGAATGGCTAAGACACAGTGAAAACTCACATGATTTGTTTGTATCATCCCCAAATCCACATGGTGAAACTCAGTAACCAGTGTCAGGCTTTAGGGAACCGTTAAGTCACAAAGGCAAGGCCCTCTGGATAAAATGCAAACCTTGAAGAGCTTGAGGGCCAAGTCCCTTCCTGCAGTCTCCTCAGCCATGTGAGGATGGGGAGCAGGTGCCTTCTGGGAAATAGGGAGCACCTCAGGAGATAGCGAAGTGTCAGCATCTTTGTAATGGCCTTCGCAGCTTCCAGAGCTCTGAGAGGGACACATCTGTGTTTTATAAATTATCTAATCTTGGGGGTTTTCTTATATTAAAGAGAAACTTGTCAGCAAAGTACAGTTGCGCCCCCAATAAAGCCTGGAGCACATATGAGACCCAAACCACATGCACAGAATAACCGGTTATAGTGTTTTCTAAGCTCACGCGTGCAGCACGTTTTATTATTGTGGGACAGCACAGCACGCTCACCTTCCCTTGACACGTCTTGACAGGAATGAGGACAGGAATGAGGCCGCCCCCGAAGGAAAGGCACTCTCTGCTTGTCTGGTTGGCGCTCATGGGGCACAGGGATAACTAAAATGGCATTCAGGACCATCCAGGTGCTTCTGTTCCGAGTTTGTTGTGGGTTTTCTCCCATTTTGTGTGGTAGAATCCTTCTCTTCTGTGTTTTCTCACCAAAGCTTGACGTCCATTTGGTTTTCCACAAACCCAGGCCATTTGACGTTCCTTAACATCATCTTGGGAACAATCTAAGTGACATTTCTTTCTTTCTTTCTTTTCTTTTTCTTTTTTTCTTTCTTTTTCTTTTCTTTTTTTTGTTGTTGTTTTGTTTTTTGTTTTTTGGTTTTTTGGTTTTTTTTTGATTTTGGGGGTTTTTTGTTTGTTTGTTTTTGTTTTTCTGTTTTTGTTTTTTGAGACAGGGTTTCTCTGTATTGATTTGGAGCCTGTCCTGGAACTTAATCTGTAGACCAGGCTGGCCTTGAACTCACCGAGATTCCCCTGCCTCTGCCTCCCGAGTGCTGGGATTAAATGTATGTGCCACCAACACCTGGCAGCGTCATTTCTAACTGGGACGCTGAACATAAAATCTTCCTCACTGCTCACAAGAGGGTGGACGCAGGAGCCTCAGACCTGGGAGCAGCATCAAGCCTGGAATCAGTGTCAGAACTTCAGGCCCAGAGCAGCAGCGACAGAGGGAGCCGGAATCCCAGCCTGGAAGCAGCATCAGAGGGAGGCTGGAGCTTCAGGCCCGGGAGCAACAGCAGAGTTAGGTTCTGTTGTTTGTTGCAGCTGCTGGAGATGAAACATGAACCATAAAACTCAACAAAACCCATGTGGAATTTATTGGGGAAAGGGAGCAGAGGGAGGAGTAGATGTTGGCCAACCAGAAACAGAGATGGAAAGGGGGGAACAGATGGGAGGCGCTCGCTTAAAAGGGAAAGTTGCACATGCGTACAGGGTCCTTACATAAGGCATGACATAGCCACACAACACAGGGTCCTTTTGAGCTGTCTAAGATTCTGCCTGAATGCCAGTGGTCAGGGGCCCGGTCAGCATAATGCCAGCCACTAAATCCATGCTGCAGTCTACAGATCCAGACTGCACGGAAGGAGGGAGGGTGGGCATATACTGTAAATGCCCAAAGTCCTCCTGAGAAGGTAAACTGTAGCCTACCTTAGAAGGCCCCGCACCGACTGAGGGTCCTGTGGTGGGCAGGAGTCTCCACACAGCTGGGATGGTGGGGGCGCACGCGACAGCTCTCCCAGGGCCTGCAGCCGGGTTGACCACTCCAGCCCCTGTGACTGCGAACTCAAGAACCGATGATCAAGTCTTTAGATTCTGAAGTCGGTCAAAGTCGTAGATGCTGGGACCGGAATGTCGTGTGATGCTTCTCGTTTTGTCCTCCTCAGATAGGAGTCAGGTGCTGCCTGCAGATGACCAGCGCTCAGGGTAGAAACTACACGGAGGCCGGGCTCGCACTGCTGGGAAGCTGCCAGGAAGCTGGCACTGTTTCCTCTAACCTGCTATGCACCCCCTAACTTAAAACTACAAGGGCTTTGTTTGAGACGCGGGACTTGCGGTGTAGCCCCGGCTGGCCTTGAACTTATGACCTTCTTGTCTCAGCCTCCCGGGTGCTGGGACTACAGACAAGCACCACATGCCCAGCCTTAACCTGAAGCTCCACCAGCAAAGAGTAGTCTTTTGCCCAATTCCTAAGCCCCAGTCTCTTTCCCATCGCGGACTCATCTTCCCTTTTGCTAGTGGTCAGACGCCAACATACTAATCCATCCAGCCAGGATGATGCAGAATGTCTCTGCAGGAATCCCACTACAGCCTAGAACACAAACTCAAACCCTTAACCAGGAAGTTATGGTTATAGGCATTGATTTCTATATATGAGAGGGTTCCTATGGAGTCTACATTACAAAAAAAAAAAAAAAAACACACACACAATTTTCATAAGAAAACTTCATATTCATTAGATGTTACATTTATTTCATAATTAGCTAACTCTGAAAGAACATTCGAATATTACACTCTTACCTAATTATTTTTGCATATTTGTCTTTCCCTCTTTATGATGCTCTTAATTCCATACATAATTATGTTTATTACTATGGTACACCAGAAGCTGTATAAGGAAAAATATTGTGGAAAAAATACACATTTGTAAAGCTAAGAGATTTATATTAGATGCCCGTGCAGGATTTTATCAATATCTAAAAAAAAAAAAAATATTCTAGTTGGCATGATTATCTTATTTGTTTTTATTTATGTGTATGTGTATTTGCCACATATGTGTGGGTACCAGAGGAGGCCAGAAGATGTTGGATCCTCTGGAGAGATGGTTGTGAGCCACCACATGCATTATGGGAATCAAACCCAGGTCCTCTGAAAAAGCATCAAATGTTCTTAACCACTGAGCCATTTCTCCAGGCCAAGAATCCAATCTAAGATTGGAATACAATCTCTGTGAGTTCCAGGCCAGCCTGGTCTACAGAGTGAGTTCCAGGACTGCTAAGACTGTTATAAAGTCTCAAAAAAAATTTTTTTTTTAATTTTTTTTTAAAAAAAGAGTGACTATAACCATATAGTGAGGACACTTAGGCCAGGGCAGCTATTACTTTGGGGTCATCCGTGTTAATAGACTCAGGAGTAGGTGAGGAAGTGGGCAGAATTTTATCATTTCCTCTTGCTCTCTGGATAGGTCACAGAGGCCATATTTTCATGAGCTGATGGATCTACCTTGGTGCCAAATGCAGTCGTATGGTTTAGAACAAGCTTTTTAATCCCTGCAGTATCAGAACACACAAAAGATCACAGAGCGGAATACACATCTACCCTGGAGGGAAAACGGAATAAGCCTTCCATTGGTGGATTTGGGCCTGCCACCTGCCACGTAAGCCAAAGCTAGAGCTTTAGTTGCTACACGGTCTTAATCCTGAGAGTTACAGAATGCTACAGTTAGACTGATGAACACAGGGCACCTCCATGTCAAAGAAAGGGACCCCGGAACTCTGGCACCGTCTTAAGACAGCCCTGAAAACGGGTTAAAAGACAATGCCCCTTCAGAGACCTGCTTCCGTCAGGGTCCCCCAAACACAGTCGTCTTCAGCTTTCTTCATCTTGCTTTTTCTCAGAAAATTAAAGTAGACTTTCTGCTGGAAAATAAACAGAGGTGGGAGATGTACACTGGAGGAAGAAATGTCGGTAACAACAACATGAAAACACCAAAGAGGTTGAAACAGTATCAACAGAGTAGCAAAAGGTTACATCTGTCTTAGCAAGAGTTACCTTAAAAGGTGTGCTATTCCTGCGCTGGGTAGGACTGAGGACAGCACCCCCTGTTCAGGGCACAGTTCAGGAAATGCTCTAAGCTCTGGGGTCATCCAGCCAACACTGACTCCTGCCTGCCTGCTTGTTCTTCCCCAGAGTTGTGGATTCCAGTTCTTCACCTCATTTGCTTGCTCATAGAAGCGCAAACTTTCAAAAATATCGTGTAAGGCATTTAAAGAACGTATTTGCCTTCAGTACTTAATGATCTCTCAAAGTGTGTGTGTGTGTGTGTGTGTGTGTGTGTGTGTGTGTGTGTGTGATGTGTATGGGGTGTGTGTATGGGAGTATATGTGTGCATGGGGGTGTGTGTGACATATGTGTGTGTAGTGTGGGGAGATGGGTGTGTGTGGTGTATATATATGTATACCTGTGTATGTATATGTCTGCGTGTGTGTGTGTGTGTGTGTGTGTGTGTGTGTGTCTAAATGTGTGTGTGTGTGATGTGTATGGGGTGTGTGTATGGGGGTATATGTGTGCATGGGGGTGTGTGTGTGACATATGTGTGTGTAGTGTGGGGAGATGGGTGTGTGTGGTGTGTATGTATGTATACCTGTGTATGTATATGTCTGCGTGTGTGTGTGCACGTGTGTGTGTGTGTGTGTGTGTGTGTGTGTGTGTGTGTGTGTGTGTGTGTGGCCAGAGGTTGGCATCAGGTGCTTTCCTCACTCTCCACTTTAGGTTTTGAATTGGGGTCTCTCACTGAACCTGAAGCAAGCCCCTGGGGCCCCTGAGGGTTCGACTCCCGAGTGCAAGGATCACATGCACAGGATCACATGCATACAGCACGGCCCCCAGCTCTTCCACATATGTGCACAGCTAGTGCTTACAGGCCGAGCTAACTCCTCAGCCCCAACTAAAGCAGACTCTCTGCGGGTGGAGCCAGCACCACTGGTTTTTAGAACGCTCCAGAAGATTGATTCCGATGTGCAGCTGAGGCTGAGATCCAAGGGGCTGACTATCAGTGTTCAATGGAAAAGGGTAAACTCACGCTGGGCTGGAAATGGCCTACAGTTTGCTGGTGACGAAAGTGACGATTGAGTGACCCGCTGAATCTCACTAGGGTACTTGTGATAAAGCTGCTTTTCAAGCCTTCACCCTAGTTCTGTTACGCCAGTCCTCGTGGTAAGGCCTGGGAATCAGCTTTGTAGACCACAGCCCAGGAGTGCCTGGTGCATGCTTAGGGTGTGGGTCTGTCTGGACACACGGGGCGGAAGTGACAGGTTAATGAGCTAGAGGGCTATTATGAAAGAGAAAGGTTTGTGTGTAAGGTCTTTTTACATTTAAAAGAAATATTTATTTTTAGTGTGTGTGTATGCATGTATGTGGTGTATGCGTGTATGTGGTGTGTGCGCGCGCGCTCACAGGTGTGTATGTGGAGGTCACAGAACAGCGTTCACCTGTCAGTTCTCTCTTTCAGCTGTGGGATCTAGGAATGGGACTCTGGTCATGAGGATGGAGTGGCAGGCACTTTTAACCCTCTCACCACCAGCCCTGTGTTATTTTCCAAGCTCAAGGCACCTCCTGCATTTACATATTTAAGTGTGTATTTCTATATGAGGCACCTGTATACACACACCAGACCCTATAACAGGTCTTCAGAAACTCCAGTAAAATGCTACCAACAGGGCTTTTTTTATCTCATTTACCCACACTGGAATTTGGATCAGAAAGAAGGGTTTCGGGGCAACAAAGGAAACAGTTCTGGGTCAGAGGCCCAGCTTCTCTCCACCACTGATTACTGTTCACCTTCTGGACAAGTCACTTAACCTCTCTGTGCCCTAGATTCCTCAGTGGATTAGCAGCTTGCAAGAACTTACTTACAGAATTAACTTACAGAAACATGCACACAACATGTGTGCTTAACACTGAGTGCTTAACAGTGTTACCTCCCATCAAGAGTCTCTCCTGCCCCACAAAACTAACACACAAGAGAACTTACAAACTTAAAAGCGCCTTTGTACTGCAGAAAACCGGTGAGACTGAAACACACAGATAAGCCAAACCCCAAATCTGTAAGCTAGAAAGAGGATTTTCTACAAACGAGCCAGACAAGAAAATCACAAAGACATTTTGTGTCCCCTGTCCTGAGCCCAGCTGATGACATTGGCGGTTCTGGGACTGGCCAGCATCTAAGAAGCAGCTATCTAACTTATGCTTGAATGCCGAGGACTTTGTTCAAAGGAGAGTGAAGAAGGGCATCCCAATTATAACACATGGATGATGTCATTTTACTCACAGACCTGGCTCGGTTGGACCGGCTGCTTCTTATTTCTGCCTTGTTCTGGAACCTCGATCTGCTAAATAGGTTAGTAAAATGTCAGCGAAGCCCAGGGAAGCCAGCATATGAACAACCCATCAGCTGACACATCTCCCCTCCATAGTCATGTCCTAATGATCCTTCAGCTGCTGGTCAGCAGGCCTGCCTGCCTGGCATCTGCACACCTGCCTGGCACATGCACACCTGCCTGGCACCTGCCTGGCACCTGCACACCTGCCTGGCACCTGCCTGGCACCTGCACACCTGCCTGACACATGCACACCCGGCTCACATCTGCACACCTGCCTGGGATTTGCACACCCGGCTCACATCTGCACACCTGCCTGGGATTTGCACACTCGGCTCACATCTGCACACCTGCCTCGATTCTGCTTGCCTGCCCTTCCTGTGTCAGGAATGAAGCTTCAGGTCTAACACCGGTGGCTGCCTGTGGAGCCTGTAATTTAACACAGCTCTTGAAAGGATTTTACAGGAAATAAAATGTACTTCTAAGTCCTGAGCTTATCCACGCAGCACAGACGCATGCACTGAAACAAAGCCAGATGGAGCTTTGCAGTCAAAAGGCATCATTAATCAAATCAGAACCAGAAAAAGGCATCATTAATCAAATCAGAACCAGACTACAATTCTGGGCTGGGTCTCTGCTGCATAAGGTACACAGGGGCCCACAGGAGGCAGGTAGCAATCTGGGCTAAGGACAGGGTTTGCAATAATAATAATAGTTATTACATTGTTACCCCTAGATCACACTTGGTCTTGGGCAAAGGCACATACTCTACCAGCGGGACTACAACCTGAACCCTTAGCTGTTGTTTTTTAGAATTTTATTTATTTATTTATTTATTTATTTAGTGTGTGTGTGTGTGTGTGTGTGTGTGTGTGTGTGTGTGTGTGTTCGTTCCATAGCATACATATAGACATCTGAGGACAGCCCTGAGGAGTCATTTCTCTCCTTCCAACATGTGGCTCCCAAGGATGGAACTCAAGTTGCTAGGTCTGGCAGCAAGCACCTTTACCCAGTGAGCCTAAATCCCTGAGCTTTTATGAGACATGGTCTTGCTATTTAACTTAGGCTGGTCTGTACTCTGCATAGGTCAGGTCCACCTGCCTGAGGCCCCTGAATCCTGGGATCTCAGCCCTGTACCACCACACCTGGCACTGCAGGAGTTTTCGAGGAAACTATTTGCCCAGCATTTGATGGAGGGGAGAAGTGGGTTAGATCATATGAAGGCGTGCTGGGCTCCCAAGGGAGGTGAGTGTATAGCAGCCACAGCCTTCATCAGGGACATATGAAGCCACAGAGACCTGTCACGGCCAGGTGGGAAAGTGGTTAGGCATGCATGTATCCCTGGCAAGGACAGAACTGGGGTTACATGTACCCAACCCCTTTTCCCACCTGGTGACCCATGGGAAACAAAGTCACAGAGCGCCAAGGTCCTCTGTGGGCACAGACCAGGGTGCCTGGCACCCTTGGCGAATGTCACTACCTAGTGAGGGGTTGGGGGCAGGCTTCTGGATGCTCCCTCATGGGAAAGAAATGAACTATTAAACAGTCAGGGACTGTGCACCTCCCCAGCTTTCCTGAAGGTCTGAAGAATAACTTGCATCCTCAAGGAGGGATGCCAGGAGTCTCACACTTGACACCCAGGGCCCAGCGGCCAAGGATCGCTCACATCACAGGCCTGTGCCTGCCTTCACAGCTCTGGTAAATGTAACTTTCCTACAGGGTGCTTTGTCTCTCCAAATAAAACTGTTAGTGCTAAAGAAGATGGGCAGAAATGGAAATGCCAGAGCCTCCAGGAACCTCTGGGGTGGCTGACTCCTGGCTGCCCAGCCAGAGGCATGAAGTGTACACAAGACATCTGAGAGTCCCCAAGGACAGGGCCATGGCTCACACTTCCCAGGTGAGCGGGCAAGAATGTGGCTGTAGCGCTGGTCCAGCAGCTGCATTAAGGAAGAGAAGGAAGTTCACACTGAAGGTGAAACAGCAGGAAGAGCTTTAACCCCACTGTGGAGCATTTCCTTGATTAATGATTGACGGGGGAGGGCCAGGCCATGGTGGGTGGGGCCAGCCCTGGGCAGGTGCTCCTGGGGTGTACAGGAAAGCAAATTGAGAAGTTGCAGGAGCAAGCGGGTCTGCAGCATCCCGTGGTCTCTGCTTCAGTTCCTGCCCCACCAGACTCCTGCCTGGGCTTCCAGGATGGATGGTAAGCTGTGAGCTGACAGTAACCCTTTCCTGCCCCCATGTCGCTTTTGGTCACTGTGTTATCCCAGTCCCAGGAACTTAACTAAGATGCTTTGTTTCCTGCTAGATGCAGCTCAACTTTATCCTAACTAATACACTTTCTTTTAAAATAAAACATCTTTATGATTCCACTCTAGGTCTCCCTCCTCCTCCCAAACTTTCACACCCTACTTATATATAAAAAGCAGCAAATGTTAGAGAAAATCTCAGGCCTGTGTGTAGGAGGAGCGCTTTAAGAATGCTATATTCCGCCCCCCCCCCACACACACAACCTCTGTGGTTTATGATTAATATTGGCTTTAAAATTCTAGATAAATGGGACTGGAGAGATGGTTTAAGCACTTGTTGCTCTTGCAGGAGACCTGAGTTCAATTCCCATCACCCATATGGTGGCTCACAGGCACCCACAACTCCACAACTCCAGTTTTAGGTGTGCAGTGCCTATGGCTGACCTCCACAGGCACCAGACACACATGCAGTACATACACATACATGAGCACAGGCAATACACCCGTACACATAAAGCAAAACAAATACATCTTGTAAATTTTCTAGGTGTTTTTTGTGAAGTATACATTTACACTCAAATTATGACTCAAAATTTCATAATCTCTGCGGTGGTGAACTGTAATCCTAACATCTGGAAGGGTGGAACAGGAGAATGGCTCTAAATTCAAGCCTAGCCTGGGATACAGGCAAGACTGTCTGGGGGAAAAAATGATCTCTTATAATAAACATTTGAGGGTTTTGTGTTTTGTGTATGTTTGGTTTTGTGTATGTTTGGTGTGTGTGTGTGTGTGTGTGTGTGTGTGTGTGTGTGTGTGTGTGTGTTCATGCCTGTGGAGGCCCAAAGTTGACATGCACAGTCTCCATCAATAGCACTCCACGACATTATAGACTGAGACAGGGGCTGTCGCTGGACCCGGAGCTTGCCCTTTCAGCTAGTCTAAGCTCGCTCTGAGGGTGCCATGCCCAGCCAGCCTTTTCTGTGGGGGCTGGGCATCTGAACTCTTGGACTCATCTTCCTATCCCAAACCTTAGTTTTGGGATCTTTACATGCACTAACGGGACGAATGGATCTTGATTTGACACCAAACGTCTTCCCCTTTGCATTCCATCCATGGGGAGACTCAGTCAGCATTCCTGGGGACTGCCGGGATCAACCATGGGGCTCAGTTGGTTAAAGTTCTCCCTCCAGGGTTTTCCTCTCTCCCCAGATTCTTCCCGATGATCAAACCTTTGGACCCAGAATCCGCCTCACTAAACAGACCTGTCTACCTTTGTCCACAGAGTCCCGTGAGTGGTATGTGTTCTTTCCACGTGTGTATTTGCCTGGGAAACAAGCAAATGTCACTCACTGCCTTGCTTTTATATCGCCACTTTAAGCCACAACATGACTGTGGTCCACTGTCCTCCTTGAAGAGGTCCAGCTGTGAGTTCACAGGGCTCAGTCAGGCTGCCCGGGACCCGGGACTCCTTTTACTGGAGGCTTTGTGGGGGAAATCCAGCTTGAAAATATGGTTTATCTTTGAAGTGTATTTCTTTCCAAGAACCAGAATAAGCCGTAAACAAATAAATAAAATAAATTACAGGATCCAGGAAATGAAATCTGCTGAATGTTTTGGCGAACCAATATATGCCTATCGGCTACAGCGCCAATTCTGATGTTGTTCAAGTGACGTGCAAACCACAGGCGTGTGGCAGGGTTGGATTTTACTGAGCTGGCTGCGTGCTATTCTCTGTCCAAGTACTTCCTGTATCAAGTGGTCACTGTCTTACTCTTCTACATCTGAGGTCGGCCTCTCTTTTTTAAAAAGCCTCCTTCAGTTAATTACTTCTCATTCTTCTTTTATACATCATAATCATCAAGCCTAGGGGAGACTGCTGTGCCTAAGAGGGTGGATTTTATTACTCTTCATACAAAGAGCCTGTTCACCCACCACTCCCCAGGACAACTTAAACTGTGCAGTCACCAGGAGCCAGCCAATTTATTTGCCCTGAATGATGGATATTTTTTGGATTCAGAAGAGAAATTAAATTTAAAGCACAATTGATTTGTTTGGGGTGGGGGTGTAAAGATTCATGGTAAAGATGCCACCCACACACTTATAAAGAATTAAATCTAGCCAGATGGCATCAGCATACACCTTTAATCCCAGCATTCAGGAGGCAGAGGCAGGCAGATGGAGCTCTGTGAGTTCCAGGCCAGCCAGGGCTGATGTGCAGAGAAACTCCATTTTGAAAAACAAAAACAAAACAAAATAAAGAAAAAAAAAAAAAAGAATTAAATTTAAGTAAAAACATTAGGGAAAGTATTCCAAAGTTTTCTGTTGTGATTATTTGTGCTTGTTTTTTAAGATTTTTCATTATGTGTAGTGTCCTGTCTGCATGTACATCTGATCAAGCCAGAAGAAGGCACCAGCTCTCATTACAGGTGGTTCTGAGCTACCATGTGGTTGCTGGGAACCGAACTCACTACCTTTGGAAGCGCAGGCAGTGCCCTTAACTGCTGAGCCATCTCTCCAGCCCCTTCTGTTGTGATTTTGAAGATGATGAATGGGCCTGAGATGGCTCTGTGGTTAAAAGCACATGTTGCTCTTTCCATCATCCACGCTGTTTCACAAACATCTGTAACTCCAGTTCCATAGGATTTGATGGCCTGGTTTGGCCTCTGTGGGCCCCAGGCACTCATACGATGCACATACATACACTCACATAAAATAAAATAATAAATAAATCTTTTTTTTAAAGGATCAATGTAACATTCTATAAAAATACTAAATTTACCAATGCAAACATCCATCCACCTGTCCTGTCTTATTTGGAACATGGTTATATAGTAATGATAAGATAATCAGAAAAGTCTAGAATTGCAGATTGGTTGTTTTGTTTTACAACATATGCGCTAAGCCTTTCTACGTTACTAGGCCTTCGATGGAAATGTGCAGACCAGAAAAATAAGGTTCATTTGGAGAAACAAACAGACAAAAAAACAAACAAACAAACAAACAAAAAAACATCTTGAGAGTTTCCTTCACCCTGTGGCTTCCTGCTTGGTAGACAAGAGGTGTCAGGGGGCTATGGATTCCTTCTAGAGAAAACTCTAGAGAATTTTAAAGATCATCCCTGCTGTGCTAAAGTCCCCTCAAAAGTCTGACTCATCGCAAGGTGGGGAGGGGAAGAGGTCTTAAGGAGGCGGGCATAGTAGAACGCAGTTGATGTGAATACAGGGGCCAAAGATGAACGCCAGGATTCAGAGGAGGAGACTGAGTGGATAAAGAAAAATGAAGAAAGAATGAAAAGAGTTTTATGAAACTCACAACCTTTTGGGGTTGTTTTTGTTTGTTTTTGGCTTTTGAGACAGGGTTTCTTTATGTAGCCTTGGCTGTCCTGAAACTCACTCTAGAGACCAGACCAAGCTGGCCTTGAACTCACAGAGATCCCCCTGCCTCTGCATCCTGAGTGCTGGGATTAAAGGTGTGCTCCACCACTGCCCAGCCAAAACTCACAACTTTTCAAGCTAGTTAAAAAATATATAATTCAAAGAAGAAAGGGCATTTGAATGGAGATGTCCTGCAGGGGTGGACAATACCTCCCTGGAAGATCTGGGTAATAGGTCACATAGAAATCTCAGTGAGGAGTATGTGGTTCCCTAGGAGACTGGCTAGAAGCACTCTGGAGGCATCCAAACAGCATAGGGAATGGCCATTGCTCCTGGATGCTCACCATATGACCCTATTGCTAAAGACTCCATGAACTTCGGTTGCAGGACATAGAGAAATCAAAACTTCCTCCCCACTGGCTACCTTCCAAGGTGTCAGGAGGGGCTATGTAGGCTACTATAAAACAGACCTCGCACCCACTGGTACAATAGTGACGTGAAGGTTATAGGGAAACCGACTGCTTTCTGCTCCAATTTCAGGCAGGCCTGCTCTACAGGGTGGAATAAATGCTTCTCACTACCGCTATCTATTTAAAGTGGCCTAGCCAGTGTGTAAAAGCTGCCAGGACCCGGGCTCTTCCCCAACAACTCTGATAACACAGTCAGATGCTCACTGTGAGCTGTGGCTGCCTCCCCACAGGACAAGATCCACAAACGCTGGGACTTCCAGGGTGAATTTGGTCTACATGTGTTAGCACACATGAGACTATCTCAGAGTTCTTACCATTTCTGGGTTCTCCTCAGAGAGCTCTGCCATCTTCTCTGTGATCATCTTCTTCAGGCAGCTACTCAGGAAAAAAGCCTAAGAAACCAGGAAATAAAGATCAATGGTAGGCCAGGCATGGTGGTGCTTGCCTTTGATCCTGGCACTGGGGAGGCAGAGGCAGGAGGATCTCTGTGAGTTTGAAGCCAACCTGGTCTAGTGAATTTCGAGCCAGCCAGGGCTTCATAATGAGACTCAGTCTCAAACAAACAAACAAACAAACAAACAAACAAAAAATCCTTGGGGTCTGAGAGATGGCTCAGCAGTTAAGATCACTGGCTGTTCTTTCGGAGGACTCGAATTCAAATCTCAACATCCACGTGGTAGCTAACAACCACCTGTAACTCCAGTTCCGGGGGACCTGACCCCCTCTTTTGGTCTCCTTGGGCACTGTATGTGCATGCTACACAGACACATGCAGATGAAACATCCATACACATAAAAAAATAATAATAAAAATAAGCAAATCTTTAAAACAACAAAACCCTCCCTCAGCTCAAGGGTCTCCTTCTCCCATTGCATAATGGAGGCTAAAACTCACCAGCACATTTTAAAAAATTTTGTTTTTAACTTTCAGAAATTGGCTTAAAATGCATCTAGCAGGCAAACATCAGTCTTCTCAATTATGACAATGTAGTGACAGTACATTTTAAAGACAGATGGGTAGATAGGCCAGAATCTCATCCCTAACCACTTCCTGTCTCCCATTCCATGTTTCTACTGTGTCATGAGCAGCTTGTGTTTCATAAGCGACAAGCTACTTACAGTAGTCATCAAATAAACAAACCTTCATTTAATGGCATAATGATTATTGAGAAACCCATCCTTAGGCATAAGTACTAACTTCTCTGTTTGGAAGAAGATATTGAAATGTTTGCTTTTGTTTTGCTTGTTTGTTTTCAAGATGGGGTTTCTCTGTGTAGCCCTGGAACTCTGCAGACCCTGCCGGCCTCTGCCTCCTGAGTGTATCTGCCACCATGCCTGACTTACACAAATAAGTTTCTTTTTATTTATTCTTTGTGTCTTTCACATCGTGCTGATCCCATTCATTTCCATCCCTTTGTATTTACCCTCTGCCCTTGTAACCTGCCCCTAAAATAAAATAAAAGAGGAAAAAAGGAGGGAAAAAAATCTCATCACAGAAGCTGTAGTGTGACAGTCATGCAGTAAATCCTTTTGTCCATACATCTTTACTTGCAAGTGTTCATTGCAAAGAGTCACTGGTTTGATTCGAGGCCTCTGGTTTCTGCTACACTATGCATGCTGAGTCCTCACTGGAACTCCTCTTGGATATCCTGCTGTTGCCCTGTGCCTTGGAGATGCCGAAGCTTTGGGTCTTCAGGGCCGGCCCCTTCACATGCTCCAGCAGCCCTTAGGTATCCATCAACATGGCTTATCCTCCAAAGGATAAGATCTTACTAGAAAACTGTTTTAAAAATGTTTACCGCACCTCTCTGTGGTGGCTTATACTCATCCGCCGCTTCTTCGATGGAAATACTGTGACAAAATTAACAAAATTTAACTGCACAGCATTCTGAGGAGAGTGTGAAGGAAGGGGTTTCAAGTCTCTGTCTTCCAGACTACCTGAAAATTGCACAAAACTTTCTACAGTCTCACTAAGTGTGCTTCAAACTGAAGGAGATCTTCTGCGCTCAACAGTTTTCTGTCAACTTGACGCAAACTGTTGTCGTCAGAGGAGGGAGACCCAGGTGAGGAAATGTCTAAGATGGGACAAACTTGAAGCACATTTTCTTAATTAGTGATGGATGGGGGAGGGCCCAGCACATTGTGGGTGGGGCCTCCCCTGGGCTGGTGGCCCTGGGTTCTATAAGAAAGCAGGCTGAGCAAGCCATGAGGGGCGAGCGTAAGTAGCACCCTCCATGGCCTCTGCATCGGCTCCTGCCTCCAGGTTTCTGTCCTGTTTGACTATCTTCAGTGATGAACAGTGATGAGGAAGACAAACCCTTTCCTTCCAAGTTGCTTTTGGTCACGGTGTTTCCTCACACCAATAATAACCCTGACCAGGACACCCTAAGGTCCTTTCTTCCACTTAGGATTGTGGTTTAGTGCGTTTGCTTCCAGAGGACAGACATCATGACCACATCTGTATTAGAGACAGGCTTTTGGTGACCAGACACCAAAATTCTGTGTGGGACTCAGCAGGACTCAAGTTGAATACAGCATCAGTGGAAAGTTTATCTTGATATCTTTTTAGAATTTAGAACACCTGGAGTTAATTACCTATTTTAACAGTTATAATTTTTGTTTATATGCATGAGTTTTTGCCTGAAGAGGGTGTTGTGTCTCCTGGAACTGGAGTTACAGGTGGTCGTGAGCCACCATGTGGTGCTGGGAACTGAACCTTGGTCCTTTACATGAGCAGCCAGTGTCCTTAACTGCTGATCTGTCTCTCCCGTCCTTTATTTTTTTAATTAAAAATCCTTTTCACCTGGAGTATTGATTCTGACTTGAAACAGCTAAAATAGGGGCTTTGGGTTTTGTTGGCGATCATTTCTTTTAATTTTGCAGGGGGATGGGGTGGGTCTCTCCTGTTTTCCTCACACACCTGCAATCTGGGTGTTGGCTGTCCAACAGCCTCCGCTCTTTCTTCTCCCCTAAGAGACGCTTGTTCGTTCAGGGTGCTACATGCCTGGCCCCAGGCAACAATTCCATCTTGAATTCTGTTCCTCCTTTGCTAGCTGCTTGGTTCCTAGCTCCTTTGTAGCTAGGATTTGCTGTCATGGGTTCAGGTCTAGCCAATGAGACAAAAGAAAAGTCTCCTGGAACTGTTTACTGATTGGGTAAGAGAGGCAGTATTTTTTTTTTTTCTTTATTCTTCTCTCTTGTTTTACATCCTGACCACATCTTCTCCTTCCTCCTCCCCTCTCAGTCCCTCCCCTGCATCTTCTCTCTCCTCCAGATCCACTCCGTTTCCCTTCAGAAAAAGGCAGGGGCTCCCAGGGATGTCAACCAAACATGACATCAAGTTACAGTTAGACTAGGTATATCCCCTCAAATTAAGGCTAGATGAGGCAACCCAGTGGGAGGGAAAGGGTCTCAAAAGCAGGCCAAACATCCAGAGACAGCCCCTGCTCCACTGACGGGAGTCCCACAAGAACACCATGCTGCACAACCATGACATACACGCACAGGACCTAGGGCAGACCCATAGTCATTGTCTTCTTGAGAAAAGCCAAGGGGATGTCAGAGCCGTCAATCACCTACTTCCGGTGCTCTTATTAAGCTAGTAAACGACTGTACGGTCTAAGCAAGGGATGGGTGGGACGGGGAATTCCACCCCACTGCTTGTTTTCCTTTTGTTTCTTTTTGTTTGGCCTCAGGCTAGCTTCAGGCAGGGGGTGGTGGAAACTAGCCGGGTCCAGTGTGAGGAAGTCGATCACCGGGGGCGTGACCCTCAAGGATACATCAGGACCCGCCCCATCTCTCTTCTCCTTCTGCCACTGGACCTGAGACAGTCTCCTCACCAGTGATGGCGCCACGAGACCACAGTCCGAAGCCTCTGGAACCGAGAGCTGAAATGAGCCTTCTCCTTTGAGTTCCTCATCTCAACTCAGAGCTGGCTGTCACACTAACTAAATTCTTGGAACTCCTGGCCACGGTGACCAGGAAAATAAAGCAAAATAAAAGCAAAGTACTTGAGTCGGGCGGGTGCCAGGGAAGGACGCCACTCTAGCAAGCGAGCCGGCTGCCGGGGCAGCATTTCAGCGCAAACGTCTGTCCTGAGAACTCACCTGTTTGGTGTACACAACAAACCACTGCTGCCGGCTGTCTTCGCTGTACTGAAATCTCAGCTCCAGGTTCTGGTTGAGAGTTCGCTGGGGCCCGTCTATATCCAGCAGAGTGCCCTGCAGAGGCAAAGACATCGTCAAAGCCCCCTTGAATATACTGGGCTTGATATCAGAAAGCAATAGTCCCCCAAAGGCTGGCAGTCTTCCAGGGAGCCAAGGAAGGAAATGACATAGGAAATGTTAGAGAGGAGGAAGTACAGATCTACAGGAGGAAGCAGAATGCTGTAGCCCAGGCTAGGTGAGCGAAGGGAGACCTCCTGGAAGGAAGCGCATGTGAGGAGAAGTCGAAGCGGTCCATGTTTGTTGTGGTGGCTTTATTTTGTAAGAAGGGAAGGTAGGCGGTAATTCCTGGTAGGATAAAGAGTGAGGTCAAACCCCTGACACATGGAGAGGCTAGCAGGTGGGAGACACTGTGAGGGACAGGGTGTACCTATGGCTTGGGCTCCAAGCAAGAGGGCAGGTGAGGAGGAGGCGCGGAGAGTCAGGCTAGAGGGGACTCAGAAGGCTGTGGGTTATGTATGCAGCATCTATTCCTGTTTAGTAATGGAGACTCAAGCTTCCTCAGGAAAACCACCTCTTCCACGGTAGGCTTTCTCTGAGGAACCCTCAGGGAATGACGTGGGAGAAAGGCACACAGCCAGACTTAGGCCAACTGGACAAATACCCTGTGTCTTCTCATTTGACTCAGAATTGAGATGACCATGTAGAAGGTCCTCACCATATTCCTGTTGCCTGGAAACGGCCAGCTCTTTGGCTGCCGACTGTAAAACGCCTGCTTCCTTTTTCCTTTGGACATGTGAGTAATCGACACTCATCCTTCCAATCGATCCATTGGTTTACTAGAATGGGGTTGTATGGGTGTCTAGAGCTACCTAACAAAGAGCTTAACTCCCGTGGCTTCATAAATAAAGCCGAGGATTCCAGACTGCATCCCGAGGACACTGGACTTGGCAAAGCTAGACGATTAAAGCAGTTTGCTTCATATCCTAGAAACATTAGACTCACAGCATCTGCATGAGGAGCAAACTGAGCAATAGCTGTTTGCAGATAACGCTGCAGAGAAAGGGAATAAATGAAGTAAGCCTTACAATTACCCTGCCCCTAGAGGTGTTTCTAGATATAGCCCAGGGCAAGAGAGCCCAAAAGAAGACTGAGACCTACTGAGGTGACAGGAGACGTCAGGGTTTTTGGGCAGACCACCATGTGGGATCCTGTAACATGTTCTGATGGGGGACATCCTTCTGTATATATGTTTCTCATATTGGTTGATGAATAAAACACTGTTTGGCCAATAAGGCAGGAAGACAGATAGAACTAGGAGATGAGGAGGATTCTGGGCAGAAATGGTCACCATGTACTGGAGGAAGGAGTCCGGACCCCTCTCCGGTAAGATAAGACTACATGGACATACTTACATTAATAGAAATGGGTTAATGATCAAGTCAGAGCTAGCCAATGAGAAGCCCTAGTCATCTGCCAACAACAGCCGTATGGTTAATGTAAGTCTTGTGTGTTTGTTAGGGGCTCTCAAGGGCGGAGGGACCCTGCTGGGACAAAGAACCTCACGGTGTAGTGTTTGGCTGCACAGTGATCCGAGCACATGCGGTGTGAAGGCCAGAGACAGAGGCCTGCATCTCCCTGAGGACGCACACAGAAGAAAACTTTAAATGACAGACAAAGCGAGGTGCCAGATACTCACGAGGAAAGTCACCTGCCAGCACTTGACTCCACTCATCTGGAAAGCCATGTCCTGGGTCTGGCCGTCGGGCAGGGTTACACAGCAGCTGATCTCGTTGTTGCCGACGGAAAGTACGGCCCCACAGCCTGGTTCTGGGTGGTTGCAGGTACAGGGATCCAGTTGAATGTAGCCATAGTGCCGGACCTCCTGGGACAGCTCCAGAAACTGTTCCAAGGTGGGATGGGGAAGGAGGGAGAGACCTCACTACCCTCAGATATAGAGCTCACGGAGGTTGCTACTGCTGGAGAAACCCACAGGGTAGGCTCACAGCAAAGCCCTTTGTTCCTAGAGCATACAAATGGGGCTCTGAGTTCTGCTTCCTTCCCCACTCTGACCCCGCCCCTGCTTCTGTTTAGTACTTGGAGCCAACATACCCAAGTATGAATGAAGAGTAGGGTTGAGAAAAACAAAAGAATAGATGTGATTCTCTGTCAGTCAGAAGTGCTTTGCCAGCATATCTGTTTATGCACCTTGTGTATGCCCTTGACGGCCAGAAGAGGACATCAGCTCTCCTGGGGGAGCTATGGATGTTGTGAACCAACATGCAAGTGTTGAGGGCCAAACCGGGGTCTTTTGTAAGAACTGCAAGTTCTTTACCGACTGAGCCATCTCCCAGCACAACTCCTGTCCCTTTTTAAAAATGTGAAATAAGGCTGGAGTGGTTCAGAGGCAGAACCCTTGCCAGTATGTACAAGGCCCGAGTTCAATCCCCAGCACCAAAGCAAAAGAAGTACAAAGGAAGGAAAACCTTAAAATTTCAATAAATGTCTAGCTGTTGTGGATTAAAAAAAGTGAAAGCATTTAATTCAAAGCAAAACTACTTGTTGCAAAACAGTTAGTGAATAAGCAGTGTACTAAAAACACTTGTTGGCCATTCATGAGGAGTTACTAACATTACACCTGGGAACAGAGAGATGGCTCAGTGGTTAAAAATACTCGCTGTTCTTAAGGGTGGGGGAGAAGGGAGAGCAGGAATTCAGTTCCCAGCACCCACATCAGGCAACCCACAATTGTTTAACAGCTCCAAGGAATCTGATTCTTCTGGACTCTGAGCACCTGTGTGTGCACGCACGCGCACACACACACACACACACACACACACACACACACACAAATAAAAATAAAACAAATCTTTTAAGTAAGACAAACTACCTTAAAAAGTCAAACATGGGTGGCATGTTTACTCATTTTCATTTGGAGATCCACAGACCCTCACTTGCCTAGCATGTGTAAGGTTCTGATCTCCAGCATGGCATTAGGCAGCCTACTGTCTCCATAGCAACCTTGTACCTCTTTCACTGTTGCACAAAGATGACTTTAGACACACAAATGAAAAAGTGCCACTGTGTGCCAATAAAACTTTATTTGTAAGAACAGTAGTTGGCTCATCTCTGATTTATATCAAATCATCTTCAGTTCATTCTCCTTACACCTGTGCACAAGGTAAAGTGGTGCTAGCTGACATGTTTGCTCCATCACCAGAAGTTCACACAGGAATAGGATGAGGAAGTAAAAAGTAGGTGCAGTCCTGGGCCTTGTGGTGCTTGCTGCCAAAGTGATTCACAGCAGCGAACGCTATTAACAGCCTGGCTTCCAATTAAAGAAAACTAAGCAATAACATAATCACAAAGGAGAATAGTCTACAGTTACATAATAATATGGAGGATCTATATCAATTAACTTAGCCACAGACTTGATATGCTATACTTTTTCCCTAGAATCCTTACACAGTAAACTTAATAGAATCGAAAAGACCAGTGGAGGCTTTCTCACTGTCATTGCTTGAGGGGTTTGTGACTGACAGCGACTGCCAGATTCTAACGTGTGCTGGAGTCGCTCCCAAGGGTCGTCCCAAGGGTACAATGCTTAACTCACCTTCGTTTGATTCTCCTTCTCCTGGAGTGCCTTGAGTTCTTCCCTCTGAGCCTGTGTGGGCTTCACCCATTCTATTTCAATGTCCTGTACTGCCTTAAAACAACAACTATATAATTAGCAACTTTAGTAGAAATGAATTCATCTGTACAACGGGTTAAAAACCTAGACCTGATGGATCTTACATAATGATTTGACAGACTATAAGGGCTGCTTTTGCTTGCTTTGTCTTGACAGGGTCTTTTTAAAATTCTGCCTCATTTTATGCACATTGTGTTGGGCCTGCATGTATGTCTGTGTGAGGATGTTGGGTCCTCTGGAACTGGATTAACAGTTGTGAGCTGCCATGTGATTGCTGGGATTTGAACCAGTGTCCTCTGGAGGAACAGTCTGTGCTCTTAACCGCTGAGCCATCTCTCCAGCCTCAAGACAGGGTTAATACTGAGCACTGTTTATGTAGGTCAGCCTGGCCTCAAACTCGTGATCCTCTTGACTCAGCCTCCTAAGTGCCTGGAGTACCAGAATGCACCAACACAGCTGGCCTAGGTCAATTGAATGAGCAAGTAGGACAAGATCGATCTACAGTTTGAGACAGTTATAATACTTGGCAAAGAAAGTCAAAGTAACTTCAATATCATCTAGTGAAATAACTCCGGAGAGATTAAAGTATAAAGCTCCATTAAAAGGCAGAGAAGCAGGTGAGGAAGATGGCACGACATTAACGGCACGTGCTGCTCTTTAGAGAAACAGTGTTCAGTCGCTGTCACCTGTGTGACATGATGCCACCGGTGACTCCAGCTCCAGGGACAATGCCTCTGCCATCACAGGCACCTGCACTTCTGTGCACAAACCCACACAGGCACATACATGTACATATATGATCTTAAGAAATGAATCTTTTTAAAGTAGAAAATTTTAAATGATATGTTGGGCAGTGGTGGTGCACACCTTTAATCCCAGCATTCAGGAGGCAGAGACAGGCAGATCTCTGTGAGTTCAAGGCCAGCCTGGTCTACCGAGTGAGTTTCAGGACAACCAGGGCTACACAGAGAAACCCTATCTTGACCAACAACAACAAAAAACGTTTTTAAAAAAATTAATATGTTTATCTTTATGGAAGGACTATATTTTTAAGATATGATGGCAGAATGCAGAAATAATCATATGCAATTATATATAAGTGCACATTTCTGTACACAAAACACCAGAAACAAAACTAAAAAGCAGGTGCTAAATGAGGCAAAGGGTTAACATTTACAGAAAACAATAGGACAAATGTAAAATCACCAAAAATGGACAGCAGATCAATATTGACAGCTGACCTAAAGGATTTCCAAATGGCAAATACATACATATACACAGCCTCACTAATAATCAGAGTTTCTTGCCTCTTAACTGGACAAGGCTAAAACATACACAATTAGAGCTGACAGGGGTTTGGAGAAACACTGTGATATGCAACAGACTTAACTCATATGGCTCTCTAGAGGTAATGTGGCAATACAAATCTAAAACCATAAATATCACAACTATATCATAAATAAAAGGAGTCGAACACAATAATGCATTGCTTTAACCCCAGCATTCAGGAGGCAAGGGCAGGAGGAGTTCTGTGAGTTCAAAGCCAGTCTGATCTACAGAGCACCTTCCAGGCCAGCCAAAGCTGAATAGTTAAGACCCTGTCTTTAAAAAACAAAAAAAAGTAAGTATATTGACAAAGCCATTACTGTTACTGTATATAAAAATAAGATAATTTAAGGGCTGGAGAGATAGTTCAGAGATTAAGAGCACTTGCTGCTCTTCCAGAGGACCTGAGTTCAATTCCCAACACCCACAACTGTCTGTGACTCCAGTTCCGGGGAACCAGACACCCTCACACAGACATACATGCAGGCAAAACACCAATGCACATAAAATAAAAACAATTTTTATTTAAAAAGTATTAAAATTATTAAATTAATAATTATTTTTAAATTGTTATTAAAATTATTTTTAAAAAAGCAGGTCTCATGAATTCCAGGCTGGCCTTGAACTTTCATTTATGCAGCCAAAAATGACTTTGAGTTTCTAATTCTCTTGCCTCTGCCTCCCCAGTGGTAGGATTACAGTTGTGTGCTACTACCCCGGCTTCATTTGCTTTTTTCCTGTGTATGAGTGTGTGCCTGTATGCATGTATGTATGTATGTATGTATGTATGTATGTATGTACGTACGTACATCATGTAATGGGGGGGTCAAGACCATATAGAAATACATATGGATTAATAGAAATGGGTTAATAATTAAGACAGAGCTAGCCAGTAAGTAGCCCTAGTCATTGGCCAACAGTTTTATAATTAATATAATATCGGCGTGCTTATTCGGGGCAACAATCATGTGTGTTCCTGGTGCCCATAGAGACCAGAAGAGGGTGTCAAATAGAGTTAGGGTTGCGAGTCATCGTGTGGGTGCTGGGAACAACCCCACTCCTAGGCAGGAGCATCTCGTACCCTTGACCCCTGAGCCATCTCTCCAGCCCCTGCTCTAATGGTCCTGACGTGTGTACAATTGCGTGGCCTCGTATATATTTAACATTGTATAATCATTACTGCTGTAAACACCAAAACCTCTCATGGTTCCCAACCAAGACTCCAAACTGGAGAAGAGGGGCTCATGCCCCTAACCCCAGCACTTTGGAGGCTGAGGCAGAAGAATCAGGAGTTCAAGGCCACCCAAGGCTTGTATGTCAGGCAATACAAGTGAAACAACAATAATGACAACAAAAGGATAAGACAACAAAACAAAACAAAAACATTGTACCCGCATTAAACAATAGTGGTCCTTTCATCTCCCCACCCCTGGAAGCGTCCGCTTAGATTGTGAATTGCCTGTTCTACATAGATTCTCAGCCACTAGGGATATGTGTACAGTCCCAACCCTGGTGGCCAGTGCCGACCTCACCTGCATGTACAGCAAGTCTCCAGCGGCTCTGCAGTCCATCAGCACAGTGTCCAGGGCTGGGTTCAGGTACCTGCATGATTGCACGATCCTGTGTGACATGCCTAGGGACGTATCCAGGATAGATGTTCTCAAGAGCAATGGCCCTCCGCCCTGGGAACTGGGTCCCCCTCTCTCATAAACTATAACACTGCACTTGCCTCGCTTTTGATTTATTCCTGTGTTCCTTCTGTATCCTTGTCCTGTCTTCTCTATATTGTGAGCTTTTATCTGTGTGCTCTACAGTAAAGGTCTCTCTCATACACACACACACACACACACACACACACACACACACACAGAGGGCGGGGAACGGTGTGCATTCCTGTGCACATTTGGTCACACACACACAGAGCTTTAGGGGAATAGTGTACATTCTGGTTCACACTTAGTCTCTGTCTTGGCCGTGGTGTGACTTTTCCTGAGCAGCCTTCAACTCTTGGGGCTGTAGGAACTGAATCATCTATCCTGCTCATTTCTGAGTCACTCGGTGGGGTCACCTCTGCTTTCATTTCCCTTTGATCCCTTACCATCCCCACACCAACTAACCATGATTTCTCCTCCTCCTGCTCTTGCTTTCATGGCCACTGCCTCAACCCCCTCCATCCTGATGTATCCTTTCTCTTAAAGCCTGTTCTGCAACACCCTCTTCTCTGAGCCCTGCTCCCCAGCCTATGCCAGCACCCCTCCTCTGTCCGTGCTTCCTCAGCAACTTGAATTTATCCCAACCATGGCCTTCATCAACTTGTTTTGATAACAGATATGAAGACCCAAGCCCTGGGTCTCAGCAGAGTGAATTGCAAGGGTCAAGGGATCCGTTTCTGTCTGTGGGATGGGAACCACCAGATAAACCGGGATTCATTGTAAATACAGTGATGCTCTCAGAATGGAGAGAAATGCGAAGAGCAGATATGGGTGACATAGAACTCACCGGAAGACAGAGCAAGCAGTCCACTGCACTGAGTATGGTGTGACTGCAGACAGCTGCCTCAGACCATGAAGGGGGGAAAATGGGGTTTGAAGGTCAAGCTCACACTGGCAGACAGATGCAACTGAAACCTTCCAACTATCTTTCCCTTTAGCTCCATGCCCAAACTCCTCTGAAGGCCCTGTGGGCTGAGAGTTGCATGAGAGCCAGACAGCCCTGAGACACACTCCAGGCTTGGGCTCTGAGCTGCCAGGGCCAACACCCTCTGAAGGAACCATATCATCGCTAGAGAGTGTGCTCAGAGATGTCCTGGATGAAAAAAATAATCCTTAAAACTCCAGGTGGGCCCTTCTGATAGGCCCCACCCACCAGAATCAAGCCACTGCTGGAGCTGGCCTCCCCTGTCCCCTGTTGCCACTGGTAAAGGCCTCCTCTGGAGGGAGGGCAGGACACTCCAGGGTGTTCTTCCCTTGTGGAAATCTGACCGTCGGCTCCAGCTACAGCAACATGACTCTTCCTATTCATGAGCAAAAGCAATGTTGGTTGGAGGTGCTGGTGGTGACATGGTGGGTTTACCTTGCATTTGCATCTAGGCATCCAGGATGTACCTACTTGAGGATGGCTTAGGCAGTGCCTAATGTCTAACTCAGGCTTCTAGATGCGGGGAAGGATTCTCAACACTCCTTTGATGCCCGGTTCTCAGGAAAGTGTGTGAACTTGAGAAGTCTAAGTCCTGGGATTTTCTACTATAGCTACTGTTATCATTCTTATCCATATGACAATAACAAACATGAATAGTTTTACTGAGTGTGTGGGACTTCTTTAATCTCCACAGTAGTCCTAGGAGGATTATTCTCCCATTTTACAAATAGGGTGAATAACTTGGCCGAAAGCTTGACAAGCTGGGGCTTAGCTCACATCCTCTGATCTAGGAACAGCCACGCTCAGAGACACACAGTATTGGAAAGAGCTCTGGAACAGTGTAAACTTTTACAAGGAAGCAGAGTCCTTTCCCCCTCTGAAATATCTAATCCATGAGGTTTTAATGGTTTCTCAATAGCTGGGGCTAGCCCGTCAGAATTCAAAGCCACAAGCTAGACCTAGCAAGGTAGCACTGCATCAAGCACATCACTATCCCTAGATTTCAAGATGCCTTTTTTTTTCTTTCAATTTGTATCCTCAGATTTCAGAATAACTGAGCTGGATGGAGCCAGCTTGAGTAGCAATTCACCATAGTCATGGTAATAAAGCCTGGGGTCCCAGACTGCAGGACCAGGCTGGGAAAGCAAGCTACCTTTCATTGTGATATTCTGTTTATTTGTTCTTGGTAAAACTCCTATTTCCCAGGAAAATAGCAGCATTCTGTACAGAGACACTTGTGTCCTTTTAATGTAGGAATTAAATATGGGTGGCCCTGGCTCATAGCCTTTGGGGGCGTGAGCCAAATGCTTACGGGGGCCAAATTCAGTGCAAACTGGCTGAGCCACCCCCCTCTGCCCTCAAGGAATCAGCGGACACCAGATCTGCTTGTAGTTATCAACAAATCCTTGGTTACTGTAGATAGTCATCCATCCCATAGCAAAGCCACAGCCACCAGCTCTCACTGTTACCCATTTCAGTCCCCTCCACCAACACCTGCCTCTCTCAGGCTGCAGAGACTGACACGATCTCACACAGAGGCCTCTCTCACAGGTACTTACCACTTCCTGAGTCCTATCTTGCAGTCTTCCACCTCAGAACTCTGAAGAGTGGCGTAAGGCAGCTCAAAGTCAGCCAGCTTCTTCACAACTACAGAGGGAAGGGCAGCGCGGAGCTCAGGCTACGCCCTACTCCGAGTTAACCCACATCGTGTAAAACCGTGTTTTCAGCCGGTGCCTCGACCTTAGCAACCCCATTTTACAGCTTTTTGTTGGTTTGTCGGTTTGTTTGGGTTTTGGCTTTTGTTTGTTTTTTTTGTTCTGCTGTTTACTTCATCTTGAGGAAAGACGATGACTGCAAGGCAGGGTGAACCCGCACACCAACATCTGTCTTGCATCCCCCATCTAGCGTAGCTGAGAAATGATGCTTCCTTCACAGTAGAAAGAGGACTGCCCCAACAGGATGAATTGGGGCTTAGGCGCACTGGGAATATAAAGATCATCCTGGGGAGACAAGGCTCCAAAACTTAGTAGACACAACAGACCAAGGAAAGAGTGCAACTCTCTCACCTGAATCCCATAAGTGATCGATGGCCTCCCACCAACCTGTCATCTGATGCACTGTGTGTGTAGCAAGGAACTCCCAGAGAACTCCCAGATAACTGTCCCTAAGCCTTCAGCATGCCTTGGTTCCCAATGCAGATAGAGCACACTTGGCTGCTGTCAGCCACTGTCTGTCTGTCTACATGCTCTTGTCTGCCCATTTACATTTGGATCTCCTGTCTACATCACCATAATATGAGGTTGAAATGACACACAACCTCTCTGGGGAATCTTTGTCCCCACTCTCTGAGAACTGACACAGTATTTCATTCTCCAAATCATTGTTTGTTTAAGACAGGGTCTCTGCTCAAGACTATGGAGCTCTGACAGTCCCGGAATTCATTATGTAAACCAGGCTGACCTTGAACTCACGGAGATCTGTCAGCCTCTACCTGGTTGTGCTGGGATTCACAGTGATCACCACCACATCTGGCTACATTCCCCAAATCCTTAGAGACCATGACCAGAGGGGTGTCCAGTCCCTTTGTGGGTGTCCCCCCACCTCAGGGCACCCACACCCATCCATCTCCTTTTCCATCTTACCAGAGAGTTTGCCCTCGGGGAAGCACCGGATGAGAAAAAGGCCGAAGTAGCCCAAGAGCTCTGGATACAGTCCGAGTTTGTGTGCTACCACCTTGGCCAGGAACAAGCAAATGGGGGGGGGGGGAGTATTAGGCTGACAGCCACGCTTCCAGAATGTGGAGACAGAGCTGGAAGAGACCAGTGCATGCCAACAGCAAGAGCTTCCACAGGCCAGCAGACATCCAAAGAAACGTTTTGTAGTCTAAAACCCATTCATTTACAGTTTGCATCTGAAATGACCTCTACGGGCTCACAAATTTGAACTCTGGGTACCCAGATAGTGGTAACTGCATTTGGGGATTGTGGAAATGGGGCTTTGGATTTTGGACCTGGAGCCATTGTAAATCTGTGGGGCTGGGACTTAAATGTTATGGGCTACTTTTACTTTTAGCCCAGATTCTGTATCCTGTGCTGTGGAAGAATCCTTCTGTACATTGTGAACATGTTTTGCTATTATTGCTAATTAAAAAGCTGATTGGAGCCCGCATTGGTGGAGCACACCTTTAATCCCAGCACTCCGGGAAGCAAAGGCAGGAGGATCACTGGGAGCTCGAGGTCAGCCTGGTCTACAGAGCTAGTTCCAGGACAGACTCCAAAACCACAGAGAAACCCTGTCTTGAAAAACAAAAAAAAAAAAAAAAAAAAAACCAAAAAACAAAATAAGAACAAAAACAAACAAACAACAACAACAAAAAAAAAAAACAAAGAAAGAAAAGCAGATTGGCCAATAGCTGGGAAGGATTTTCATGGCAGAGAGAATTCTGGGAAGAAGAAGGGCGGAGTCTGAGGAGTCGCTACCTACACGTGGAAGAAGCATCAAGTAAATGAGCCTCGGGGCAGCACATAGATTAACAGAAATGGGTTAATTTAAGTTGTAAGAGCTGACTGGAAACAAGCCCAAGCTATCAGCCAAGCATTTATAATCCATATCAAGTCTCTGTGTGGTCATTTGGGAGCGGCTGCTGGGACACAGAGAAGTGTCACCTAAAATCCTGGTCTACCCGCATGTGAGAAGCTACAGCAGTACATTCCTGTTGTCATGAGAGTCACCATGATGGACCACACATTCCCGAACCATGAACCAAGACAAAGCTTTGTCCCAGAAACTGTTTCTGTCGGGGCACTGAGAGACGTAGCTAATGAAACATTCATTCTGGAAATCCTGGGGGGATGGGGAATTACAGTGACTAAAACAAAACCAAAGTCACCTGGGCAGACACACTGGCTAGTTGTCCTGTTTGGGTTTGGACAGAAGTCGGGGATTATTTATTACAATGCTTCTTGCCTGACGGAGGACATCAGTTTCCTCCACAAACTTCTGTTTTCTGTGGCATCTACCCTGGGGTTTGCACTTCCTGTGCGCACCAAGCAAAAGGTATTCCCACTGTTCAGGGTGTATAAATGTGCATGCCTGCTTACTTCTCTTTGATGCTTTGGTCCAGCGTAAACTTCAGATACCATTAAGTGTAACGTACTATGACCTGGCTCCGGGGACATCTCCATCTGCAGGCCCAGGCTTCTGCTCTCTGACGTCAGCTGGATTTCAAGTCAACATCTGTGGCTTCATATTTGCCAGAGAGTGTGGCCTCACAAAAAATCTATCTCCAGTCACTTTTCGTTAGCAGGGACCACAGACCACCCCTCTCCTCCTCCTCCTACCTACACCTACAACATTCCCTCTGCAGCCCAGCTGGGCAGAGGGATATGGTCCACAGGCAGGGCTGCTGATAGCCACATCTGAAGCTGGGAGAATGCTTTCTCATCCTCAAAATCACTCAAACACGGGTCACCCTTGGTGTCCGCATTAGGCCCTATGGGATGCAGCTTCTGGGGCTTCCTGTATGAGAGGAGAAGGCTTCAAGAAAGATCCTGTGCTGCCAAGAAAGAAGTGTCCCTGCCACTCTCTGCCAGACACCACCTGCCGCTGCCCACTGTGTATGGCCTGTCCAGACTCTGCCAGGCACCGCCCTCCTTCCTGCATGCATCATCCCGAGACAGAGCCTTCCACATGTTACCAGGGCCCAGCCTGGTGAACGGCAGGAAGTGGTCACAACCTTAGGAAGCCCCCAGAAGTCTCGGGAAGTGTAAAATGAAGGAGACCCCTGAGGATGGATTATGCCATGGCTTCCTCGGTCAGCTTCCCTATGGGAGTGACTTACATGCAGCATCTCTGTGGACAGACCATCCAGAGTAAAAGGATAGATAGGCAGGGAGCTTCGGAAGACAATCCCATTCAAGTCTCCGCCCCTAACGGCTGTTTCTGCACTTCCTGGAGCTGAAGCTAAACAAAGTTTACCTCGAGGACCCTTTCGGCCGTGTCTGATGTTAGGACGTCCGCGTTAACGCTCCTTCCATTGGGCAGAAATACAGCCAGAGTGGCTTTCTTGGTGGTGATGTTTAACGTGTGCTGTAAATAAAAAGACAGCCGTCAGTTTCCACACCCAACACAGAGGGAGCCTCCCACTGCCTGTCCCCATTGTGTGAAGGGAGCAAATGCTCAGAGATCTAATGGAGGCTCTTTGACGGGACAGACTAGAGGTGAGAAGGGTTGAGGCAATGGGTGAAGTCTGAGTTGCTTCCAGATAAACACAGGAGCATCTGTTTTGGAGGGGGAAAAAATCTTTTGATAAAAATTATCCACATCTTGCTTGGGTAATCTCAGAATTAAGTCGTTTTAGATACTCCCAAGCACCCATAAAGGTCTAGCTCTCAGGTGACACACAGGAAGGGTGGGGAGGGGAAGGGAATCTGAATGCATCACCCCCAGTCACAGAAATCAAAACATTGCCACCTTGCTCCTGAGCCAAATTCACCATCACCAAGCCACATCTGCAGCTGCTCGTCTGGTCCCAAGCACAGGCATAAAAAATGTCTCCACACGTGCAACGGGAACGAAAAGCACGCTAAACAAATGGCTCACCAAGGTTTCAGCCTAGGCGCTAAGTGACCAATGGCTCCTGGTCCAGGGCAAGGGGCTGCTTTATGCCACTGTTTAGGCTGAGCGTTCTTCATGAACAACGAAGTTAGGAAGACAGACAGCAGACAGCGGGGCCCAAGGTCCCAACGTCTGCCTTTGGTGCTCTTGGACAGCTCAGCTCAGTCCTTGGGTCTCATCTCATTATGGGGTCCCCAAATGCTAAAACTCCGGCTCCTTCTCTGCCTTTCTTGGGTCCAGCATGGAGATACGTGGCACACAGGCTACAGAGTAAGTGAGCGACACACTTCATCTCCCCTGTAGGATCTGAGCAGGAAGCAGCCTCCAGCTTACTAGAAATGACTCTACTTCACCCAAGATCAGAAAGCGTGCACATGGGAAGCCAGCAGGCTCTGTGGAGGTTGATGGCTCCGCTCTGCTCAGGAAGGAAGCTTACCATCTGCACCCGGGCTAAAAACTCGGTGAAGACATCGCTTCTTGTCACATGAGGGTCCGCAGTTACTGAAAAATACAGAAAGCGAGCCAGTTAGCATGAGCTGCTCAGAGCTCTGTCCATTGCCATCTCCCAGGAGTTCTAAGATCTTGCCCTGGCAGTATAAACTTCCAGAATGTAAAGGAGAGGTCGAAATACAGGACAATTGGCAGAGTCTGCCCCCTTGAGGCGGCCTGGTGTTCCCAGGAACCTCACTCTACTCAAGCTACCCATACTACTCAGTAGCCACCCTATTACCCTGGGATGATGATAAAACTATTACAAGAAGCAAAAATATATTACAAGTTGGGTTTAGACAGCCAGGTTGGTAAGGCACTTGGTAACCTGAAAATTTTAAGTTTGCCCAAAGCACCTGCCTCATCACGTGATAGGAGCTCTCAAGAGGCTACCCCAGAGGGACAGCAGGGGCTGGGGGTGGAGTTCAGTGGTAGGATGTGCAAGGCTCTGGCTTCAGTCTCCATGTATGTGAGGGGGGCAAGGCAGGGGCTGGAGAGATAACTGAGTGGATATGAGTAATCACAACCACACATAACTCTAGTTACAGGGGGTCAGAAAGCCTCTTCTGACCTCCAAGGCACACACATGTGCACATATATGCAAATAGGCAAAGCACACACATGCATAGGATAAAATTAAATAAATCTTAAAAAAAAGTGCCAAGCATCCACAGAGATTTAAAGTGTCTCGTTCTTGACTTATACAAAATGTTTCTTCTTCCCCTTAGTTTTAAAGCAACAGCCATGGGGACAGAGCTAAAGAAGACTGAGTCCAAGTCCCCAAGGCCCTTTCCTGACTCTGAGCTAAACTCACACACTTCTACATCTCTCTAAACTCCCTTCCGTCTCCTCTTTGTTTTTGTTTGTTTGTTTGTTTTTGTTGTTGTGTTCTTTCCAAATTCTACCAAACAACATTCAATAGTGTTCTACATTAGCACAGAGCTGCACTCTCCCCAGCAAGGCTGGGTGTTCCATAAAAGCTAAAAGCGGCAGAGTACATAACATGAGAAACCTGTGTGTGTGTGTGTGTGTGTGTGTGTGTGTGTGTGTGTGTGTGTGTGTGTGTCCTCGCGCATGCTCACGCACATGAGCACACATGCTTCAAGATATTCATTGCATGTGAGTCTGTGTGTTGTATATGTATGTTCTGGTACATTTGAGTTTGTATAGTGTATGTGTGTGTTCTGGTACATGTGAATCTGTGTGTTGCATATGTGTATTCCTGTACATGTCCACACAAGTTCATGCACAGAGGCCAGAGGAAGACATTGTGTGTTGTCCTGCTCAACACTGTCAGTTGTGTGATAGCACAGCCTCAACTGATCAGATAGGTCTGTGGGCCTGACTGTGGGGTAATGTCGTAATTAACAATTGATGGAGGAGGACCTACACCATTGTAGGTGGTGCCATGCCAGGCAAGAGGTTCTGGGCCCTATCAGAAAGGTAGTTCAGGCCGGGTGGTGATGGCATACGTCATTAATTCCAGCACTGTTAGTTAACACGTACTTATGCTGTGCCCCGAGAAGCTTCCTGTTACAGCATGTTGTTCCTGCCGGCCTCCTGGTCCTGCCGCCATTGTCCTGCTTCCTACACAAAGGTTCAGCTCAACCCATCATTTTGTCTTAATTCTTCAGTTCCTCAATCTAACTAGTATCCAACTAATATACAGAATAATTCTTAAACTACTTTAAGTACTGTACATGAAGAGTGCCATTGTGAAGTCACATACACCGGAAATGTCCAGAGTAAGCAAGTGTAGAGAGAGAAACTAGAGTGGTGACTTCCTGTGCCTGGTGGGAGGGGCTAAATGGGAAGTAACTGTGATGGACATAAAGTCTCCTGAGGGGGTGATGACCATATTCTAAAACTAGGTTACAGCGATGCTTTGCACAATTATATAACTGTGTTAAAAATGCCAAATAAGGGCTTTAAGACAGATGGCTTTGTGACGAGGAATTTACGCTGCAGTACAGCTATTAAACAGAGTTCAAGCACATACCATTTTGCAGGTAGCGTTCCAGCTGGCTCCTCCTCTCTTCAGCCATGGAGGCAGTCATGGCCAGGTAGTACTTTGGCGGGAAAAGGGGCAGGCAGTTTCCAAACACCCGTCTCAGCTGAAAGGTCCCAAGACAATCGAAGTGAGACACTCACTCAGGGGTGATGAGACAGTCCTGTCTTGGAGCACTTTATTTAAAAGATAAAATGACCCCTGTCTGTGGCCAAAGCGAGGGGATGAGGAGGACATTTCCTTTAGGAGGAACACCCCTCACTATACATCCCACAGATGCCCCCATAATATCACAGGCTGCTAAATCCAATCTTGCTTTGGTTAAGCCAGGCTATATTTTCATATTTTTATAAGGCTGTCCACCACTCATAGCACACATTTCTCTAAATTAACTCTATATCTGAAACATCAGAGATTATAGTCAGAATTTTTTTTTTTTTAATTTTTGATTTGTCTCTGCTGCCACGGCTATCCTGGAACTCACTATGTACACCAGGCTGGCCTCGAACTCACAGAGCTCCTCCTCAGTCTGCCTTCCAAGTCAAATTACAGGGGTGTGTGACCATTCTTGGCTCTTTTTACTATATTTAATTAATGTGGCCACCTAAGCTTAAATATTGCCTTTCATGTCATTTCTATGGGACAGTGCTGATCACAGAGGTCCTATATGGCTGACATAAAGTCCAGTAGAATCCCAGGCAGGTCCTTTCACACTGCCCACCACATAGAACCTAAGTCTATGGAGGCAGTTACTTTAATCAAAATAACTTTCAGGGGCTGGAGAGATGGCACGTAAATTAAAATACACATGGCACTTACAGAGGACTCAGATTTAGCTGCCACCACCCTATGCCAGCCTCACAACTGCCTGTAACTCAGCTCCAAGAGGATCCAAAGCCGCTGGCTTCTGCAGGCACCTACATTCACACAGACAGCCACACACCCACACATACACGCACATACACATGCAATAATAATAATAATTTTTAAACGTGAAGGAAACCAGCCAGAGTCCTGGGAGGCTAAAACCTGATGATTCCAGAGCCCTCAGCTTAAACAGCTGCAAGAGAAAGGAGGTGGCAAACAGACAAGACCTCAGACTCCTCTTTCATTTCAGTCACCTTTGCCATAATTACAGCATGTAACTGGCAATTCACATAGTGGCCGGCTAAAAACACATGGATCTCGTCTCTTTACCCCAATACCCCTGTGCTGGGGAGATCTGCTAGCACGTGTTCTCTGGATTGTAACAGCAGCCTTCTCGGCTGTCTGCTTCCCTTATGGCCTCCTATTTCCTTCTAACACAGCATCTCAGGTAATACTTGGAAACTGTAAGACTCCTCTGAGATGTCTTCCCCCCTCCCGGTCAATGATCTACAGCTATGACACCTGCATGAATGCATTTAGCCACTTGAAAGCAACGTTACACTTAACTTATTTAGATGAGATAAAATTTTAAAGTCTGTTACTAAGTCTTACATACTAGCCACATTCCATGTGTTTGATGGACAGTAACACGTGTCAAGTTGCTACCAAATTGTAGCATATACAGCATCTCTATTGGCCCAGAAATTTCTACTGGCCAAATGTTGGTCTTAATAGAGAGAGGTTATTAGCTGTCTGGCTATGAACAAATTATGGCTTCCTGCTGCTTATTGCTTGGCTGTTGTTCAGTTTTTAGAGAACCACATTCAATGCCAGCATTTATTTTTGTGCTTTCGATTTTAAAAACATATCCAGCAGAGTATACAAAACAGTATAGCCACTTTGGGAGACAGTTTGGTAATTTCTTACAGTGTTAAGCATAGTCTCACTATAGGATCCATCAGTCACACTTGGAACACGTTACTGAACTGATCTGAAGACTATGTTCTCACAAAATCTGCATATGGTGCCTGGGAGATGGCTCAGCTGCTAGGGGCACTGGCTGCTCCTCCAGAGGACCTGAGTTCAGTTCCTAGCACCTCACTAGGCAAATCACAACTGTCTGTGACTCTAGCAGCAAGAACTCTGACAGCCTCTTCTGGCCTCCAAAGGCACCTGCACACACATACCACACATCACACACATTCATTACACACACACCACTCATCACATACTACATATCACACACCACACACCGCACACACACATATATCACACACACAAATCACACACATTCACATCACACACACACACCATACACATACCACACACACATATATCACACACACCCACACATCATACATCACACACACACACCATATACACACACACACCATACCACATACATATCACACACACACACACACACAAATCACACACACATACATACATATCACACACACACACACATCACACACACCACACATCACACACACACACCATACCACACACACCACACACACATGCCACACACACACACTCCACATCACACACCACACAAATAAAAATAAATCTTCAAAACTCTGCTTGTAAATGTTTATGGCAGTTTTATGTGTACCCCTGTAGAAATACCCTTCAAACTATGAAGGGTAAGCAGTGATCTATTCCTACAATAGGATATTGTTCATCCATGAAAAGAAGGGAACTATCCAGCCACAAAAAAGATTCAGGTGAGCCTTCCATGCATGTTGCTAAGTGCAAGAAGATAGTCTGGAAAAGCTACTGTATGATTACAATTATATGACCACCTGAAAAAGGTAAATAAAAGATAATAAAAAGATCACTTGTCACCAGGGCTATGGGACAGGATGGTACTGACTAGGTAAAGCACACAGACATTTGAGGGTAGTAAGTCTACCTGTGCTAGACGATACTCAGGGGGTATGATGCTCTACACTTGTCCAGGTATGCTAAACTTTACAGCACAAGCTTGACATCTGAAAACATTTTAAAAATCCTTTAGGTAGCAGGGACACTCTCAGGATGGAGTGCGGCGTGTGACAGAAGACTCTAACCGAATTGCAAACACCCTGCACCATCTCACTGAAAGGAGTGAGGGAAAGCAATGGCCCAGGAAACTACAGGAATGTGTGACGGCCGCATGAAGAATGCCAAAGATCAGCTGTGCGTAAGTGTTGTACTGTTGATGAAGTTGTTCGCCATTGGCATGGGAGTTAATTCTCACGCTACTGTCCAGCACACAAACACCAGCAAAGAAGCAAAGGAGTGGCAGGGAGTCGGATTTCTTGCTGCTGTCGTGAGTTTACAGGTAAGAGGCAGAGTCTAGAATGACCAGTGTGGATGCTTTCTTATGAACTCCTGATGAGCGTGATATACACACAGATGGCGCTAGGAGTAGATGGGAAGTGTCCCTAGTCGGTGCCTGTATTTGAGTACGTGGTGCCCAAGTACTGGGTCCTGAATAGAAATTGGATATTAGACAAAAGCTAATCAGATCTGAATAAGTTCTGGGTGCAGTTAGTAATAGTGTGTCCTTGCTGATAGGGTCACTGTAACAACTGTGCACAATAAAGTTGTGTTAAGACAGAGGACACCAGACTAGAGAGGTGTCCAGAGCAGTGGTGTTCATCCGGGGGCCCACATGGTAGCTCACAACCATCTGTCACTTCATCTTCATAGGATCTGACACTCGTCTGAACTCTGAGGGTAAGCACACATGATGCACATACATGCAGGCAGAATACCTGTACACATTTAAAACTTTTTTAAAAAATAAATCTTTAAGCCCGACATTGGTAGCGCACACCTTTAATCCTAGCACTAGGGAGACAGAGGCAAGCGGATCTCTGTGAGTTTGAAGCCAGCCTGGTCTACACAGCGAGTGCCAGGACAGGCTCCAAAACTACACAGAGAAATTCTGTCTCAAAAAATAAAAATAAATAAACAAACAAATCCTTAAAATACTTTGAAGAGTAGAGAAAACTGAATGCCTGGTTTGTGGGAACTCTGTACTTTTTATAAGCTAAAACTGTTGCGACAACCATTGAGCTTTAAAAACAAAAAACAAAACAAAACAAAACAAAAAAACCAAACCAGGTACCTGATGTCCTGATGTTCTGTATTCTCTTCAGAAAATGAGAAGATCTGGAAGTGACAGGGTCACATTCTCAGACAATCATCTTTGAGAGGGGGCATTAAAGCTCCCACCATGGCCCTCTGCCTTACGCCTCCCTAACCCCTGTCTAATATCCAGCTCTCATCAGCTCTGATATCAAACATTCTCACAGCAACTATGCTTCCTTTAAACCCAAGGAAATGTTCCTGCCACACCCAAGAGTCAAAGGGCCCAGCTGCTGTGCCGTCAGCCAGGGCTGCTTCACCAGCCAGGATACCCTGGCTCTGCCTCCCCTCGCTTCATCAGCAGAAGTGGAAACCTGTCCTCTTTGCATGCAATCCTTTCTTGATTAAGGGATGACGAAAAGGGAACTGTCTTCTTTGGTGTGTGTCCCTAAATGTCACAGACATTCTCTAATCAGCTCTAGTCAACAGGACTGCCTGAATCACCCATCTGCTGGACTGAATCCAGGGGAACCCCTGCCCTGAGGCCATGAAAAGTCAATAGGGCTGAGAATCTATGGCCTGTCACAAAGCAGAATTCCTCCCAGCAGGTTTTACAGCAAGGACTGGTCCCACCAGAAATCTCTGGCCTTTCGCGTTGAATACAGTCTAAGGAGGTGGGGGGGGGGATGAGAAATATGCAGTGAGCTGAGTAAACTCGGCCAAAAGTCAACCGTTATCTCGATGATCCAATTCCCCGGCACAGACCTCTCGCCTGGGCTCAGCAGAATTTGGCTGTTACAGCCACTGGCGTAGCAAGAGTGCAGCCTCCATCAAGACTCCACGAAAGACATCAGAATGGAAGCTTAGCCCTCCTGCTGTCATTAGGCCACATGTTTCTGTCTGAGGATTTGCATGTTGCTTTGTTGTTCTTGTTGTCTGTTTTATTGTTTCCTAGGCTGGCCTTGAACTCAATGTGTAGTTGAAGATGATCTTGAACGTCTGGTCCTCCAGCGTCCACTCCCCAAGTGCAGGGTCACAAGCATGTGCTAGCATGCCTGGTTCACAAAATACCGATGGTCACAACCAAGGCTTCAAATGTGCTGGGCAAGCACTCTACAACTGGGCCACACCCTCCTCAGCCTGGTGTGTGTGTGTGTGTGTGTGTGTGTGTGTGTGTGTGCACGTATGTGCCTGTCTGTGTGTGTGTTCATGTACATTCGTAAGTGTGTGTGTATGTGTGTGCATGTGTGTGAACATGCGTGTGTATATTTGTGTGTATGTGTGCTCATGAACGTTCATATGTGTATGTATGCCTGTCTGTGCATGTGCACACATACTAGAGAGGGAGTGCACATGCATGTCCCTGTCTGTGTGTGTGTGTGTTTATGAGTGTATGTGCATATGCATGTCTGTACATGTGTGTATGTGTGTGTAAGTGTGGTGAGTGTGTATGTGTGCGTGTGTATCTGTGTGTGTATGTCTGTGTATGTGTATAAGTGTGTGTGTCTTCTCCACAACTGGCATCAAACAGTTGAAGGGTTTTCCCAGATCCTTCTCTCCCAGTTTTTATTTTTCCTTTTTTAATGGATGTGCAAAGGCTCTAAAATCTTTATAAAAATTTTCTTCCGTTTATTCAATTGTTGGGGAGGAGCATGTGTGTGAGGTCAGAAGACAACCAGCAGGAGTTGCTGATCTTCTTCAGCCATGCCAGCTCCTGGGATTGAACTCAGGTCAACAGGATTTGCAGCAAGTACCACTGAACCATTTTGCTAGGCCCAAATTCTTAATCTGGTCGAATACAAAACTCCATAAAGAAGGAAAGGCATTGTGTGTGTACAGTCTTATTTCCTTAAGAGCTCTGTATGAAGCCTTTATTATGCGGGTATTATGTTAAATAAAGACTATGACTTTAGCAACATGGCTTTTAGCTGTGGTGGTGCACAACTTTAATCCCAGCACTTGGGAGGCAGAGGCTGGAGGATCCATCAACCTGGTCTACAGAGTAAGTTCCAGGACAGCCAGAATTACATAGTGAGACCCTGACTCAAAAAGAAAGAGAAGAAGAAAGGGGGGATGGAGGGAGTGAGAAGGAGGGAGGGAGGAATTGAATTTATAGCCCACATATTGAGCACCTGTAAGATTAAGAAGGGATATCTATCTGTCCTGGTGATGTGGCCGTGAGTTCTTGCTGCCTGGGGTGTGTCGGGAAGGAGAAGGGTGTGTCTCTGAGGTGAGGTATGACCTGTGCTCTCTGACATGGTCAGCTGCAGCCTTGTTCCCCCGTGACTCCCTCGGTAGCTGGCAGCCTACCCTCTGCTGCTGAACCTGCTAAAGCCTGCCGTGTGAGTGTCCTGGCCAGCTCTCTGTGCCTTTAGAGGAGTACAACCAGTTTGACTGATGCCTCTATCCCCCAGATGTGCTACTTCCCCCAGAGCTAGAGATGTCTATGAAGGCAATGTCAGCTTGCAGGGCCCAGGGTTGCACAAGGAACGTCAGCAGGAGGGGGACTCTGAAAACCCCTCAAATGTTTAGGGTGCTCTGCCTGCCATGGCTAGGGTGCTCCTCCCTGCCATGATTAGGGTGCTCCTCCCTGCAATGACTAGGGTGCTCTTCCCTGCCATGATTAGGGTGATCCTCCCTGCCATGATTAGGGTGCTCCTCTCTGTCACCATTAGGGTGCTCCTCCCAGGCATGGTTAGGTATGATCCTCCCTGCCATGATTAAGGTGGTCCTCCCTGCCATGATTAAGGTGGTCCTCCCTGACATGGCTAGGGTGCTCCTACTGGACATGGTTAGGCTGCTCCTCCCTGTCACAAGGGTCCTCCCTACCAGGAACCAGATCACCTGGCTCCTTCCTCATCAGACCTAATCTGATTTTCCTACCACCCCAGCCCCTTTCCTGTTTGTGCTGGAACAAGTCCGACTACACAGGCCCAGGCTGGTTCTGAATTCTCCATCCCCCTGCCTCAGTCTCCCATGGGCTAGGATTGTAAGGATGTGACACCTCGCCTGACTTTTCTCTTCATCTCTCCCTTTTCTCACCTCCTGTTAGATCTGCCACTGTCACTTCCTCTGCTTGAAATACCTCTCCCGGACAATCTGGAACCAGTCCCTTCTCAAGCCCCCTTCCTCCCAGAAGTCCTCCTGGATTGTGTGCGATGCTTCTGAGTCTGTGACTCTTTTTGTTGATGTGCCACAACCCAATCCGCTCTGACTGTGGCCCTTTAGCTGGTAAATCTTGGGTTTGCCAGCAAAGGGGCTTGGAGAGGTGGGCCCGATGAGTCAGGACTGGAAACAGAGATGGCACAAAAGACACCCTCTGTAATTCCTCTAGTCCCACTTGCCCTCACTCTGGGAGGGGTGTGAGGGCCATCAGTGCAGGGAGCCAGAGGAAGGGGGTGGATATGTTCATGTTATAAACTGATGTAGCATAGGATTTTGCGCTGGGTTTTAAAGAGTGAGTGCAATTCACAGATTAGGGGTCGGGCTGCGCCCCCCTCCCCACTACGCACACAGCCCCTTGCCTTTCAGAGTCACACAGCCCAAAGACTTGTGCACACTTTGCCCACCAGGCTCACCTGTTCATTCCAGCGGTGCAGCTGGCTGTAGCGTACCTTGCAGAAGAGGAACCCGTCCAGGTACACGGAGTACAGCTGAAAGCACAGATTCCCGCCGGGGTGTTATCCAAGGCGAGTATGGTAATGCTTGGGGTAGGTGGGGAGAGCGGGAGCAAGCGGCGCGCAGGGTCACCGAGACCCTCCCCACCCAGCGAGCCCCGGGGCTCCAGACCCACCACGTAGCGACCCCCCAGCGCGTCTGGCCGCTGCTGGGACACCGGGATGCAGAAATGCATCTTCATGGCTCTAGCGGTGACCAGGGACAGCGCAGCTAGGCGCACCCGTTGCTGCAGAGTCTGGGCTGCGTCCTGCGCTCGTGCTCTCCCTGGAGGTCCGCGGGTGGGCGGGGTCCGGAGCCTGGCCCCGCCCCTCCCCAGTCCCCTCCACCGCCCCTGGTGCCAGGCTGGATTGGAGTCAATCAGGGTTCAAAGAGATCCCAAGGAGCGCCAGAGCCTCTCGGGCCAGGGTCACTCTGGAGACCAGGGGCCAGAATCGTAGAGACTTTTAAGGAGGAAAGTGTACCTCTGTGGGGCAGAGAGGGAGAGCGTCGAATTCTTTCTCTAAAGGGCTTCTTGAACCCACAAAGTGAAGCAACCATGGCTCTAGCCGCATAAACGTTATATAGTTACAAAAAATCATGATCACCTACACCCTGCCCTGCCCTAAATCATCCGAGCCAGGCAGCTTGCCTAGGAAAACGACTTCCCCGAGGGGCCACTTTAGGGCCTGGGTCTAGTGGCTGTGACTAACAGACAGACTGTCTGCTTCCAGAGCTGGGCGGATGAGGTGGCGTTCAGATCTGCCTTATAAGAGGAACCGCTGGCATCTTCTACGATCTGAGAGCTTCGCATCATCTCAGCTCTGGCTACAGAGTACTGTGAATTACGATTAGAAAGAGGGAAGGGGGTAGATCTTGGCAAAACCCTATGACCATCACAATTGTATTAGGTTCAGGGGCTTTTTGTTTGGTTTGTTTGTCTTTATCTTGCTAAAGTGTATCATGGTATGCCACCTATATGTAGCACTGGTTTGGTGCCTCCTTTTGCTTTTTAAGCCTTTTTTTTTTTCCTTAATGTATTAGGAACGTCAAAAACAAGGAGGTAATCTGGGTCTCTCTTACCTGGAGAAGCGCTGATCATGAGCAGATACTTGTCCCTGTGGTTGGGTTCATATAAATCTTTGTTCCTGGGGTCTTTCAATGACCTCTCGTTTTTTTTCCTTGTTGGTATTGATTAATATTAATTATGAATGTGGTCACTACTGATTGACAATTTGATGGGCTCTAGAATCACCTAGGAGCCACACCTCTGGGCATGTCTGTGGGGAGTTGTCTGTCAATAGATTGGCTTGGCTGGGAAGATGGAACCAAGCACCCACTGGGCCCTGGGGTGAACAAAAGGAAGAGTCAGCTTTGCAGCAGCCTGGTCAGCCCCTCTCTGCCTCCTGACTGCAGAATTTGCAAGTGATCAAGTTGGGAGATAAAGCAAGCGACCTGAGGCTCCCGCCCTGCCAGGTGCTCTTCAAGGACTTTTGGAAAGGAATTAGTGAGAATCAGGAGCACATGATTTCCTTTGACTAGCATCCCCCTTTGAGGGCTAGAAGGCGGAAATGGAGCTCCCTGCACAGCACTGCTGCAAATGGCCCGGGCTTGTGCTTGAGGCCATGGCTCCCGTTTGGCCCCTCTTCCCAGGTTAGGAGGATGCTGCACAGCATCCCGGGAGGTAGCGGGAGCACCCCCTCCTGCCCACGGACACCCCAAGAGTTAAGGGTTCCCATGAAGAGAATTTTGATTCTTCAACAGAAATGAGAGCCAGGGCTCCATGGCTGGGACAAGGGACAGCATCTTCAGCCATGCCAGGGTGTGCTGTAAATGTGGATGAGCCTGTACTTGCTGAACCTGAGCTACCATTCAGCCGTGGCATCTTTGGTCTTGGTTAAACATACATGGACTGGGTTCAGCTGGCCTCTCGGCATCTTTAAGCAGGGAGTGGTAGGGCAAGGTGAAGGGTGGCTGCTCAGAGAGGGTCAGGGAAAGTAGCCTGGCCTTCAGCCAGGGGTGATGTGTACAGCAGATATCTTCAGGGAGTCTGGAATCTGGCCTGGGCTGTGAGGCCCAAGGTAAACCTTTTGAGCATCTGGTATTACAAGAAAGCCAGAGCAGCTGTATCTAGGGACAGGAAGGACCAGCAGAGCTAGGGACACTAAACTCAGATTGAAATGTAAGCCAAGACTGGTTGACAAAGAGGAGTGTAGATGGTGAGCAGAAACAGAGACAAGGCTTGAGGTCAGGCTGGGCTGAACCTGGTCTCAGGGGGCACACCTGTAATCCTAGCACTGAGAAGGCTGAGGCAGGAGACTTACCTCCAGTTCCTGGCCAGACTGGGTGCATAGTGAAACTCCGTCTCAAAGATAAACAAGAAAACTGAAGTACTGTGTAAGTTGCTGACTTGAGTTTCATTTTAAAAGTCATTAAATAGAGGCAGGAACATCAAGAGGCAAGGTCATTCTCAGATCTATGCACAAGTTCAAGGCCAGGCTGTCTTCCTCAGACATACACACAAGTTAAAACCAGTCTGGACTTCAAGAGACCCTCTCTCAAAACAAAAACAAAAATTTTTCAGTGAATTTGGCTTGGGATTAGAGAAGAATTTCCAACAATTTCTGCAATGCCCCAAAATAAACCTCTGCCATATGTTTATATTAATCGCTGTTCTCATTGTGGATGGTCAAAATCCAAAAGATGTTGATGATAACCTACAAATATTCAGTCAAGATTTAATTCTTTATGAAAAAAATAAGTACACTCATCTTATGAGTATACAAACTTCATCTTTAATAATGGAAAACTGTATGCATAGTAAATGATTGTTTTAAAATGTGTTTCTTATGTTTTATTATCAGCAAACATCTAGTGTACATAACTGTTTTGTACATCTGTGCACTCAGGGGTTTCTAAAACCTTCAGAAGAAAGGACATTGTAGAAGGAGAAAAGTAAGCCCAATGCTGGATGATGTCTAAAATGCCCCTCTCACACACTTTTATCATTTTGTGCCTAGGAAGAAATTCTAATTATATAAATTATGTGTGTGTGTGTGTGTGTGTGTGTGTGTGTGAATGTCAATCTCCCTGGCAGTACCCTAGCTGTCCCTCTAAACCTTATAAGATGACAGAAGAAAGAGGAACTTGGGGGGGGTGTACTTACAGGTCTCTGACTTATTAGACTGCGCTAAGCTTGAAATCTACTCTAAATGGTATGTTTTCTAAATGGTATGTTTCCATTGTCTCATATGTAAAGAGCAAGAGAGTTAAGTAATGTACCCAAAGATACACAAACCATGAGGGTTGACACCCAGATTCAAATATGAAACACTGTGCTTGGTGTATTGACCTTTGGTGAAAACCCAGGGCTACACAACGCCCCTAGTTGACTCCCCCAGCTCAGCCTAGTGAAGGTGACCACAGGGATGACTGTCATGCCAGGTGACTGTCTTGTAGAATCTGAGATGACTTGACCTGATGAAAAGAAATTCATGAGAGTACCACAGGAGTGAGGCATGAGTTGAAACCCACTGGAGATGGAAAAAGACTGGACAAGTGCTCAGAGACCGAGCACACGTGCTCAGTGAGGTGCATCTGCCAGCACTGAGGCTGGCTGCAGGGGCTTCAGAAGAGATGAGTCACAGAAGAAGACTGGGAACCCCAGTTTTTCTCTCTCCTTCTGGTATATTGGCAAACCAGCTTTCCCTAGCTCAGCTGGCTTGGTAGAGCCACTTCCCACCCCTCAACCCCAACCATTCCCAAATGTTTGTATTAGCAACAGTCCCAGCAGTGGTTCTGGTCAGTGGGGTCCCCAGTCTGAAATTTCTGGGCAGGAGAATCCCTTCCTGGTCCTATGAGCAACATCCAGAAAGTGTGTCCATCTAGGGTGTGGGGGCAGTCTGTACTTACCAGAGCGTAGTACCTGGTGTCCATGTCCCGCTACCCTAGATTACTGCATTTAAAGATACATCAATAGTAATAATGGGCAGATAATAAAATTCATAGGATGCCACTGCTTACACCAAGCTCCTGCACTAGGCCCACTGGCAAACCAAGGTGGAGTCACTCACATGGGTCCCACTGCACCACGCAACAACTGGGTTACTCCTGCAAACAAAGAGATCCAGGCAGACAAGACTTAGAACCTGCACTGCTCTAACCCTTCTAAGAAAAGCAACTCAAAAGCAACTGGTTCGCATGTATTCATATGCATGCAGACACACACAAACAGACACACAAATGCACACACACACACACACACAAATGCACTCATAAACAAGCACACAAATGCACACACACACACAAACAGGCACACAAATGCGCGCGCCCGTGCGCGCACACACACACACACACACACACACACACACACACACACAATGGGTCTCCTCCCCACTGTCCACCACAAGGGCTTTTCTGCAAACAGTAACCCTCTGGTCATTAACTTAAAAAGTTCCCAGGTCAGGCGGGGTTCATTTTACTCTGCACTTGCCCTCCTCGTTTTGCAGACGAGAAAACGGGCGCAAAAAAGGGTTAAGTGATTTGCTTGATACCACATGGTGCTGTACTTGGGGCTCCCCACCCACCCACCCACCCACCCACCCACCCACCCACCACTAGCCAGAGTGTAGACTCTGACCAATGCCATGCTGTCACTATCTTTGGGCTCCTGCACTTGTCTGCCAGTTATTCACACTTGAGTGTAAGCTCCAAGAGGACAGAGATCTCTGTGACCCACTGTGGCACCCAGAGCCTGGGGAGCCACTGCCACCAAGTTGGTCCTCCACAATTCTGGCAGGTTTGGTGGTGATGGCGGGTGTCAGCCCCGGGCCTAGGTACCTCAGCACTTCAGAGTTCTGAGTTCAGTCAGAAGGACATGGGAAGCTGTGGCTGGTACTGAAACTCAGCAAGGGTCACCTCTTCTGGCAACTCTGGCTACTCCTGGAATCTTTTCAAACTCCAGAACCTGCATTAATAGAAGAGAAAAATTCTCCATTGCAGAACGGTGTCGATACTGCCTACGTCCTGCCAGGAAAATGAACAAAATCCATGTCATGCTTCTAGAATCTCATAGAAGGTCATGTGATTTGGTGGAGAAGAATTTGTTAGATTTAGAATCACATGACATGAATGTGAGCTCAGCTGGGAGATGGTGGAGAGCACACTCACCATCCCAGGGTCCCGACCTTCCATAAAGTGGAGATAAAGACAGTTGTACCCTCATCTATAGGAATATGTCCCAAGGCCTCCAGTGGATCATACGGAATCACACACACACACACACACACACACACACACACACACACACACACACACACAGGTGCCATATTCTTCCTATAAATGGATGTATGATAAATTTATAAATTAGACATAGTAAGATGTTAGAAACGAAACCCACCACACAATAGGACACGGCAGAAATTCACGCTAACGAAGTCCACGTGGCCTTCCTCGCCCTGAACTCTCTTATTCTTTCACTTTCTCACAGGAAATGCCTCTGGCGATCTGAGTCACCACTCCTGGCCTTTGGAGCCACAATGACTAAACTCAGAGCAAGGTGAATGCTGTACTACTATGACAGGCAGCTGGGGACCGAGGAGGCTACCAAGAGCCTGAAGAACAAGCCCCTGGATTGAACACACGTTGTGAGAGTAACTGTCTCAGATGAGAGACATATGACTACACCGTGATGCAGTGTCTTTGAATATTAAAGAAACAGAACAAGACAAGACAAAAAGCCTTCAAGGCCTGGGCCTCGCCTCACATTGGCCTGTGGTGGAAAAGAGGCCTCTTCCCCAGCAAAGCTCTGCTGTTAACAGCTTCATGGAGTCAGAGCTGTGAACCAGCTGAATCCAGTCAACAAAAAGTGCAGCAGCCTGGGTGGGAATTATAAACCTTTTCTTTCCAATTCCTGACACATAGGCAACAGCAAATAGTAGTTTGACTTGGAGATTAGAGCCCTAAACTGCCTCAAGCTACCAGATGAGCAAGAAACGAATCCTTTGCCATCAGCTTGTTCATCCTTATCCAAAAATAAATGGGAGGAAGGAAGGGAAGAGGAAGGATGGACTCGTTCTCCCAGAACCTCACGTCTGCGTGCCTGTGTGTTCATGAGCACCGTGTGCGTGCTGGTTTCGCAGAAGGCTGGAAAAGGGCACCAGATGCCTTGGAACTGGAGTTATACATAGTTGGGAGGCACCATATGGGTGCTGGAATTGAACCTGGGTCCTCTGCAAGAGCAGCAAGTGCTCTTAACCACTGAGTCATCTCTCCAGCCTCTCACCCTCCAACCTTGACCAGTATCTCAAAAGCTATTTGATTGGTCCAGACTCAACCCAAGCAATAGAAGGCACCTTTACATCAATGCCTAGACAATGGCATCACCCACCCCTAGGAATGTGACTCTACCCAGGAACTCCCAGGCCTGGTCTCAGAGTCCAGAACTGTATCCATTGTGTTACCATTTTAGTGTTTAGTATTGGCCTACAAAATATTTACCAATTGATATCTATGATGTGTGTGACGCACAAAAGAGCATGGCAAGTGCAGTGTGTAATACATTGTATTTGTGGTCCCAGGCTCAGGCGTATAAAGGGATAATCACGTGTAGGCATCTGACTTAAGATGAAGGACGAAACAGGATGTAGCAGAGAGGTTATTAACAAAAATGTAACATTCGGGTAGCTGGCAAATCACTGCCATTACTTAATTCATTAAATATTAGCTGCTTAAGTATGGGGGAAGGTTTTATTCATCAGTCTAGCGTTAGAGGCGCTTAAAAATCACACACATCTGATGCATAAACGTGGCTGAAGGTGTGGACAGGACTTGACTGTGCTGCTACGCTTACTTTGGTGATGGCTTACGCTCTGCAGCCTCTCCCACCCTGGGTCTAACCCATCAGCACAGCCTGCTGGGCCTCCCTTTGTACATACAGAGAGTGGCCCTTTTTCACCTCCTTCCACTGATTTGCCCACTGTTGTCTCTCTGGGTTAGCACACCCCAGACTGGCTCTCTGCTAACAGCCTCATCGTCCCCTTAAAGCAAGCCATGCTCCTGCTCCCGGAAATGACACGGCCCTCGCTCTTCTCATGCTCCTCCTCCTCCTCCTGCTCCTCCTCCTGCTCCTCCTGCTCCTCCTCCTCCTTCTTCTCCTCCTCCTCCTGCTCCTGCTCCTCCTCCTGCTCCTCCTGCTCCTCCTCCTCCTCCTTCTCCTCCTCCTCCTGCTCCTCCTCCTCCTGCTCCTCCTCCATCTCCTTCTTCTCCTCCACCTCCTTCTCCTCCTCCTCCTCCTTTTTCTCCTGCTCCTCCTCCTCCTCCTTTTCCTCCTCCTCCTCCTCCTCCTCCTGCACACTCACACCTCTGACCTGGACCCTGTGTTCCTACTGTTTCCTCCCCAGAATGACCTTTCCCTTGATAGCTGCATGGCCCATTTCTTGGCTAATTGCTCCTCTATCACGTAGCCCAGGCTATCCTCTAATGCATTATGTAGCCAAAGATGTCCTTGAACTTCTGGTCCTCCTTACTTCTATCCCCAAAATGCTGAGACTATAGGCTTGTGCCGCTAGTTCAGTCTATATTGTGCTGGGATTCAAACCCAAGGCCTCGTACACACTAAGAAAGCCTTCTACCGCGCCCCCTCATCCTTTAGGCCCTTCAGTCTCAAACAAATGCCACTTTCTCAGAGACGTCTACCTGAGCACTCTGCTTGCCCAACTCTTGTTCCTTGTCCTCTTCTTCCCTGATACAAGGTCTCAGAATGAACAGGTGGGTTAAACTGTCTCCCAAGAACTGGGCACAAAAACCACCTTCCAAGTTACCAAAATAGGTAAGTCACTAAGAAACGAATTGTAACACACATACACAACTCTATAAAATGTCATCAAAGAGGAAGAAAAAAGTAAGTCATCATGGTCTAGCTGCTTCGTCCCTGTGGTAACCTACTGCATGGCTTCCAACCCAGGTCCTCCTTGAGGCTGGCCCTGAGGAGTCAACACTCCCTGGAGGTCCTGATGCAGCCGCATCCTGTGGTCCCTGACTCTGTGGCCCTCACCTTCTAATCAGCAGAAAGCAGGGATCTGAAAGCTGGGCGGTGCTCCCCACTGCAGCAAGCATGGGAGTCAACACTGATCTCTGTGGCTCCTTAATGCAGCATGTTCCAGACTACGGACTAGCACATGATGCCCCCCTGTGGACTAGTGCCGAAGGTTCCGTGTTGACATTGCTTTCAGAGGCCCGGGGAAGCATAGGAGAGAACACATCTTAAAGTGGGGAGGGAGAGCTTTGTGTACCTGGGGGACATTCTGAATAGACTTCCTTAGGGTGAGTGAGGTCTGGTACCACCCTCTTCTTTTGTATTCCACGGCACAGCACCCAGCGAAATCACTGGCCTGTTCAGTTGCTGAAGCTGCACACCTCCATAGTGTTCTACAGCAGCCTCAAGACACCCGAGCCCCTCTCCTTCTCCTTCCGGGTTCTGCCTCCCAGTGTGGGCCCTGGCTGAAAGCCAAGCAAGTCTGGGCTCTGTCCAGCTGGCCCAGGAAGCTGTCCTGTCCTTTGCATGTGCTGCCTTTGCTAATTGCCCAAACACTTCCAAGGAAAAGGTACTATTTTTAGAGTCCTTGGGAGATGAGTCTGAGCCACCAGGGGCGTAGGTCAGTTGCCTGTGGTCAGATGGGTGTAAGAAGCACATGGCGTAGGCACAGCAGCGGCTGGGTCACGCCATCATTTGCTTTGCTCCCCCAGCGTAGTCTTTGCTGATCAATTGATTTTTTTTTTCTTTTCAGTATTGGGGTTTGAACCTAGGCCTAAGCAAATGCCGTGTCACTGAGCATATCTCTGGGCTGTGTGTGTGTGTGTGTGTGTGTGTGTGTGTGTGTGTGTGTGTGTGTGTGTGTGTGTGTTCGTGTACATGTGCATATATATGGGTAGGACAAAGTTCGACTTCAGGTGTCTTCCCCTACAGAGAAGAGGGTCTTTTACTGAGTCTGGAAATTACTGAATGTCTAGAATGCCTGTCCCAGAAGGTCCCGAGGGTCCTCCTATCTCATCTTCCCCAGGGGGACTTGCAGGCATACACCAGCAGGATTCGAACTCAGGCCCTCATGTGTGCGCAATAAGCACTTTACATCTGAGCTGCCTCCCCCAGCCACTCCACCCCCCCTTTGTAAAATTTACTTATTTTGAGACAGGGGTTCAATGGGCTGTTCAAGCAGGCCTTGGGCTTACGATCCTCCTGCCTCTGTCTCCCCGTAGCTGGGATGGCAGACCCGTGGCACTAGGCCCATTTCAACTGGACAGTTCTTGACAATGGCTGGCTATAGTAGCTGCACGATAGAGGTGCATTTGCCTGTTAACATGGGTCTTCTAGAAATCAAAACATCAATCCTAAAACCAACCCCCAACCCAGGCAGGACGTGGGAGGTGGTGGTTTAGGCAAGGATCTATCTCTCAGGTAGCCCCGGGGCACATAATGATATTTAGTTCAATCTATTGAATGCCTCTCTGCTGGGCAGAGATGTATTTCATCTTCATAGCTCTTCCCAGTAACCCACAGGGGTATCATTATCATCATTTTGCAGCAGAGGACACTAAGGGCCGAGTAACGTGGGCAGTGGGGCCGGAGTCCACGCTCAGGCTTTTAGGCTCAAGCCAGTGCACCTGCTCTCTTGCTGCCTCGACCCCTGTCTAGCCTTTCTGACTCCAGCTCCGAGAGGAATTCTGAGAGCACTTCCTCTCTTATTTATTTCCAGGTCACACTTCCAACAACGCACCCTGTAGGCCTTCCAAGCGGCCTGACTCTCATTCGTCCAGGACCGCTGAAGGGTGAGTGTTGCTCAGGGGAGACACACAGAGCATGCGTGAATGTCAGGCCAGCTACAGGTAGAACCGGGTGTGAAAGATGTATTCAGTATTCCAGTAAAATCTTTACCCATAGCCCAAATGCTACTAGAGTGCCATGCACTTCCTGTTTAGTGGCCTAACTCAATGCGTCTCCAGCCACGGCTCTCCAGGCACAGGTCACTGGGCTAATTGCCTTAGTTGGGGAGTTCTGTGTTTAGCTGACAAAGCCCCAACTCAACCAAGTGTCAGAAATTGTCTTGGCTTTTGCCATCCGGAACTGCTTTTGGGGGAGAAGAGAGGAATTGGAGAATTGAAGGAAAAGCCACGGATGCTGGTGAAGTGAGGCATCCCACCGGCAGAACCTTCTTTGCACTGTCCAGGCTTCACTGAAAGAAGACTATGTACCAGAAGGCACAGCACGTGGCCACCAGCATCCCAGTGCAGGCAGAAGCGTAGGTTCCTCTTTCAGGTTGAATTTGGGAAATGAAGGAAAGACTCTAGTTAGCTGGGTCTGTGTTAGATGTTTGGACTGCATCATTCACTGTCTATCACTTAATATATATTTTATATTTTTTGGTGCCATTAACAGCCAAGCCATCTCTCCAGTACATTTAACACAAAATTTGAGCAAAAATAATGCTGCATTGTGGTGCTTTGAAAAAGAGTGGCTCCCGTAGGTTCATGTTTAGATACTTGATACCCAATGATGGAACTGTTTAAGATTAGGAGGTGTGGCCTTGTTGAAGGAGCTTTGTCATGGAGGCTTTGAAGTTTCAAAAGCCATTTCCAGTGTGCCCTTTGCCTCCTATTTGTGGATCAGAATGTGAGCATTATCTGTCCCTGCTGTCAGGCCTTTGCTCCAGCTTCATAGACTCTCAGCCCAGTTAAATGCTTCCTTTTAGAAGTTCACTTAGTCATAGTTTTTTTGTCACAGCAATAGACTGGTAGCTAAGACATATGTCCAACCTTATGGAGTTCATAATCACAAGACAATTGGCCAGCAATTGTGGCCTGCCCTGTGACAGACTGGACATGGGAGTTGGGGGAATGAGAGCTGACATCAAAGAGTCCCCAAGGCAAAGAGAAGGGGACTGTCTTCTGTGTGGAGCAGACTTGCGGATACAGCAGCAGGGCAGGTCGATGGGGAAGAGCCAGAAGAAAGTACAAAGCAAAGCAGAGAAGCAGAGGAAAGCAGAGAGCGTCCCGGGAGCTTGGGAGGAGTCCCCTCTTTCTCCTAAGCCAGGGGAGCCAGGATTGAAATGGAGGGCAACAGGTGACACAATCACACTTGTCCTTTAATTCTGGTTTTAGCATACTGAACAGAGTTTACACAGGTACCTGGATCCTGGATGATGGGGAGGCAAACGGGACAAAAGTCAAAGAGGTCTAGATGAATGGGCCTTGATGTCTGGCTGGGGCAAGCAAGGGAGACGCTGTCATTAGGGACCATTTTTAACTCTTGGGGGCTTGCTTAATATGCCTCCCCAAGGATGTTGGATTGATACTACCTGGATTGTTCGTGCTGTCATCCCAGGGAAATGACTAGGCACTGGGACTTATCAGATTCACTAGATTCTTTTGAAATTAGTGAACTTTTCCTGAAGAGAAGGGGGTATAGACCCAGCTGCAGTTACCACGGTCTATTGCAGACATAGCATGGAGGGGACCAGTCCCTATCCCCTAAGGAGACCAACAGGATCTCATTTACCACAAACTTGAATGTCATCTGGCAAGAGGCTAAGATAAGTAATGGTGTGGTAGAATATTATTTGAAGGTGTGTAATTTTTGTTTATGCTGTGACTCTTTGCCTGTCTAAAACATCTGGTGGTCTAATAAAGAGCTGAACGGCTAATAGCGAGGCAGGAGCAAGAATAGGCGGGGCTGGCAGGCAGAGAGGATAAATAGGAGAAACGAGGAAAAGAGCAAGGAGAAGAGGACATCAGGGGCCAGTCACCCAGCCATCCATGGAGTCAAAGGAAGAAATACAGAAGATAAACGCCCAGAGGGAAAAAAGTAGATGGGTTAATTTAAGAAAAGCTGGCTAGAAACAAGCCAAGGCTGGGCATTCATAAGTAATAATAAGACTCCATGTGTGAGTTATTTGGGACCTGGGTAGAAGAGCCTCCCCCCCCCACACACACAAAGACCCTAAGTGAGGTGTTCCACTGTCAGGTTCGCTGTTTTGGGCACATAACTGTCCAGGCATTGTCAGGATTCTCAGCCTGGGCTCTGAGATGGCCTATCAGGTGACATCTTGGCTCCAGCTAAAACAAGTTGAAAAGGTAGAGGGAGGGATAGGTGCCAACAGCGTCAGCCAAGCTGGCAAGTGTCAGAGGAACTGAAGTGGGCAGTTTGGAGCGCTACATTCCCATTTTGAATAAACAGAGACACAAACACGTATACACTCTTGACATCCTTCAAGTGTTCCACCCTGATGTCACTCTTTTCAAGAGATCTTAAAAAGAATTCTTTGAGTATCTTAGGTATTTCTCCTCAATGGTACCTAGAAGTCTTTGGCAAATATGTTAACGTTTTAAAGTGAAATGCTAAGCCAAGACAAGAACTGGTCTTTCAGGATGCTCTGGGTAGTCAGGCAAACAGGTTGTGTTCAAACTGGCAAAAGCAGCCAAATTACCCGGATGTTTGTCTAAGACAACCTAGTGTTGTGTTTTGCATAGCCAGCAATGGGTGACGTGTGGGTTTGTCAATGGACCAGGAGAGAATGTGAACAGAGGTGAGTGCCTTAAACATCATGCTTACTTCAAGGGTTTTTGGTTTGGGCTGCCTTTTTTCTGTTCTAAAAATATTAACTGAAGTGGTGGAGAAGCGGAGGCACCCTCAGGTAAAGACAAGACGCTGCCCTCAAAAGCACAGCAGATCAGGAGCCCTGGAACTGGCCCCGCAGAGGCGCACAGCAGCCATGGGTCATCAGCCACCGCTCTTTGCTAAACTGGAGAAAGAGTGGGCTTAGAGCCTTAAGCCGATGGCATCTCAAGTGTGTGGTTGTCACACTTCCTGTAGAACAGGTCCCTGGCCCAAGCCCAACCTCAGAGCTCTAGGAGTAGGGTTTGCCTGAGCTGCCAGAGCTCTACTCTCAAGAAACTGTGTTTAATGGTACTTTTGAAGTTTGGTATAATAACGATTTCCATTTCCATTACCTGGAAGGTCACTCTAGATGGCTCCCTGGCACTGAAGATTGGAGAGGAGACAGAAGTTTCTGCGGCCCTACAGCTATGAGCAATGGTTAGTGCTGGGACTTGACCCTGAGCTATGATGCTTTACTGTGTTTGCTGCTCTTTGAATTCTGGCCCTAGCCCCAGGTGGGGCCAGGTGGAAAGTGTGGCCGGTAGGAAGGGGACACCATCTATGTGGGAGGGGGTGCTTGCTTAGGGACTTTTCTCCTTAGCTCTGAAGGTCTCCTTGCCCAGACCTGGCTGCTGCAACCAGCAATTTGCCAGTCTACTGAGAAGATACAGGGACTGCTACTGAACGAGGCTAGGAAACAGAGATTCTTGAAAAATTCTTAGTATCAAACACCCATTTTGTCAGACCATGGGACAAAGAGCCCAGCCAAGAAATCAGATTGCCACCATGTACTCAGACCAGCGATCCCAGAATCTGGTTGAGGCAGGAGGATCAACAGAAGTTCAATGCCAGCCAGACTATGCTACAGAGTGAGACTGTCTCAAACCCGTCCACTCTCAAAGCAGACCTAGACCCATGCCTTCCTTGCCTTTGTCTTGTTATTATACTAAATTCTAAGCCATGAGAAACTGGCAGGACTGTTGAGACTTCAGGGCTAACCCTTCAGTTCCCATCCTCCTCTTCCAGTACCCACAATCCACTGCAGTATGGCTCTCCCATGGCTGCGTGGATGCTTAAGTCCACCCGGTGAAGAGAGCGGGGCTTCCCTTAACGAGCCTGTGACCCGCCTGGACAAATGCCTAAACTGCAGGCTGATTCAGCAGGCTCTACATGTGCGCCCTCTGCTCCCATTCTGCCGACTGGGCTTCTGAATGCATTTTCTACTAAAAGAAAAATTCTTGGAATTTTTAAATGACAGTAACAGATAATTCATTGGGAAAAACAAAACTGGGAGACATGAATCCTCACAGATATACCAGTGAATAAAATTATTTTTTCAATTTTTTTATTTTACATTCCCCAGTTCCCTCTCCTCCCATGACCCCCCATCCCATCCCCTATCTACCTGTCATAAAATGTTTATTGAACCAGATATTTCACTGTTTCAAAGCACTTCCCTAGATGTGCTTTGATTGATCAGAGAAAAAACATGGTTTTACCTTAGCAGAGGACAGCTTCAGTACTCCAGTGAGTGTCCGCTCAGCAATGAAATAGATGACCCAGCGAGACTTCAGCACGAAATGTGTGATGCCCTAACCAAAACATCTTCAAGCTCAGCGCAACAATAAGAAAACACCAGAACCCAACCCAACACGAGGGCTATGAAGCATCAGACTGGTGACTACTTTCAAATGGTTTAAAATTAATTTATATTTCTAAATTTCTTACACTTTTGGTGGTAGTTTCAATAAAAGCAAACTTTAAAAGTCACCCTTCAGTACTGTTACAGAGGATTTGAGGCTTGAATGTACACGTGGTTGTTTGGAGTTGACCACGTTAAAATTCTCCTATAAAGTCAGTGGGCTGGAGAGATGGCTTAAGACATTAAGAGCACTGACTTTATTTATTTATTTAACTTTATTTTATGTGTATTGGTGTGAAGATATAGACCCCATGGAACTGAGGTTACAGACAGCTGTAAGCTGCCATGTGGATGCTGGGAATGGAACCCGGGTCCTCTGGAAGAGCAGGCAGGATGCTTAACCACTGAGCCGTCTCTCCAGCCCCCACTGACTGCTTTTATACCTGAGTTCAGTTTCCAGCATCCCCAGTGGGCAGCTCACAGTCACCTGTAGCAGATTCATGAGTCTCTGCTGGACCCCACCAGCACCACTCACACACTAATACCCACACACACAGACATGGCGTGCGGTGACCATGTCCATATTCCTGTAAACGAGCTCCTAAGAGCAACTCATGGGATCACTTAAAAAACAAACAAAAATCCAAGACCTGAAAATCAAAATGGAAAGTGAGTAGTGGGGACGAGGGAGGGGTCAGTGAAAAGGGATGAATATGGTTAAAATACACTATGCACACATATGAATATACCATAAGACCTGTAATTATGCATCATTAGCATAACCTAATTAAAATATCCAAAGAGTTTAGGGTAATTGGGTTATTACACTTTTCAAAATGTCTGCCAAGATTCATATCACATCAATAAAACTTTTCTGTGTTTGGTAGAGGTGGGGAGAGGTGGACATGGCAACATATGCCTATAATTCCTGTGCTTGGGAGAAGTCAAGATCAGAAATCCAAAGACAGACTTCTCTTGCATAGCCAATGAAAGGCCAGCTACATTAAACCTACAACAAGCAAAAGATGGTATTTAAAACTGACAGACCAGGCCAGGTCCATTGGTGTAGGCCTCTAATTTGAGCACCTGGGGGGCTGAAGGTAGGCAGACCTCGAGTTCAAGAATGGCCTGGCATATGCTAAGGCCTGGGCTATTCAGCAAACCAACTATTAAAAACACAAAAATTGGCAGACAAGAGGGAGGAAAGTTTCAACAAGAAAAACTGCATAAAGAATAAAACCATATGCTTCTTCAATATCATATGCTATGCTTCTTCAAATATCAAAAGAAAAAGTTTTAAGTAGTGAGGATAAACCACATTAAAAATACCACATTCCACTAGTAATCATAATACATGAGTTTGAGATGAGAATATACACAGTGGCCACACCAGAACATGTGACTGGATCTCTATTGCCTGTGTTAATTGGCTCATAAAGATTCAAATGAATTAGAGAGCACAGCTCACAGAACACATATGTATGTGCACAGACAATACAGTGGGACAGTTCTAGCATTTCTAATTCTCATTGCATGGGAGGGATTCCAGTCACACAAAGTAAGGAAGTGATAATTAGAAAATTTGTTGCTACGGTCATGAAGGGTAATGTAAATATCTGATATGCGGGATATTTGATATATGACCCCATTAAAGGGTTGTTTGGGGTTGGGACCCACAGGTTGAGAACCACTGCTATAATTGGGAAGCTGAGGCAGCAATTTCAGCAATACAGTGAGTTCGGGTTTGAGGTCAGCCTGGGCTATATTGTGAGGCAGTCTCAAAAGAGACGTCTCACAATTCAGTGTGGTGGGGAGGCCATGCGATGGTTCAGAGGACAGGGTGCTTGCTAAAGCTACCTACCCAGGTCCTGATAGGTACATGTGTACACTCATTCTCTCTTCACACACACACACACACACACACACACACAATGTCTGGCTCTAGGGCTAAGGTTAATTAGGTCCAAGTTAACCCTGGACACTCTTGGCAAGCCGAGGGATGAGAGCTAAGCTCACAAGTGGGGATCACTAAACACTCACAAGACACCAGTTCACCGATGGAGGTCAAGACTGAAAATCAGGACATCAAGACAAAGACATACTAGATTGTAAGCTGGGTGATTGCACTGGTTAACAGTGGAGACACCCTTCCTTACAGCAACCAACATGAAGACTTGTGAAACTAGGAAATCACCCATAGCTGACTCAAGTGCTGGTGTTTTGTTGGGGAAGCTTGGAGGGATGGGGAGTGCTTGACAATTTTGCATTTTTTCCCCAGTTTCTTCACAATCTGCTGATGTGGGGGGTTAATTTAGTACACCCAGCTGCACCTTGGTCAACAGTCAGCAATCAGTACATAGACTAGTCTGGCCCTGGCTGTGGCGCATGAGGACACAGCCACTGTGTATATTGTATTACCTAAAATCTAGTTTTAAGGATGTTACAATGAACACAAATTGAATGACATTTATACAAGCTAAGGAACAGTAAGAAAAGAGAAGACAACCCAATGCAAAATTGTAGTCCTAGCCTGGCGAGGAAAAGATGAAGGACGTAGAACAAAACAGGGTATTTGCCTGCATGTTCTAGCAAAGTTAAATTTTTGTTGCCCCAAACTGTGCTGTGTAGCAAGAGAATCCACTTTCTCCAAAAGAAACCCAGATGTGAGAGGAAGTGGCATAGACCAGCCATTTTACAATGGCTCAAAACATCTTGATTAGCAGCAAACATCTTGATTCCCAGCTGTTGGGGTGGGGGGTGGGGGGTAAGGGGCCTTGGTCCCTCTGGGGTGAGCATATTGAAGTCTCCCTCATCTAGAACCGCAGCATACAGGGTAGATTTCATTGCAAAGCCGTCTTGTCCCTGTTGTAGCCACTCTCACTGGAGGCCTCTTCTCCCAGTAGCAAGTATCCTAAAATTTGAGGTGACTGAGGAAAAGGGAACTTATTGAAGTGAATATGGTTGATGGCCATTAATTATAAAAATAAAAATATTATTTAAGAAATTAGTTAGGTCTGGTTCCCAGCACCCACAGGGCAGGCAGCTCACAGCACCTGTAACCCCAGTTCCAAGGGCTCTGACAACTGATTTTCACCGGTTCCAAGAAATTAGTGTGGTGGAGACAAGCACGTAAGCAAGACATTCACACAATGTTAAGACAGGTTTTCAAAGTGCAGGTTTAAGTTCGTACACCAATAGGACACGTTTTACAATGTTTAACTTTATAATCCATTAAGAGCCCACATTTTAGGCCTGATTTTGCAGACATTCTGAAATAATTCCTGCTTCCTCTGGAAATCAATTTGAAAACATTAATTGTCCTAAAGTAATCAATGCTACACTGTCCCAGGAGTTCTGGACCTTCTCTCAGTGCAATAAATCAAGTTGCAGTCTGCTGGCGGTCACAGCAGCAATTGTCACTGTATCATCAACACCCCACTCTGCCTGTCCTATTGAGATTCACGTCTAGTCACAAGAACTAAAACCCAAGTTTCTCCCCGTAAGGCAGGGATACTGATACATTCATATATGGTCTTAACATAGCAACAAAAGGCACAACTTCCATACATATGAGGCAGACATGCTGGCCCACAAGAGCCAAGCACACACATCTGTGAGCTCATTTGAAGTTCAAGAACAAACACAAATGTATGATAGTTGGCATTTTCCTTTTAGGGTGTGTGTGTGTGATAAACTGAGGGAAAGTATAGGGGAGACTTTTGACACACTAGATGATACAGATATAAACACTGATCATGGATATCCATGTGTAGTGGTACATGCCTGTAATCCTACCACTCTGGGAGTCAAAACAGGAGGGGTCCTGAGATTCTGAGGCCAAGTTGGTTTACAAAAGCCAAAGCTACACAGATAATGCCTCAAACATATACATACTCTGCGTTTTTTATATTCAACAGCACAGATTTAAGAATTATACAAAAGGAAATAAAATGTAGGTATTGTTAAATCAAAGAGTGGTGCTCCTAATCTGGCCTGGATCCAAACCTTGCCAGACCACTACAGTGTAGCTTCTGTATCAGGCCGTTACGTCCTCAGGCTGTGTGCACTCTTATCTTATCTCCACTTACTGTCAATTTCTTCTCAGGCAGCAACTGGCATCTTATCTCACATGTCTAAAAGCTCACAGGGCCAGCATGCCCATTACACAGCGTAAAAAGGAGGGGGAAAGGGAGGCCAAAGGAATGAGTGCTATTTCCATTTGGTCCAGACTCATGGAAACATTTTTACATCGAATTTGGTCAAAACTAGATGGAGACCAATTCTTTTAAGACTTGTTCATTTCTCTCAACTACCTCAAAATGTTCCTGGAAAGCAAGCAAGCTTTAGACATGTATTTTGATTAACTTTAAAATGTGCTGTTAGTCTTCCTGCCCAGGTCCCTGGGACTTCTGGAGTGGCCCTTTGTATGTGGCCCAGTGGGGCCAAAGCGTAGCTGCATCAGCAGTCACTTTGCTCGAGTTTTTTCTTAAAAAGCCTCTATACAGTGTTGTCATGAAACCAAAGGGTGGCTTTAGGAACTAATTTAGAGTAGAATGTGGTGGCATGCACCTTGAGTCCCCAGCACTTAGGGAGGCAGAGCCTGGTGAACATGCTGACAGTGAGTTGCAGGACAGCCAGGGGTATGGAGAGTGGGGTTTTGTGAAGAGGTTATTCACAAAGATGGGGTACAGCTCTGACATGTGCCTGCTGTGCATGAGACCAGAGGTTAACACCTGGCCAAGAGTTCCATTTTCTGTAATGGTTCTTTAGTATTGCCAGTTACATCTATCTGTTCATCCCAACCACTTTCTCCTAGTTACAAACTGTGCCTCTGCATCCTATCAAGGTAGGAATTAGAATCTCTGCAGGCCACAACTGCTGTCACCTCCAGTGCATGGTTATTTGGAAGTCATTTACTGTGCTTGCTTTGGCAGCACATATACTAAAATTGGAATGATAAAGAGATTAGCATGGAAGTCATTTACCTATACAAAAGTACACCTCTTAAAATTAACTCAAAAGGATGTTATGTTTAGCACAGTACATTTTCTATCTCCCACTGACTTGAATTTTCTGAATGTCAGTAGTAACATACCTAGCTACCAATTTGAAATCAGCAAAACAAAAACTCCATGTGCCATGCTATACTAAGAATTCCATCAGCAACCAAACATACATGTACTCATGTGTGCCCTATCAATGGTCATCTTTTTATGTAATCTTTTTGAAAATACATGCTCTTGTGACTACAGAAGGAATGCTAGAGTTTGAGGTTAATACTTCATTCAGTAACTGAGTATATCTTGCATGTTTCTTATCTTTGTAGAGGATACATACACTCTAGCCCAAATTTAAATACACAACCTGTAGCACATGAGGTCACTCCTTTGCCAGATGGCACTTAAAACCTCACCTGAAAGGTACCCCAGTGACAGTGAGACAGACAGGAGGCTGCTCACATGAAGGTGGAGTAAACATGAAGGAATCAGATTCAGTGAAGCTCTGGCATTCATGTCCTAAGGTGACTGTCCCAGTGCAAGTTTCCTCCAGGTCTCCTTGACTGGTCTAGTCCGCCCAGTAAAGGCACGAAGCAGAACAGTGCAGCTTGACAGTTTTACTTGAGGCCGAATCAAAACTGGTCATTTTACTTTGATTCTATCAGAGTTGGACCAATACACTCATTAAACCTGTTCAAAACCCAGGCTTGAATCTGGGTCCTCATTTTACATCAATCAACAGAGTGAAGGAACTTCCAAGTGTCTGTCCCCCCCCCCAACACACCAGCATCATACAAGGTTCATGTGAGCTAGAGGGCGTAAATATCAGGTGGCATCCTGGAAGAAGCACATGAAGTTCATGTACCTGTGCATGCCTGAGCACACATTGTGAAATGCAGTCTGGCCACAGGTCCAGGTAGCTCTTTCAAGTACCATACTTACTATGCACAGCACTATGGTCTCAATGTCAGCTCTCTGCTGTCCAGCTCAAATTCTATTACCAAATTACTGCTTAAAGTAAGTTATGAACAAAAAACCAAGTATAGACAAAACACTAGCTTATCAATAACTAGTTATTTCCAAGTCACTATTAATTCTGAACAAGCAAGAATTTGACAACCGGCAGTTAAATCTTCAAGGACTTCTTCTCTACCATGTACTGACAGAAGTCATAACCAACATCACTGTAATCCACTTCATTCCTATCCAGTGAGTTACTTACCAACTTCTGAGGGCACATCACATTGTTCCTATTGCTTAGAGGTTCACCTTGGGTCCAGAAAAGTAGCTCAATGGTTACAAGCACTCAGCGCTCCAGTACCCATGGTGGCTCACAGCTGTCGGTTCTAAGGGATCTGAGGCCCTCTTCTAGGTTCCATGAGCACCAGTCATATAACAAAAAAAAAACCCCAAAAACCTCATCTGCCCTATACAGTCCTAAACAAATCCTGTAAGCAACATGTTTATAGCATAAACTTCAAGCTATAAAACACAGCTCTCACCTGGGAGTGTATAGTTATTAGTTAAATGAAGCCTTTCATACATGCCACAAGCTACTGTATACAGCTAGAATTTCAGTTTTCATTTAAACAGGTGGGGTGTGACTCACTCAGGAGTCAAAGGCTGGTAGATCTTTGGAGGCCAGCCAGGGCCAGAGAAACTGTCTCAATGAAAAACAGAATAGGCAGATATGCAGCTTATGTAGTATGAAGATCTGTTAGATTAAGTGCTTCTGCCCAGTCTTTCATCTGTTTTTTAAAAAAAAAAAAAAAAAACTTAAGCGAAATAAGGGTGATTTTCTTACTCCATGAAACTGACTAGTCAACAAAATATTCAAACATCTCCCTAAAAATTTTAACTTCAAACTTTTTCAAACTAGAACCTACTTTAAACCTGAAACCTTCTTCACTAAAATTCTGAGACATGATCTTTGCTGTTCCTATGTACCTCCAAAAACCAAATCAGATGACATTCTGTAATTAGTCCCAGGCCAGATAGAACCATATGGGATCCCAGCTCTTGGGAGGCACTCAGTAGACCTGTTTGAGACAAGCCTGGTTTATAGAGTTCCAGGACAGCAAGGAGGGGGGTGCTGACATAAGAAAAACCCAACAATTCTGCCTTTAAACTTATCTGCTTCAATCAAAATTCAATCAAATGTAGTCTATGCCAGACAAAACCAAGTCAAGATGCCCACTGAGTATGGTTTCAGGCAAATTAGGTGATGATTTGAATTTCAAAATCCAAGCGGAGAACATTCTGGGCACAAGATGTCACACGCCCATGCTCATGAAATGGTCATGAAATGAGATTTGCAGCTTGTCAAGCTAAGTAGCTACGCACAGTGGTGCTTGCCTATACTACCAGCAACACTCAAGCTAAACTGCCAAATTTGAAGCCAGGCTCATCCAAATGGCAATAGTCTAGCTACAAGAGAGACTGCCTCAATTTTTAAAAAGTCAAACTCTAGTTGTGTAGTGGTACAGGCAAAATCCAATCTGAATTCTAGGCCAGCCAGGACTATAGTGAGAGACCCTGTCTCAAAAAAACATATTAAGAAAAAAGCACCCGATGGCAGAGTAAGATGAAGTTCAAAACAAAGCTTGAATTCAAACATACTACTGCTCACAAGGAGGGGTGTGAGGGTGGAGAGGAGCCTTGGTCCTGCCTCAGCTAGACTGGACACTTAGTAGTCTTCCTAGGAAGACTTACCCTCTCGGTGAAGCAGATGGGAGGGGGAACTAGCTCTTATAGACCTGGCTGGTCTCCACCTGCCTAACTCCTGAGTGCTGGGACTAAAGGCGAGCACCACCATTACCCAGTAGTAGTAATAATAACAACAACACACACATATATACATAAAATGTAAAAAGAAAAATAGAAAAAACATGCTTGGGTAACAGCTTTATATCAATACTGTAATCTGAGCCTTATACTTTATTTTTCAAAGTGGTGTGGGTGACAAGGTATCACAGTATCCTAAGATTAGGTCACATTCCATAACTATTTCAAGGCTTTGAAGGAGATAAAGGGTAGGTCTAACACAGTGGTAGTCACAGTGCCCAAAACACTGAGTAGCTACTGCTGTCCCCAATAAAGGCCTAACCTAATCATTTTGTAGCACAAAGACCATAGTAATAAACTACAAAACTAGCTAACTACATAGATCTCAGTGATTAATAAACAGAACTAAAGAAAACATTAATATTGCCAAACTGGTAATGCAAACCCAATCTTGGGAGGCTTAAAGGGCTGGCCTGAGTTACACAGCAAGACCTTGTCTAAAAGCAACACCCCCCCACTTCCCAACAGACCAAGAGCAGCTCTTGGTCTACAGAACTTCAAGTGGTCTCCAGCCCTGCACTCTGCATTATTAGGTCAGCACCTGCTACACATGCCAATTGCCAAGAGAACCAAAGTAAATACAAGCATAACCATCCACTGTTTAAGGAATTTTTATTAAAGCAAGAATTTTATAATCCAAATTACGTTTCCTTGCTTGGTCATCAGTTCTGCTACTTGAAACAGAACTGACATCCCAAGCTATTCCACAGTAAAGAATTACAAAATTAAAGAAAGGAATGCTTTAAATTTTTGTACTTTGCTGAAAATTCTTTTTCCAGGGTCTATAAAACATTAATTTGTTTTTATATTTTACTATTTTTTTTGTTTTTTTTGTTGTTTTAAATCAAGTAATCTAGGACTAGCACTGTTTGCTAGACCTGGCATTTGCTCGGTACATAAGGTTCAAAGTTTCCTTTCCTTTTTTTATTTATTTTATATTTTGCAATGTTTTTTCATAATATTTAAATTTTTCGATGTTTAGATATTTTTTTCTTCGGTGAAGCACGAGTTTCTTTTCGTGGTCCCTGATCAATCTGTAATGTTAAAAAAAAGACCTATAGTAGCATACAATTAAAGCCTTTGAATCTAAGTCAGCATGCTGCCTGCTCCTGTCTTTATTAGCATATCCCCACTGCTTTAACACATCTGTAACCTCATATGCTACATGGCCCACAAACCCAAGGCTCTAGTTAACTTTTACAAAAAAAGGACTGCCAAACCAGTCTTAAACCCTCTAGACTCACCAAGCACCAACACTTTCCTGGTGGTGGGACAGAGGCCCAGGAAACTACTATCCAATAAAAATAGCATTAATAATGAAAGCCAATTTCTGTTATAGGCCATTTCATACAAATTACTGTGCAAAACAAGTGCTAACAGACAGGAGACCCTGTTACCATCTTTTTATCTATCTTCCCCTCTGAAAGAATAACTAACATTTACTGGTGAAGTGAATCTGTTATGGATGGGCACATTGAGAACAAGACGGGGAGAACTCACTTAAACAGACGGAACCCCAGTGGCACTGTTCACAGCCTTCTGGGCAGCCTCTTTTGCTTGGTGGGCTTGTAGTACAGCTACAGCTTCATCAACCTAGAAATGGGCAAATGTAACTGGCTCAGAAAAGTGACAAAGACCAAAAAAAAAAAAAGTAAATCCCCACCAAACATAGACCAGAGTGGAATGAGCTCTAAGTAGCAGCAGCTCCCAATCTGGCCGCAGTAGTAGGGCATCTGAGTTTCCAATCTAATAGCAAGTGTGAGCCTCCAGCAAATCAGTCAAAAGACAAAACAAGTCCTCCAGGTTCTCTAGAGGGTTTATATCACCATTTGTAATAAAGCTCCTTGTTAATTAATTCACATCATACAATGTCCTGTAGAGAACTCAGGATACCTTTGAGCGGAGAGACTCTGGAGACTCAAGCATGTGAAGCAGTTCTGAGTTATCTATCTCCAACAGCATACCAGTGATTTTACCAGCCAGGGTGGGGTGCATGGCTTGAATAAGAGGAAACAGCCGTTCACCTACAAAAAAAATTTCTATCATCAAGAAGTAGTAATGGCCATGATCAACCCTGGGTTTAGGACACTTGTTATTGCACACCTGTCTGAACAATCTGTCACAAGCTGGAAGAATGTGCTTCTCAAATGTTCATGATTAGTGTCCTTGTTTTGTTCCCTATGGAACACCCTCCCAACCTGGAGTAGGGATTAAAGTGAGCAAAGGCCTACACACCTGCCACTTAGTCTCCAATTCAATGCCTTCACAACATTGCTGCCCTGCGGGCTATGCTTGTGCTTTTGTAGATAGACAGGCCAAGACAACAGATACTCACCCAACATTTGCTTTTGCTCTTGAGGAGGGGCAGATGCCAACATGGAAGCAGTTAAAGGTTCTTGACCTTGCACATGAACAGCAGGCTAGATAGAAAACCAGAGTAATGAAACATAAACCAGCTGGCCATCAATGGACACTCATAGTAATCCAACTACCCAAACCCCATGGGGGACTGAGTATAGACACGTAGGACATATGTATCTGCACTTGAGACACAGCTACATTGTCTTCTTTGGAATCACACCATGACACTTTGGTCCCACGATCAGGAAAAAGGTAAATTCTAAACATTTAACTGACTTTCCTTCATATCTTCCTTACACCCATGTCAAACAAAAACACCACACATTAATTCAGGGAGACTGCAGGCTGCTCTCTAGTACTAAAAACCTCTTCATATACAATTGATTAGTAAGAAAGATGTCCAGACAGCTTAAACTCTCACAGATCATGCAGCTACCACCACCTTGTATTTTAGCTAAGCATCATGACCCTTCCAAACAATGATTAAAGCACACCTGTTGCATGGTAACTTGTGGTTGTGCATTAAGATGTTGCTGGGGATTGCGGACTCCCGCAGCGTACTTGTACTGGGGAACGGTGCGGACAGCAGGAGTGGCTGCAGCAGCAGCAGCTGCAGGACGTGGACCCATGGTCTGTGTTGAAGTGTTAGCTAAAAAAAGTATTTTTTTTTTTAGTATTGTAGTATTTTAAACTGGAGATCAATTTTTTTTACAGAAAGGGTTCAAGACTCACCAACACGCTGTGTTGACATGACTCGTGGAACCTGTGAGGAAGCTGGTCTCATAGTACTAAACGGTGGTCTAGGAGCAGCTGGGCGGATAGCACCGGGCATATTCTGGAATGCTGCATTGAAAGAAAACACACATGAGCTAAGAACTTCAAGTAAATGCCAGTGCTTTTCTAGGGCTGAGGTTTGTTTGGAAAGCTATGAGAAAAGCCTAGTGTAAAATGAGCCTCAAACTTATATTAAATTGTACAAGTAACTTTTAGTATGAGATATGAAAAATAAAAAGCAACACAAGGGCTCCTGCAATTCCGTGGGCCTATGACAAGGGCCGAAATGCCACAACCTCAAGTTCCTGTAGGCAGACTGAGCTTTGAAGCTGAAGCCAAAGTGAACGAGACAACCAACGTTTTATCCAGGGAAATCAACTGAAGACTCCCCCAACCCCCCCACCATAATAAATTATGAAGAGCAATTACCACTCTAACAGGACAATGTTTACATTGAACACACAGCCTCAGACAGGAGGTTATGTGTTAAATCTCTTGAGCTATACCCCCAGGCTCCAATCCCAGTCATAACTAAGAGGCTTACGATGAGGTCTGGCACCCTGAGCAGTCCAGCGAGGACTTGGTCTTAGTTGAGCAATTTGGCTAGGAGGATAGTATGCAGCACGGTTCTGAGTCTGTGGAAAGCAAGCATACCAGCTTTAGTGGGGGAAGCGTCCACTCATTATTCAAGTTCTCAGTCACAGCTGTCACGAGTGCCATTCCCACCCAACCCCATCTAATAACTTAGTGCCTTGTCATCAGAGGACACAAAGTACCTTAGCTCTGAAACATACCAAGTTCTTCCCTCTTCACACTCACCTGTGGGATAGCTGCCATGAAGTAACCTGAAGGAGGTGCTGGCTGGTAGGGGTTGATCACGGGGTTGGGCACAGCTCGTACACTTGCCATTCTCTGCATATACTGGTTAGTGAGGTGAGCCTGGCGCTCTTCTTTGCGCTGAGCTAAAGCTACATACAGTGGCTTTGTAGCCACAATTCTGCCATTCATTTCTGTAACTGCTTTTGTGGCTTCTTCAGGAGATGAAAAACATACAAAACCAAAGCCTTTGCTGCGACCACCCTCCATCATAACCTATGGAGAAAAATGGAGAATAAACCAGAACTGCCATTCAGTCCAAGTCACGCTATCAATGCCAGTATCATCTCTATCAACTGAGTCTCCCTTACAATTTGGCACACAGGCATCAATCACTGCAGGCTACTTCCCATGTGACATTAGAACCTATTTTCTGTGTAACACAGAGAAAAAAAAATGTACAGTCCAACATAAAATGCCTCTTAAACTAAAACTACCCAAAATACAACACACAGCACTACAAACTGCATTAGAAAGACAAAATTACTTCTCTACTGAGCAATCTGTTAGACCAGGAGATGCCTAGAATTGTCCACCTGAACACATCTCCTCACCAATCCAACATAGGAAAGAAATGCCCCAGGCAACTAGCTCATTTGTGACCAGAAAACAAAAGACCGTTCCCATCTTATATTCATCCTTAAGCTTCTAGGCAAACATTGTTTCTTTATAGAAAATATTAAATCAACAAATGATGTTCTGTATGTAATAGAACAGGCCAGCCCCCTCTTATCCCTAGATATTATGTTCCTCCCATAGTCACATTTAAAAAAAAAAAAATCAATTCAAACAACTTTCAGGAACCACACTATGAAACTCTCAAATAGTCCACTATATATACATAATATATAATATTATATATATTAGAACATACATGCTAAATAAAATGCAAGTTACTGCATTTCTTATTTGTAGTCACCCACTATGCCTCTAACTAGTTTCTGACAAACCTTAGTTAATGGGGGTGTCTGAAAAACTGGAATACAGCCCAGCAAAGGGAGTCATTCAGAGGCCACCAAGTTGCTTTTATTCTGTGCACTTTCCTCTGAAACCAGCAAAACTTTAATGCCTGGACCTTTGCAAGTTAGTTATTCTCAAGCTGTCAGCACACAGCACATGTTTCTAAAACAAAATTTTGGCATTTTTGTAAGAGATCCTACTGCTCTGTAATCTCTGCTTTCAGTGAAAGAACTGGGATCTTTCCTACTGGGGGGAGGATGACAACCCAGTCCTCAGTCGGTCGCTGCCAGCAGTTTACAACATAGCTACCTAAGAGCACACATTATATAAGGTCCAACCTGATAGCTTAAAAATTCAAACACCCAGGCCTCCCATCTCTCAAAGACACACAGCATATGCTCTTACCTTTGCACTGGTGATTGTACCAAATGGAGAAAACTCTTTCCGGAGACGTTCATCATCAATACCATCATCAAGATTTTTCACGTAAAGGTTAACACCCTGGTATCTGGTGATCCTGTCTTGCTTCATCTGTTCAAATTTGCGCTTAAGCTCTGTCTGCCGTTCCACCTTTTTCTGAGCCCGGCCAACATAAATCTGTTTTCCATTGAGTTCCTTTCCATTCATCTCATCCACAGCCTTAGAGAAACCAAAACAAAACCGTTACTTGTAGAGGTACACCTCATTAACAAGGAAAATTTATCCAATTGCTAACATTAAAGATGGACCCCATCCCTCAAAGTCATATTCTGAGCAGTATACACTACCAACTCTCTAACACATAAAATGCAAACAAATATGTAAAGCTTTCATTAGTAATGCTGACATAACTTATAAATTTCAACAACTATAACAACGCTGATAGGAAAAGAATTAAACTCTTACTTTCTGTGCATCTTCATGCCTCTCAAAGCTTACAAATCCAAATCCTTTGGATTTCCCACTTTCATCAGTCATTACTTTCACACTTAAGGCAGGCCCTAAAAAAGAGTAATCAACTGTCAATTTATGCACACATTTCACATATTAACATAATACAAAGTGCAGAGCAAACCCCACTCTCACGCTCTCAGAATCTTACTGCTTTCTTTATAGACCCTTTTCTAAATGTTATACACACCTGAAAATTATAAGCTGAGATTGTCTTACAAACTTAGAAATTTTAATTCTTAGTTCGGTAGATTTAAGTAGCCCTTTAAGAAGCTAATTTGATTTTTCTTGCTCAGAACTTGAAAATTGCCTTTGGTCACCTGCTTTGGAAATGAAATGGAGGGAATACGAGATGCTCAGGCAGAAAACTGAATCACACAAGTGGTTAACTTCTGAAGACAAGCTTCCTCTTCCCACTTGTGTGAGACTTCTACATGTACAACGAATGGTTTCAACGAGAATGGCCCTCCTAGGCTCACCCATGAGTATGGACTCACCTATGTACTACTGTAAGCCCAATAAACTTGCCTTGGTCAAAGTGTCTTAGTGCCGTAATAGAAAAGTGACTAAGACTAAGCTCAGGATGTGGGAGAGGTGGTAAAACTGAAAACAACCACTCAGCACCTGGAAGGCAGATGATAGATGTCTACAAGGTCAAGGCCAAACTGGTCTACAGTGACCCTCAAAAATAAAAGGGGGGACCCCCCCAAAAGCTTTGATTCAAATGCAAGAAAGGTTAATTAAGTTAGATGTAACACAAAAGAAACTTCTAGGATGAGGTACAAAACTTGACTGATATTTGTCTCTTTACTCAAAAGAGCCAGGTGGTGGTGCAGGACACCCAGCTCTCAGAGGCAGGTGGAGCTCTGCAAGCTAGCCCGGGCTACGCAAGTGAGACCCTGCCCTTAAAAAAACAAATAAAACCAGGGCTGAAGATGGCTCAGTGGCTGCCCTTGGAGACATGCTTGTCAATTCCCAGCAACCACATCCATCTGTAATAGGATCAGTTTCCTTCTTCTGGTGTGCATAAAGACAGTGTACTCATACACATAAAATATATGAATTTCAAAAAGAATCAACACAGCAAGCTCAGGCTGGCCTTACAATGGTATTAAATGTACTAATTCCCACTTGTAGAACTGAACAACAAAAAAACCTAAATGTAAGCCCATCTTCAAATTTAACAAAGACTTTAATCTACCTGACAATATACCAACACCTAAATCCTCTGCCCATTCTGTATGTTGGGATTATAGATAGGTGTGCACTACTCATGTCTGGCTGAATTTTCTTTGAAAAGATCCTCCAAGGAGTCATGACAGAAGACCCTGCACCTTTGAAAAACTTTTTTTGAAACTGCTTAGGTTTCCTGACACTAAACACTAACCACATTGTCTAACCAGGGCCAGCTTTTCCATTCTATTACCAGAGGTTAATTTGACTCAGGACAGTGTTACCCATGCTGTCCTACAACTATAAGATTATCTGTATTAAAAGTATCTTAATGCAGCCAAACCTTTACTCAGACGGCCACTTTACCCAATGCTTTTATTAAACTTTTAGCTGCACAACGTTCCACTTGTTTGTATGTTACTGTTGTGCAGTGGAAGTTGGCTTAATTCAAATCAAGTATTTTAAATACTTTCCAGCTAAGTATGTATTTAGTTGCTTTATTACTTTAAGTGTAAAATTGAACTTGGACACATTACCAAACTTGCCAAAGAGATCCTTAAGGCGCTCATCATCCATATCTTCTCCAAAGTTCTTGATATAGACGTTGGTGAACTCCTTTGCCCTGGCTCCAAGTTCTGCTTCTCGTTCCTTGCGAGACTTAAATCGTCCAACAAACCTGAGGAAACGTCAGTGAAAATATCAGGTTGTATACCAAAAAATGAAAGTGTCTTCACTGAAAACGGAATTTTAAATACAATAGCGCTCTAATTTACAAATCTTGCAACACTTTCATCCAGCTAACTCCGGGTTTAAAGGGTTCACTCCTGTTAACAAGTTAACTAATAGAACAGCTTAACGTAACTGCATTACTAACAAAAAAAATGTAACTAAGAAAACTAAATTCTTCCCTAATATTAATTGTGCTCGACAAACACATTGTACCAGCTCCTATAACCCCATCAAATCAAGAACAGCTTCGCATTCTCTGTATAAAATCCTCTAAAGCATGGGCTTTTTATTCATGGAAGAATATTTCATTGTAGACACAACTTCTTTGCTATGTCTTCTTAGGAACAAATTTTACGATCAACTGCTTCCCAGAATGATGCCTCATTATGCACTTAAACCAGCAACTATGAGTCTGTACTTGGAGCTTGCCAACATTGACATTCTTTTAATTTTTTACTCCAGCACTGTTATCAAGTTGTCCACTGTGATTCAAGTTGAATCCTCTTGGGGCCGGAGTACTTGGACCTCAAAATTTGTAGGCTCCACTGACTGAGCAACCTGTCTGAAGATTTAATGCCCAAGTCTGACTTGTCATGCTGATGCTTTAAAGAGGCTGACTGCAGACAATCCTCATCTGGGATCAGTGTTTCCTTCACTTTAAAATTGAGTATTCCAGCACTTGGGTGGCAGAAATAGGCGGATCTGAGTTTGAGGCCAACCTGCTCTAACCCCTCTCCTGGGGAACTATTTCTGCTGTTTTTAAGGATTTTTCTATGTAACTTCAGGATGGCCCTTAACCCATGCGTGGCTTTCTGCCATGGCTTCTCAGGAGCAAGGATTATGGGTATATACTACTACACCAAGCTGATCCAGTCCCAGAACAGCATGAAAATGACCAGCAAGTCAAGCTTCCGGCCACGGCAGTTACATCAAGAACCCACTCTTAAGATCTAACCCACTCACATGGCCTTTTGTAGTAACCCAATTCTCACACATTAAAATGTCTACTGGCAACAAACATCCTCTCAGATTAGTTTTTATTGTCATTTGTTAATGCTTGTAACTCTTAAGTTTTATTTCAGGAAAGACACCAGAGCTCTGACTTCAGACTGCTTGGTGAACACTGCCACACAGTTCACTCGCTGTCTCAATTACCTTGGCTAGTTTCCCCAAATGTGAAAGGGGAGAATGAATTCATTCCTTAATAAGGAAGGTTTCATGGATTCTCAGTTCTTAAACAATGCACTCACCTGAACATATTTTCTACCTCTTTAGCCTCCTGGTTTAATTTAGGTTTGAATGTTGAGTGACATTACTGAACGTGAATGATGAAATCTAGCCAATGTAGCTTGGTGTTTTTGCTACATCATATATTTTGGTTGAGTTTGAGACATACATTCTCATGTAGCCTAGCTGGGCTGGCCTTAACTCATAGATGCTTCTGCCTCCATCTCTCAACTGATGAAATGATAGATGCTATCTTGTTCTTTTTTTTTTTTCTAAAGAGGGTTAGTCTATATAGTTCAAGCTGTCCTGAACCAGGCAGCTCTAAGTGATAGTCATCTGTCTGCCTCTGCCTCCCAAGTGCTGTGATTAAAGGCATGTCACCATATCTAGGTCCAGCTGGCTGTATCTTAGGAACAGAAAGCTATTATTACATTACTCTTCAAACTGATGTGAACTATTAAAACAAATTTTTACTGAAAGTTACACTTACACTTTCCGATCATTTAGAAGCATTCCATTCATTTTTTCAATAGCTCTTTCTGCGGCTTCCTGTGTTTCAAAGTGTACGAATCCATAGCCTTTGGAGCCATTTTCATCACAAACCACCTGGGTAAAAAGGACATACTCACTTTGTATTATCTGCTGTTGCTTTTCTACTGTGCAGAAATGTTAGCCACCTAATCCTGGCTGTTTCAGAAATCAGCACAGCCATTACAGATGTCACTTCAAAATCTACAAGTGATCACCATTGTAAATACTGACCTGTCACCTCCTGCTTACCTTACATGAGAGGATATTTCCAAATGCAGAGAACGTATCATACAGCGCTTTATTATCGATGGATTTGTCCAAATTCTTAATGAATATGTTGCCCACTCCACTTTTGCGAAGTGATGGATCACGCTGAGACCACATGATGCGTACTGGCTTGCCCTTTATAACATCAAAATTCATGGTGTCCAAAGCACGCTCCGCTGCGAGAAAGACATTTTAGAGTAAATGCCACTAGCCTCTCATTAGCCACCTTATTTTTGGATAGTTAAGATTCACATAAAAAAATTATCTTAGAATTATATTTATGTATATACTTGTGTTAAAATTGAAATTTTTCTGAAGCAGGACCTCTTTATGTAGCCCTGGCTAGACTGAATCTCCTAGACCCACCCATATATGCCTCTAGTACTGGGATAGGTATGTACCACTACACCTGTCTTAAGTGGAAAATATATTACCTAAATCTCAAGTAGAGACCAGTCCTTAAAAGAGGCAACAGTTCACTTGAATCCCTTAAGCAAGTTTCACACTAACTGTAAAGTTCTGACATGACAAATTCTCAGCATTCTTATTGAGATAAAGTCTCACTGTTGACGTAGCCCAGGCTGGCCATGAACTCAAAGACAAAATCAAGTGATGGGATTAAGTGCAGGAACAACCACACCCAGCCTTTAGCCATTTTTGTAAATAAAGTTGCAGTTCCTAGAATATGATAATCAGCAGCCAGCTATCAATTAGCCACACCTCCTCAGCTCCTGGTCCTGCTGACTTTGCTTGAGCCTGACACTTTTTTTTAACTACTGAGTCACCTCTTCCTACCAAACTTACAGAGCCCTGTCCATCATTACTGCAATGCATAAGACTGAAATGCTGGTTAAAAAACACAACTGTCTTGGCATACAGACAAAAAAATGGGAAGAGGCAAAACTTCTCAGCAGTTGAAGATCCACTTTCATAAGCATATAACTTTTCAAATCCCAATTAAAAACTGAATTTTCTGGATAAAGAAAAAAATTAACCAAGTCTGTCAAGTAACAGTCAGAACTTGCTCCCCAGTTACCTGCTCTTACCTACATCCCATGCTAACCCTGCCTGAGGTAAGAGCTGTGAAGTAATACTAAAGAGCCCCCTTCAAGGCCAAAGGTCAGGAAATCTGCAGTGCAGCTTACAACTTCTGGCTTTGTCATTCAGCACACTGCTTATTCAGAATGTCACAATCAGCTTTAACCAAACGAAGGACTCATTATTAGTCACTAACCCAATGAACTTAACTCCAGTCTTTCCCATTAAAATACGATCTCAAGAGAAGCTGACTTCTGAACTCAACTGATCTAGATTCTACCTAACTGCTTACCAGTCCATAAACCTTATCTGATGCTTAGATTTTTGTTTCAGCCTACTGTGAAACTTCACAAGAATACAAGCTATCAGTTACTTTGTGCTCCAGGTTCATGGACACCCTGAACCACTTATAAGAAAAAAAACTTCCTTCAGCTACAAATTCAGCATAGTTAAGTCCATGTTGCTCTAACATTTACGACCAAGGATGAAAACTAGTCAACATAGTTTTAAAAGATTTATAACCACAGGTGCTATTTTAGGGGGAAAATAATAAAGCTGTAGGTACGTGTAAATTAACTACTTGGTTGAAATGAGCTAAGTAAGGTGCCTGGTGCCTAGAGTTGTCTCCCACATGCCCTCCTCCACTTGGCCGTTGCAGACAGAAACTCACTGTCTAGGGAAAACCCCAGGCAAGCGCACATGGCATGGGTGCCTTTCCGGGTCCACCGGCCAGGGACGTGCCATCAGGAGCGGGACTCGCGGCCCCGGGAGCCACCGCCAGGCAGCACCCCGACAACTTTCTTCTAAAGCCTTGGGGCTGGCTCCCCGCGGCGACTGGGCCACGGGCGGGAGCAGGCCTCGGGCCTGCGGGGTTACAGGGTTCAACACGTGGTGTTTTTCCCTGCACCGGATCGCGCTTCCTCCGCGGCCCGGGGGCCGGCCAGGCGCCTCCCTCCACCCGCCGAGCCGGGCCCGCGACCCCCCCACACCCCGGCTCGCAGTCGCTCGTGGCGGGAGGCAGGCAGAGGCGATCGCGACCCACCCTGGCGGCGCGTCATCGCCCCCAAAGTTTGCGAGCGACCAACGACGAGAAAATGGTAGCGGAGGAGGAGGAAGTGCCGGCCGGCCCGCGAGGGGGCTACCGCGCGCCGTGCCCGCCCGCCCGCCCCCTCCGCCCGGCCCGCTAGGCCCGCCGCCCCGGCCGCATGGCCGCCCGCCCTCCCTCCCTCCGGCCCGCCCGCCGCTCACCGTCCGCTGGTTGCTGGAAGTTCACGTACGCGTAGCCCAACGAGCGGCGGGTGATCATGTCCCTGCAGACCCGGATGGAGAGGATGGGCCCGGCCGGGCTGAACTTCTCGTAGAGCATCGCCTCCGTCACGTCGGGGTGCAGGTCCCCCACGTAGAGGGAGGCCATGGGGTAGCTGGGGGCGCTGGGGTTCATCTCGGCACGGCTGCCCGCGGGGCCGCAGGCCGCGACCTTTCCCGTGAGAGGAGGAGAGCGAGTGCGGGGCCGGAGGGGTGGGGGGCGGACGGAGCCGGGGGGAGGGGAGCGGGGGCGAGCGCAGAGGGACAAAATTCAACCGGAATCGACGCGTCCTCAACGGCCGTGGAACCGGGGAGCGAGCGGGCGAGGCTGGCGGTGCTTGCGTCCGGGCGGCAGGAAGGCCTCGATCTCTGGGTTCCTGCTTGAGAGCTGCGGGGCCGCGGGCGGGATGGCTGGCTCTGGCTGGCTGGCTGGCTGGCTCTGGCTGGCGGGCGGGTCGGTCTCGGCTGCTTCACCGGGTTATTTTATAAAAGAGGAAGGAAAGAGAAAAAAAAAATAAAAAGTCTCCGGCGGAGGGGAGGGAGACGCGGATTTTTTTTTTCTTTTTTGTAAAATATATATTTTTTTTTTGTTTTTTTAAAGGATTTTTTAGATTTTTTTTGGATTTTTTTTTTTAATAATAAATGTGTGTTCCGAGCCCGGAGCACACACTCCGCACTCTCAGCACTAACCGCCGGGGAGAAGGGGAAGCACCGCCTCCTGCACCCTCTACTTATACCCCCCGCCGTACTCGCCCCGCCCACGCGCGTCTGACGCCACGGCCCTACGCGAGCGACGGCGCCGGAGGAGGCGGAGGAGAAGAGGAGCACAGGGAGAGGTGGCGGCGGCGGCAGCGGCGGCCGGGGTTGCTGCGAGCGTGGGGGTGGAGGAGCGGAGCGGGGCGGGGCTGGGGCTGCTGCGCAGGCGCAGCGGCCCGGGAAGGGCGGGGCACCCGGTGGGCGTTCCCGGAGCTTCCGCTGGCCACGCCCACTGCGCAACCACGCCCCCTCCGCTAGGAGGAGCGTTAAGCCGTCGGCGCCGCGGGTGGGCGGCGCGCGGGGCTTCCGGGTTGCTCGGCGCCAACCGCCCCCCACGTGCGCGCGCCAGCTAGCGAGCGACTCGCTGCGGCCTCTCGGGTTCTCCCTCGCCAGCCTCCGCCCCACCCTACTCCACCGGGGTTCGGGCCCCGCCCTGCCCCGAGCAGCGCCGATGCCGGCGCCGGGCACTGGTAGATGGATCGGCGTGGGCGAGCCTCTCTCTGCAGGCCCGGTTTCCGAGATGGGAGCGGAGGGAGGCAGGGTAACTGCCCCGGTCTCCTACCCGGACCGCACTACGAGTCCCAGCGGGCAGCGCCGCCACGCGCGTGGGCCGCGGAAGCGGTGCCTGTCGGGAGCTGGAGTTCTCAACGGCCGCGGGCTCGCTGACCTCCACCGGACCCCAACCGTCCCGGGCGTGACCCGGCACGGGTCGGCCGCGCTGCACGAGGGGGAGGGGAAGGGGGTCTGTCGGGGTCACGGAGCCGCTTCTCTTGCGTGTTCGCAGTGCAAAACAGCACCCAAGGGAGGGGAAAATGATATTTTTTAAAGTGTGCGTTTCTCACAATCACTCGGTTTCTGTCACTCTTAAGAAATCTTACAGCATTAGGAGCAGTCAAAATCCGGATTAGCCTGCTTAAACCTGCTTAAAGGTGGCCACGCCTTTAACTCTGTACTGGGGAGCCCCAGGGTAGGTAGGCAGATCTCTTGAGTTCAGGACCAGCCTAGACTATATCTATACAGCAAGATCTAGGCCAGCCAGGGTTGTGGATTGCAATGTAACTGATTGGTAGCCACAAAACTATCGACTCATAGAAGTAACATCACATGCATCTTTAAAATAGCAAATTTTTACAGTTTTTTTTTTTTAAAGTCCTATTTGAATATCCTTTGTATAAGAAGTAAAGCAATAGTACTAACTTTACCGGTAACCGTCTCAGAAGTTAAATGACTGTTGGCTCTTTGATTCAAAAAGTAATCATTGGGCACACTTAGCCTATTGCCTAGTATAGATTAGTTATAGCTATTCTCATTTAATTAGAATTTAAGTCAGCAGACTCCTACACGGGTACTATTCCTTCCATATACACATACCCATATTGATTGGAGTAAATAGTTTTGAAAAACATGTTTCTGTGTGCTTTAAAAATGAGTGCAATCTAGAGCTGTTCTTTAGGAAGACACATCTATTAGTATACAATATAAATCTTTGTTCAATTAAGGAGGAATCTAGTTAACATAGTCCATCAGAAAACCACCGTTTATGCCGGGTGTGGTGGCACACATCTTTGATTCCAGCACTCAGGAGGCAAAGACAGGCATTTTTTGTGAGTTCAAGGCCAGCCTGATCTACAGAACTAATCCCAGGTTTCTACACACAGAAACCTTGTCTCCAAAAACCAAACCAAAAGAACCTATTCTAAAATGTTTCAAAATAAAAGAATGAAGATTCCATTGCAGTTTAAAAGAAAATGGCTTCATTTTAACTCCTGAACAAGAACAATATAAAGCAACAAAAACCAGAAGGGGCATTACAGAAGGCTGTCAGGATAACAATGGGTAAAGGCGCTTGCTGCCACACCTGATGCCCTGAGATGTAGACCCCAGGCCCACAAGGTAGAAGGCAAGAACCAACTCCTGAGCATACATTCCAAGGGGTGTGAACATAATGCCATTGTGTGAATGTAATGCCATTGTAATAATGCATGACGGTGACTTGTGTCTGTAAGATTCAGGCATTACTCTGGCCTGTCCCTGTCACCTGGCAGAATGCACCCAGGCAGTACCCTGATCAGCCCAGGGTTCCATGGTTGCTAGGTCTACACGCAGGTACAAAGGACCCCTTTAAAAGAAAGACCTTGGCCCACTTATAGCTCCTCTCCAGCTCTGTTCTCTCTTTCCTGCTGTTGCCCAGGGGAAGACAGAACTTTTCCTGTCTCCCTCTTCTGTCCTCTCTCTGTGTCTCTTTATGTCTTTTCTCTCTCCTTCCCACCTCGGCTACTGCTCCCTTTCTAATAAAACTGCTCACTAAGCTCTGTCTGCTTGGCATGTTTGTCCCCCACCTCAGTCACCCTCTGCCGCCATGGAATCCACCAAAATCCCCCATGTAAGGTTCCTCACACATTATTCATAACAGTGTCCAGTAACTTGAAAAGATGGCAGCAAGAGTTAAAATCCTGTATAATCACTACCTTTCCCTGTTTTTTAACATACTGTATTAGTCAGGGTTCTCTAGAGTCATAGAATTTACAGAATGGATATATTTATTCAACAGTGGCTAGTTATGAATTGGACATCCAAGAATCTAGAAGCCACTCAGTCCCACGAGGTTGGTCATCTCAGCTAGTCTGCTGGGCTCTCAAAGAAAGAATGGATAGGTTGGCTGACAGAGATGAGGACAAGCAGGCAAAGAACACCCTTCCTTCTTCCATTGGCCTTATGTAGTATTCCAACAGAAAGTGTTCCTTCCAGCTTCAAGATCTGGATTATCAATCTTGAAGTCTGGATTAAAGGCATGTGTCTTGCAGCCTCGAGATCTAGATCAGAGACAGGACCAGCCTGATCTACAGAGCTAGTTCCAGGACAGCTGAGGCTGCTGTTGTTACACAGGAAAAACCCTGTCCCCAAAAAGTCTGGATCACCAGTGTACCCTCCTCTTCTGGATTGTAACAGTTCATTCCAGATATAGTCAAGTTGACAACCAGGAATAGCCATCACCCACACCCTCTTGGAAAATGAGATTAACTTTTAAAAATGTGTGTGCTTGTATGTGAGTATATGTCCTGTGTGGGAAGGATGCTCAACAGAGGCCAGACAAGGACATCAGACCCCTAGAGCTGGGGTTACAGATGGGTGTGAGCTGCCTGATGTGGGTTCTTTGACAGAGTAGCCAGTGCTCTTAATCACTGATTCATACCTCCAGCATACATCTTCTAATGGAACCCAAGAAGACACGGAAAGTGTGGTGGGTCTACAGGGAGTCCCGGGATTTTGTCCGACAGCAAGTTTGGCCAGCACTAACCTCAACTGGGCTAAGAACTTTAGAGCTTCCAAGTCTAACCAGAATGAATTGTGGGGAATCCATTTTGTACAAAGTTCCAAAGGGTAAGTGTAATTAAGAGTCAGCCTCCTGGACAGCTTGATACAGGAAATGGGTACTCTGGAGGAGGGGAGAAGCATTCAAATCACCAGACATAGTCTTTCTTTGTACATTATGTATATATTTTAAACAGAATTTCTCTGTGCAGCCCTGGCTGCGAAGACCTCACTCTGTAGACCAGGCTAGCTTTAAGTTTAAAAGAGATCTGCCTGCCTCTGCTCCTGAGTGCTAGGATTAAAGTCATGCACCACCAAGCCTGGCTGTACATTGATTAATTCTTCTGAGAGGGAGCTGGTCATCAGACCATCTAGGACACAGACATTATTGACATGAAGTGGATGCAATTGTCATATTTTAGGAGGGACAACTGTGCAAAGGAATCTAGAAGCAGAGAGTTCCCTGAGAAAAGGGAGCTGGGAGAATCAGGAGTTGGAATCCACCTGTGATGGGTATTCCTGGCTGTCAGCTTGACTGTGTCTGGGATGAACTATAATCCAGAAATGGAGGCACCCTTGTAATCTTGAGGCAGGAAGACCACCTGCCTTTAATCCAGGTCTAGAGGTCAGAAGACACAGGTTTTTGGTTTGGTTTTGTTGTTGTTTGGTTTCTCTGTAATTTTGGAACCTATCCTGGAACTTGCTCTGTAGATCAGGCTGACCTTGAACTGACAGAGATCCGACTGTCTCTGCCTCCTGAGTGTTGAGTGCTAGGATTAAAAGCGTGCACCACCACCTCCTAGCAACATGGTTTTAATCCATATTTTGAGACAGGGAGGCTCACCTTTTATCTGGGCCACATCTCCTGCTAGAAGCCTGTTAGGACAATGGAAGAAGGAAGGGATTGTGCTCTTTCTCCTCCTGCTGGCCTCACCTAGCCAGCACACCCATCCCTTCACTGGCATTGGAGACCTAGCCAGAACACCCATCCCTTCACTGGCATTGGAGACCTAGCCAGCACACCCATCCCTTCACTGGCATTGGAGCCTACTTCTTCAGGGTCCCAGCATATACACAAGACCAGCTGAGACACGCAGTCATGTGGGACTGAGCAACTACTGGATTCTTGGACTTTGCATTCACAGCTACCCATTGTTGGATATATAGCTAGTCTTTCTCTGTCCCACCAACCAGCTCCCAAATCACGACATGGAGACTTACTATGAAAGCTTGGCCAATAGCTTAGGCTTGTTACTAACTAGTTCTTATAACTTAAATTAACCCATTTCTATTGATTTGCTTTCTGCCTCATGTTTTTATTACCTCATCTCCATAGTTCCCATACTGCTCACTCTGTGACTCATGGCACCTCCCTTCTCCTTCCCAGTGTCCCCTCTGGTCCCCAAATTCTCCCTAGCTACTGGCCATTCAGCTTTTTATGAAACCAATCAATACATTCACACACACACACACACACACACACACACACACACACACACACACAGATTTATTCTATACATTTTGTGTCCAAGAGAATCCTGACTAATACATATTTTGGTACTAGAAGTGATTCTAGAGAAACAGAAGTATAGGATGGATATTAAATATCTGCAATAGACTTCTTAATTCACCAGCACCTTCAGCTACTGAAGCCTCTCCAGTCACCCTCTCCTGGGAGCTCAGAAAGTACTGGAAGCCCATGGTATAAACTATATTTCAAACTTTGATTATCTCAGCTCATCAACAGTGGTTGGCAATGGTTTTAGTGAAAATTTTGTCAGTTTGGGGGAAAATGATGCAGCTTGTTGGTTGCTCTTAGTATCTCTGGATAAACTGTTACAGGATAGAAATGAACTCCATGATAAAATTAACCAACTTCAGAATATGGTGAAGGACGGTAATGAACTTGCTAATACAGTTGAGTGGCTCCAGATGCGAGTCAGCAGTCTGAGGTTCTCTAAGTGTGACCAGGAAGAGAATCTTCCCTTCGGCTGCCACAGAGCTGAGTGGCGGGAAATCAAACTAAGCCCTCACCCTGAGGTGGGCTGAAAATTTAAGTCTCAGCCTCAGAGGATGTCATCAGTTCAAGTAAGTGCGCTATCTGATAAAGAATGAGAACTGGGATGGGGATTTATGGGAGGACCCTACTGAAGATGAGAACTTTGAACCTTCAGATTCTCAAGGCTTTATCTTACTGGAGGAAGTAACGCCCTCAGCCCCAGCCCTTCGAATTGCCCTTTTCACCTTTCACTGAAGAAATTAATCCTCCAGTGTCTGCTAAACAGCAGCGACTTTTCTGAATGAAATTCGAGGCAAGACATTACTGATGACCTTCAAGGCCCACCAATAGTTGCGTCTAGACATATAACCAGACTCTAGGCAAAGCAGGCGCCTGGAGGAGAGGTGGAAAGGTAGTCCATGAGGAAGTGTACCACATTACTAAGGAGATTGATGATTTTGCTAATTCGCCCAAGCGGAAGTCTGGAGACTATGTGTGGGAATGGGTTTTAAGGGTGTGGAATAATGGTGGAAGGAACATAAAGCTAGATCAGGCTGAGTTTATTGATATGGGTCCTCTGAGTAAAAATTCTAGGTTTAATATGGAAGCTCGATCAGTTAAAAATGTGAAAAGTGCAAGGCATTGGTGGCATACAACTTTAATCCCAGCACTTGGGAGGCAGAGGCAGGCAGATCTCTGTGAATGAGGCCCGCCTGGTCTACAGAGCTAGTTCCAGGACAGGGTCCAAAGCAATACAGAGAAACCCTGTCTTGGAAAAAAAAAAAAAAAAAGTGAAAAGTTTGTTTGAAGGGTTGGATGAAACGTTTACCTAAAGATGGCCTTCTGAAAAGGAGTTGGAGATGCCTGATATCCCTTGTCTTAGTGTTGATGAAGGGATCTCAAGGCTCAGGAAAACTGCAATGCTAGAGTGTGTATTCCATGTAAAACTTAATCCATCACAACGAGAAGACCCAGAAGACACAACCTTCACAAATCCTATAAGATGAAAAATGGTGAAGAGGTACCAGCACATTTGAAGAGTTTTGTTGTTTCCCTTTTCCTTGTGCCAGACGTTAAGGCTGAAGATGCTGCTGATCAATTGGACAAATTAAATGCAGTAGGTTTAATGGTCCCTAAGGGTAGCAGGGACCAGGCACAGCATTGACTCACCAGAGGCAAGGTGATCATAGTTAGCATGCTGGTTCTAAATAGATGGCGATTCCAGGAGATTCCCAGGAAACAATGTGACCCTCCAGTTCAGATAGGGGCTTATGGAGGCCAGGCGATAATGGACTTTGGTGATATAGATTCACAGTAGGTTCAGTACGCCCCCCCCCCAAAGCATCCTGCGATTATCCACCACCACCCCACCCCACCCCACCCTCATTCCAGAATGTATAACTGGGATAGATGTACTTAGAGTTGGTAGAATTCTCACATTGGTTCCCTGACTTGCGGAGCGAGGGCTATTATGGTTGAAAAAACTAAATGGATGCCTTTAGGGTTGTCTCTGCCAAAGAAAATAGTGAATCAAAAACAATATTACACTTCTGGAGGAACTACAGAAGTTAGTGCCACCATCAAGGACTTGAAAGATACAGAGGTGGTGGCTCCTGCCACATTTCCCTTTAACTCTCCCTTCTGTCCAGTGAGTTGTAGAGAATGACAGTTGGCTATTGAAACCTCAATTAAGTAGTAACTCCAACTGTAATTGCTCTACCAGATGTAGTACCCTTAGTTGAGCATATGAGACCTCAAAGCCCACCCTCACAGTGACACACTTCCTCAACAAGTCCACACCTACTCTAACAATACTCTAACAATACTCTAACAATGTCCCAATAGAGCCATTCCTCTCCCTGGCCCCCGTAAGCTTGTAGCCATAGCATAATGCAAAATGCATTTAGTCCAACTTCAAAGGTCCCCATAGTCATCACAGTCTCAACAAATGTAGTCCAAAGTTCAAAGTCTCTTCTGAGATTTGTGCAACCTCCTAACTGTAATCCCCTATAAAATTAAAAAAAAAAAAATCACATACTTGCAACGTATAATGGCACAGGATATACATTACCATTCCAAAACAGAAAAGTGAGCATAGTGATGAAATACTAGACTAAAGCAAGAGTGAAAAACAGCTAAGTTGCCAGGTGTTGGTGGCACATATCTTTCATCCCAACACTTGGGAGGCAGAGGCAGGCAGATCTCTGTGAGTTCAAGGCCAGCCTGATCTACAGAGCAAGTTCCAGGACAGGCTCCAAAACAATACAAAGAAACCCTATCTTGAAAAACAAAAACAAAGAACAAAAAAGGAAGAAAGGAAGAAAGGAAGGAAGGAAGGAAGGAAGAAAAAGAAAAAAAGAAAAGAAAACCAGCTGAGCTAACTCCAAACTCTGCATCTCGAAGTCTGATGTCAAACTGCTCTTCAGGTCTCCAAATCCTTCCAGTTTTGTTGACTGCAACACACTTCTTTCTCTTGGGCTGGGTCCACTCCATTAGCAGCTCTCCTCAACTAGTGTCCCATGCCTCTGTCATCTCAAACATGTTGGGGTCTCCAAAGCAACCTGGCCTCAACGTCAAAGCTTCACACAGTGGCCTCTCTAGGCCTCCATTCAGGAACACCCCTGACACATGTCTGGCCTTGGCAGCTTTCCTTAGACTCAGAGGCAAATTCCATAGCCTCTTTCTTCTACCCTTAACTCTAGAGCCACAGGGCCTAAGCTGTCAAGTTCTACTTCTTACTGGGGCTTAAACATGGCCCACTTGTTCAATTGCATCTTCACCAACTATCTGTTTTGGATGATTTCCTTCACTGCCTAAGCTTGAACATTCTGAAAATCTCTATAGACCAGGCTGGCCTCAAACTCAGAGATCTGCATGCCTCTGCCTCCAGAGTGCTGGGATTAAAGGAGTACAACACTAAAACCAACTAGCTCTAAGCTTTTCTTTAATCCTTTCCACAAATTGGAAGCTTAGCTGGGTGGGATCTTGCTCTGAGGCCACCACTCCCTTTACTCCATTTCCTGATCTGTCTGTCTCCTTGAACACAGAATTCAGCTCCATTCCACTTCCTGGCGCTCCTTTTCTCCTGAAACTGTACATTTTGTATTTTTCTGTATTTTTCCTTGCTCAGCTTGCTCATTTTCATTCTAAATCTTTATAAGCATGAACACAATAACCACATACAGAGTCTATAAGACTGTTTTGGGGTTTCCTCTCAATTAATTTCCAATGGAATTAATCCAAATCTCTTTAGCCCCAGGTAGACTGTAGACTGAAGTTTCTGTCCCACCCAGTCACACAGCTGTTTAGTCCCAAATTAACACCCAGAGGCTTATATTAATTATAAACTATTTGGCCAATGGCTCAGGCTTCTTATTGGCTAGCTCTCTCTTAATTATTAACTCATTCCTACTAATCTGTTTATCTCCACTTGGTCTTGGCTTACCAGTGATGCCTGGGTCTCTTTCTTCCTTGGCAGCTACATGGTATCTCTCTTGGGGCTCCCTCTCTGTATTCCTCTTCCCAGAATTCTCCTAGTCTGGTAGCCCTGCCTGGCTATGTCCTGCCTGTCCATAGGCAGAAACAGCTTTATTCATCAACCAATAAGAGAAACATATATTCACAACATACAGAAGGACATCACCCATCAGCAGACTCTTTGAACAAGGGCAAAAGCAGACACATTCCTCACCAAAATATCACAAGAATAATCTTTAGGCCACATATTAATATTCTTCTCTGAAACCTCTTGAGACAGCCCCCCACAGTCCATCAAGTCACCCCCAGCACCTGTCTTCCGTGTTCCTACTGGTATGACCCATCAGGCAGCACTTAAAGCAGTCCACTAATTTTTAATCCTCAGCCCCAAGGTCCATATTCCTTCAAACAAAAGTATGATCAGGCCTGTCACAGCAATACCCCAGTTTCTGGTACCAACTTCTGTCTTATTAAGTTTTTCTATTGCTGTGAAGAGACATCATAACCATAAAAATTTTTAGGAAGGAAAACATTTAATGGGGTGGCTTACAGTTTCAGAGGTTCAGTCCATTATCATCATGGTGGGACATGGCAGCCTGTAGGTAGACATGGTGCTGGAGAAACAGCACAGAGTAGAGACATCTTGATTCCGCAGGCAACAGTGTGACAGACTTCTCAGGCTGTGTAACAAGATGGATACTTTTTTCCCCCAGTTTGGTTTTTCGAGACAGGGTTTCTCTGTAGCTCTGGAGCCTGTCCTGGAACTTGCTCTGTAGACCAGGCTGGCCTCGAACTCACAGAGATCTGCCTGCCTCTGCTCCTCAAGTGCTGGGATTAAAGTTGTGCACCACCACCACCTGGCCTTCCTCTGCCTTTTTTCTCTCTTTCTCTGTCTCTGTCTTTATCTCTCTCTCTCTCAAAAAATGCTGCCTGTGCTGCCTGCACTATCTAATTTTAAATTGCAAGCTGTGGAATGGAGTAACATCTTAGTATGTGCAACATCTCACTGTGGGTACCCAAGCATGTGGCATGACATCAACATCATTCAATTAACCGGTTTTATTTAAGGAATAAAGTCTAAGGCTCCCCAATGTAGAAGCACTTTTCAGGGTTATCCAGGATGTATTCAGAGTACAGGCACACTAATTTATAGTGTCATGCCAGGAAATCAAATAGAAGGTGGCTAGACTTTTAAGATCTTTAGATAATATTGAGTAGCATACTGGAAATGGACAATAAGTTAAGTTAGCAGCCCTCTCTCTAATTAAGGGGGATACTTTCTGTTGATCATTGAAAAAAAAAGATTATATTAAATGGAAAAATGTGATATGTTTCAGAAATTTGGCTACTTGTTTCCTTGCTGTTTGGGGTTGGTAAGGAATAGCATTTACTCCAATTTATAAATTGGTCAGGATTTCCTAAGGCTCTCATTCAGGCTTTATTTCTTGCCATATGCAATACATATGGTGCAAACTAGGATGCAGAAAGGAAGATATATAATATGAATATACATATACGCACACACATAAATATGTACACACACACACACACACACACACACACACACACACACACACATGCCATAGAGGAGAAGCAGAAACTCGCAGGAATCTCAGGGCACCAAGGCCCCTTGGGCATAGGTCTGGAGGTTAAATCCATGTGCAACATGTTACACTGCTTAACGGTGGCTGGGTTACTGCTGTCCCCTTAGCAGAGTTCTTGTGTGTCTGCATGACGGAGCCCCTTATTTGAGTGCCCCTCATTTCTTGAAATACAACACATCACTTGATTTGACAGGTTCCAAATTCAAATTTGTGTCAGGAACACTAGACAGAGGCACACACACAACACAAGCAACAGCTGTTAGGCTCCTAAACTAGCCTGCAGGATGGAAAAGTGAACCACTTCCCGGCCTCTATGGTCTGGCACAGACAGCAGAAGAGATGTTGTGGCAGCCTTGAGACGGGGTTCAGTAGCAGCTGCATAACAAAACCATTGCCTATTCTACGCAATACTCCAAGACGATGGATTCCGTTTCTACCATAAGAAGTGTGTGTGTGGTAAGGTGCAAAGAACAACAAAACTCCATTTCAGTCCATTTAATAAATTTTATTAATGGCTAATATTTACTGAGCACAGCAATGTATTGAGCTCGGGTGATTTTATTACCTCTTTACAGCCCTTTATCAGACAGGAAAGGAAGAAATTGCCAGTAAATAAACTGGGGCTTAACCAGTAGAAGAAACACTTTAATGCGGGGTTTCAAGGGATGAAGTCTTTGATGTGGGGATGGAGGAGAGACCTCTGTTTAGAATAATGAGCAGAAAGGGCCTGGAGTGGAAAATAACCACTAGGGTGTCCCAGATGTGGAACTTAGCATTGGGTTGCTGAGGAAAACATGGGCACCCCCAAACTGGGTGGAGGGCAGCGAGGGAAAGCAGATCAAGGCTTGGAAATGGAAGAGAAGAGGGTGAGCAGGACCTAAGTAATCTTTTGTCTCGGCGGGGGTTTTCCCTTAAGGTTATTCTGGTGGCAATGCCAAAGTATTGGATTTGAGAAATGAGAGACAAAAGACGACCAATTACAGCATTCCTGGAAAGGTGTTTCTTCACTCTCCCTGGGAGTGAGGGCAGTAAAGAAGCCAGACCTTCAGAGGTCTCCGGGCTTATTCAGTGAGACCGCTTCGTTTCCTGTTGTAAAGCTGAAAACATTAGCATGCAGCGCTTTCTTAAGAAGCTATTGACCCAGCACTCGGGAGGCAGAGGCAGGCAGCTCTCTGGGCGCCAGCCTGGTCTACACAATGAGTTCCAGGACAACCTGGGCTACAAAGAGAGACCTTGTCTCTCTCTAGGCAATCAAAGCAAAACAAAGAGACAGTGAATGATGCGATTCCTGAAGTCATTACAAACCTCGTGTTGTGCACTGTAACGGCGCTGCCTATAAAACCGACAGTCATTCGTCTCCACGACGTTTACTTTGTAAGGAACCAGGCAAGAGCGGCTCTGCCTCTGATTTTTGTAGTGTGATTCATTTTGCCGAGATTAAGTTTCACGCTATGACCCAAGCCGACCTGGAACGTAGATTAATCATTTTGCCTCAGCCTCTCAAATGCCAGGTTAGGGGCGGGTACCAACACATGCAATTTTGAGAAGTTGTACTAGATGGTGATTTTTATTGTTGGTGTGTTCAGATGCAGGAACCGTTTTCACGGATATTTTTTCGTAAGTTGGCTCACAATAGTGGCTGATTATAATTCAGTAAAGGCACGTTATGTTGTTATTGAGAGCTAAGAAATGAAGCTGTGGAAACCCACGGTGGAACCCTGAGGCGCCATTATCTCAATTAGCAGTGGTCTCCTCTAGGCTGCATTCAGGTAGATGACTAAAGGACAGCTGCTCTCTGTCGGGCACTAAAGTCACCGTAGATGGACACGTATAGGCTTTTCCCATTCCACATAAACTGATGAGTGATGTGCTAAATACCTTCAGACAGTTCAAGAAGCAAAAAAAAAGCAAGAGAATTCCTGTTTTTGTTTGTTTCTTTTTTGTTTTTCGAGACAGGGTTTCTCTGTGTAACAACACTGGCTGTCTTGGAACTTGATTTGTAGGCCAGGCTGGCCTGGTATTCACAAAGATCCGCCTACCTCTGCCTTCCAAATGCTGGGATTAAAGGCAGGTGCCACAACCACCTGGCTGAGAATTTCTATTTTAAATGTAAAATAGTGACATCAACATTATAGAGTTCACCCATCTTTTCTTTTTTAACCATATGATTATGTGCGTGCGTGCTCGGTGCACAGGTGTGTGTGCTCACGCATGCAGAGGCCTCGGGTATAGTTCCATAGGCAACATCTACCTTTTGCTTTTAATCTTTCTAGTGATCTAGAGTCTTCTGGCATTTTATTTTTTTATTTTAATCCTCCACTTTTGGGTTGTTTGAGACAAGGTCTTACTCTGTAACCCAAGCTGTCCTGGGGGAACTCACTATACAACCCAGGCTAGCTTCTCCCTGACAGTGACTTTCCTGCCTCGCTCTCTTGAAGTCTGGGATCATGGGTACAAGCCATCATCTGGGTGGGAGTTTTAAAATTTTAATAACACTAGGAATTCCAAAATTCTCTAGAAAATTTGATGACATGAACTTCCTCAGAGGTGAGGATATATCTCGGATGATGTGGATCTTGTTAGGTGAGAGCAATCAGCATTGATTAGTTTTTTGTGAGCTACTGGCGTCTAGCATTGAGAGGCTATTTAGTATAATGAGCGTAAGGATTCAGGCATTACGCTGGCCTGCCCGGGCCACCTGGCAGAATGCACTCTGGCAGTGTCCAGGGTGCCATGGTTGCGGTTGCGTAGTCTGCACGCAGGTGCAAAAGACCCCTTTAAAAGACAGACGTCGGCCCACCTACACTCTCATTCTGTTTTTTCCTCTCTCTGCTCTCGTCTCTTCCCACGGTTCCCCTGGAGCAGGCAGGACTTTTCCTGTCTCTCTCTTCTCCTCTGTCCTCTCTCCCTGTCTTTCCCTCTTTTCTCTTTCCTTCCCCCACCGCTCCCCTTTCTAATAAAACTTTTCACTAAGCTCTGTCTGCCTGGCATGTTTGTGTGTCCCGTGTCTCCCCTACCCCGCTCCTCACACCTCTCCCTCTCCTCCACACCCCTCCCTCACTCCTCACCCCACTCCCCCCCTCTGCCTTGGTCACCCTCGCCTGCCATGGAATCCAAGGTTCCTTTCAAGCTTTATCCTAACAATGAGGATCTATAACTCCCCACTGACGTGCACATTGTAGAGACAGATGCTTATGTGGTTCAATATTATATGAATGCTGTCATAGTCTAATGGGCCGACAGACATGATTGCCACAAAAGCAGTAAATGGGAACTGCCGTCCAAAGAGAGAGCTCACACGTCAAAGGAATAAAAGACATCGTTTATCCCGGAGCAGAGTGACCATGGCCCGGGGGTAGTTATTTCAATCTCCCCAAACCTAATGTTTCAAGGAAGAAGCAGCTCCGTGGAGTTTTTATGGTCGCAGGACAGAGAAAGGTATAAATCAAGGTGTCTTAAAAGCGAATTGCTGGAAACATCGGGGCCCACCACAGCCCCAGGTGTCACCTAATGGCTTTCCTAGCTTTTCCTTGGGGACAATAGCGTTTTGTTAAGTTAACACATTCTGAGGGGTTGTATTTGTTTATTCCGGATGTCAGGTTTGATGCTGAGGTGGTCAGACTCTCTTCAGGAAGCTAAAGGAAGCCCCAAAGAAACTGTAGCCCTGCTTTCTCATCAGCAGCTTCAACTCTCCACAGCCACTGAGGTTTTTTCTCAGCCACCAGCAGGTAGGGCCCTGCAGCTTCCTCCCAGCTTCTCACATTTGCATCTTGAGAAACCGGTATTTTTTCCAGATGTATAATGTCGTATTGAAAGATTGTTAGATAGATTATCTTTGAATTATCTTTTTTAATATATACATATATTTTTATTTTTGGGTGTGGTGATGCATGCCTGTAGTCCCAGCATGAGGAGACTGAGGTGGTTTGAGTAAGAATGGCCCTCATAGGCTCATATATCTGTTAGGACACATGGCCTTGTTGGAGGAAGTGTTTCACTGGGGGTGGGCGCTCTCTCTCTCTCTCTCTCTCTCTCTCTCTCCCTCCCTCTCTTCCTCCCCCCCCCCATCACTCTCTGCCTATGGACACCAGGCTGCAGCTCTCAGCTACTGCCCTAACATCATGCCATGCTCCCTGCCATGATGATAGAGTACTAAGCCTCTGAAACTATAAACAAGCTCTCAATTAATGTTTTCCTTTTATAAGTTTCCTTAGTCACGGTGTCTCGTCACAGCAATGGCACCTGTGACTGACAGAGGCTAAAGCAAGAGTAGGATTACATAACGAGACCCTGCCTCAAAAATATTTTTATATATGTAAAAAAAAAAAAAAATGAACACTATTTTTTTCTGTGACCAGGAACTAGTATCACTAAGTTATTAAAATAATTTTGATTAAAGGGTTTAAAACCTAGACCACACAATGAGAAATGCCCTGGACGGGGCCTGCAGAGACCTCTCTCTCTCTAATCACTTCTCACGAGCTTATAAAGACAAGGCAGTTAGCCACTGTCTACCTATCACACATTTTCTTGCTCAGCCTATGAGTGAGCCCAAGTTAAGACTTCTAGACAGAACATGTTCATACCTTGCTGGTTTCCTGGAAGAAAAATATGAAATACAGCAGTGAACGTGTTTCAGGGGCTGCCTGGTTGTTAGTAACAGACGTGGAACGGGTCTCCCCTCTGACAAGCAGATCCCTTCTGACACAGTACTGTTTGGAGCTCCACTGGGCCTAACCCAAAAGCGACACTATCATCAGGGAGGTGAGCATGCTACCAGTGGCCTGTGCTTGGTCCAGCTTCCCTTAGGCCTGTCCTGAGCTGATGGGTCACAGGGCCCTGTGAATGGTGGCAGCTGTTAAATCAGGGACATCCAGACAAAGTGTGTTAGTGTATTTAATTGAAGCTTGTGTTTAGGAAAAGGAAATTCCCTAGCTCTTAAGCCATGATTGTGCTAAAGCAAAATGATCAGGGGTAAAAAAAATATTTGTTTGTGCAGACGTCCATCCAACACATGTCTGCTCAGAAACTGAATACTGGCTGTTTTTATTGCCTCTTGAAATGTTGTTCTAGTGAGTCATCTTAGGAAAATTAGTGCTGGAATATATTTAAATTATTTGACTTCTGAGTTTCTATGCATTAATTAGCTGAGTGGACCACAAGCTATCTAATAAACGCCACATGATGCTGGGTATATGTCCTAAGTCTGTGCTAATCGGTGGCCATTAGTCACATGAATCTACGGCTAGATGGATCTGGAAATGAGGTACTGTAACAAAGGACCTGAACATTATTTTATTAAGTTTTTATCTAGAGTAAGAAAGCCTAGTGGCTCACGGCTGGAGTCTTGGTTCTCAGGGGCTGCAGGAGGAGGTCACTGCAAATTCAAGGCCAACCTGAGTTAGACCCTGTCTCAGGAGAAAGCAACTCAAAATAGGAGTCTGCCGAGCTGATGACCTGAGTTCAGCCCTCAGGTCCCACCCATGTGGTGGGCGGAGAGAATCGACTCCAACAACTTCTCTGATCTCTGTGTCCCCTCCAAAGAAAACCCCGGATAATTAAGATTAGAAACAAAGCAACAAGAATACACATTAAACATCAAGCTATACACAAGAATGCTGTTCCTCTCTACCCAGGAGCCTTCAGCACAGATAGGAATAACCATCATTGAACACGAAGCTGCTTTTTTCTGTTCACATATTTTGGGGGGAATCACCATGTCAGTTCACAGGTCCTCCCTCTTTTAAAGGATGCTGAAGGGTGGCATGTCTGCCATCTTGGCAGCTAATGAGATAGCTTGCATTTGGAATGTTAAGAATCCTAATTTCATAAGTCAGTAATGACAGCAGTAGGTTGAACCTATGACAACTCGTAACCAGAGTTTTTTGGCTTCCTTCTTTCTTTAAAGCATACATTGAATAAAATCTGGCTAAGTTTTATGATGACGTGACACAAGCTGTTGTAACACTGAAAATGAGTGTGAGTGTGAGTGTGTGTGAATGTGAGTGTGTGTGTGTGTGTGTGTGAGAATGTGAATTTGTGAGTGTGTATGTGTGAATGTGTGTGTATGTGAGTGTATGTGAGTTGTGTGAGTGTGTGTGAGTGTGTGTGTGAGTGTGTGAATGTGTGTGTGTGAGTTGGTGTGAGTGTGAGTGTGTATGTGTGAGTGTGTATGTGTGTGTGTGAGTGTGGGTGTGGTATATGCACACATTTATGTGCCAGTGTGCACACCTGTGTGCATAAGAGGCCAGAGGAGTACATCCGGGTTCCCTGCGCTCTCACTTTCTTCCTTATTCCTTTCTCTGAACCTGGGGCCAGGCTGGTGGCCAGCAAGCCCTATCTATCCTCCTGCCTTTGCCCTTGTATGCCTTGAGTTACTGGTGCGCAGCCACGCCCAGTTTTACTCAGGAGCTGGAATCTGAACACACGTCCTCACACTTGCCCGGCAAGAGCTCTCATCCACCAAGCCATTTCTCCACCTAGCTGAATTGCTTTTTTTTTTTTAAGGAAAAAAGGCAGAATTTTTATTTCAATAATATATGAGCCCGTTGATTGATTTTTATGTTGTATACAGAATTAAACACAGACACCTCACCTAGGCCTGCTAATCATTTCATGACTGGCTGTGGACTTATGTTTTTTATTTTTTATATTTTAATGTAATTACTCGTCTCCCTTCCCTTTTCTCTTTCCTCTTTCCAAACCCTCCCATCGGCCCCTCCCTGCTGCCCTTCAAATCCATGGCCTCTTTTCTCATCAATTGTTATTGCATACATGTATGTACTAGCACATACTTATATACAATTAGTGTTTGCTACAACAAAAACTGTTTATGACCAAATAAATATTGAATGTATTTCAAATACAGGACCCAGGACTTGATGCAGTGTAGGGACATGCCGTGACTTACAGAGATCCTCATGGGTCTGTGGCTAAAGGCACTTAGCACTTGGACCTGCCCTGAGTTTGATCCCAGGGACCAACATCATGGAGGGAGAGAGGCAAGTTGTCTTGGACCTCCCTCTGCATGATTATGCATACACACAGACACAATAAACACAATAAATTTTAACTGATTGATTTTTTCTATTCCACTTATAGGGATGGTCTCATTCACATCTTTGGCCTCTAGCTTGAGATGTGTTCAAGTCACAAGTGCTCGTCATTGCTGCTGTGACTTGCCTTTTAGGAAGGGGTTCTGTAATGCCATCATGGAATGCACTCTTCCTCTGACTCAGGAAGCCACCATGTGTTGGTATTTGCATTCAGCATTTATTAGTCAACGGCTTGCCTTGCCATTCTTGAAATATATACGTTTAAGAGAGCCCTAAAGCTTGTTACAAGTTTTTATTGGTGTCCACTTATTTGATCTTCCCCATCCCTCTGCTCTACAAAACCTTTGACAGCTGTTCTACTGGGGAGGCTTGTGAATAGGGCTTGGGCGAGATTACACTTACTTAATGCAGCTGGTAGGGACAGGACTAGTAGTCAGCCTGGTGGCACACGCCTGCTATCCCAGCACTTGGGAAACAAAGGCAAGATCTGGAGTTCAAGAGTGGCTTCACCCGCATAAGGAGTTAGCGGCTAGCCTAGGCTACATGAAGTTCCGCCTCGAAAAAAGACGGAGGGGGAAAGAGAGAAGAGAGAGGACGGAGAGAGGAGAGAGAGGAGAGAGAGGAAGGAGAGGAAGAGAGAGACACACACACACACACACAGAGAGAGAGAGAGAGAGAGAGAGAGAGAGAGAGAGAGAGAGAGAGAGAGAGAGAGAGAGAGAGGAGAGTAGCTGGGTGGTGGCTCACGCCTTTAATCCTAGAACTTGGGAAGCAGAGGCAGGTGGAGCTCTGTGAGTTCAAGGTCAGCCTGGTCTACAGAGTGAGTTCCAGGACAGGCTCCAAAGCTACACAGAGAGACCCTGAAAAAAAAAAAAAAAAAGGAAAGTCTGAGTCCCCATGGTTCCAGTCCCATCATGGCCCCTCTTACACTGTATTTGATTAAAACTTTACAGCTTTCAAAGAACTTTCACACAAGCCATCACCCTTGATCCTCTTAACAATCCTGTGCTTGGCAAAGCAGGACACAATTCTTTCCTAAAAAATATCTATACCCTCTTTGAGATGAGATTCACACACAGGAGCAAAGATACTGAGTAGTAATAGAAAGAAGACAAAAGTAATTACTCAAGGGTGCACGAACACACAGGGACTGGCTTGTAGATGGACACATGAACTCTATGACAAAGAGTCCAGACTTGAGGTCAAGGGAGAAAAGGGCCAGAGTCTCCTAGACAGGGCCCATGGGCTGTGGAAAGTCCTGTTCATTGGCACAGCACCTTGTGAAGAATGTGGGCTTTAGTAAATTAGCTTGACAGCAAGAGAGGGAGGCACTAAGACATACAGAAAGGTGAGGATGCTGAAGGAGGGACGCCCCATCACCGAGTGTCAAGAGCAGCTTGGGTTTTCTCTGACCTTCCTTAGGAACCACAAGAAACAAACAAACAAACAAATAGATGCTAGAGTCCAATAGAATATTAGAAGTCGGGCAAGATTGATGGGAGATGTTATTCTGTATATATGTTTCTCATACTGGTTAATAAAGCACTGTGGCCAATAGAAAACTAGATAGGCGGGGCTAGGAGACTAGGAGGAGGAAAGAGGAAGTAGTTGGAGTCAAGATGTAGCCTGGGAAGGAAGGAAGACGCCTGCCGCAGCTTCCGGATAAGATGAGCCACGTGGAAATACTTAGATAAGTAGAAATGAGTTAATAATTAAGACAGAGCTAGCCCATAAACAATAATGGTAACTGGCCAACAGGATTGTATCAAATACAGAGTCTCTGAGTGTTATTTGGGGCTCACGTGGTGGCGGGACCATAGCCGCAGGACTGGCGGCAGCCAGCAGGAAAAACCTGCCGTAACACAAGATGGCACACACCTGTTAATCCCTGCATTTGGGGGAACGAGGCAAGAGGATCATGTGAGTTCAACTCTAGCCTGGGCTACACAGTAAGACCTTATTCTCCCCCTCCCCCAAAATTAGACATGGAAACAAAGTGTGGTGAAGTATTGCTGGAAAGATATCAGGACTACTGTGCTGCATGGCCTGGGGAGATGACTCAGTTCATAAAACATAAGGATCCCCAAGCATAAGGTGGGTCCCCAACACCTACCTAAAAGGCCGTTTGTAGTTGTGCATACCTGTAATTCCAGACAGGGGTGGAGATGGGCACATCCTCAGAACTCAATGACTAACCAGCATAGCTGAATCCACAAGCTCAGAGCTTCGTGAGAGACCCGTTTTCAAGAAATAAGGTGGAGAGCAACTGAGGAAGACACTCCACACTGACCTCTGCTCTCCATGCACGCATGTGTGTTGACGGGCAATTGTATGCACACACACACACACACACACACACACACACACACACACACAAGACTAGTGTGGCAATAGCCGTGATATGTGTTGTCTAAAGCACATGGTCATAGATGCCATGACAGCTGGAAGAGAGTAGATCTAACAGAAATTCTCATCAGGGCTAGACTTGGGCTAGAGGGGAGGAAAGAGCAGAAGGCTTCTGCCTGTTGGGTTAGCTGATTGATGCAATAAACTATTTCAGAGGGAAAGCCTTTTGGGCTGGGGTGGGAGTGAAAAGATTGAGATAAGGAAACAATGAAATGCAAAATTGGTGGAAGCATTCGCAGGAGGCCTGGATATCTCAAAAGAAGGGAGTCTGGAGAGATGAGATGTCCCAGTCTGTTGTGTGTTCAACTGAATCTCTCACGCTCTTCACCCACCTCTGCATCTGTGTTGCCCACTTGTCTGCTCCTGGCGGTAATCTTTACAACCCTGTAAAGGCTTTTCAGCCTGCAATAATTATTTAGAAGTTGCTTGGATTTTTTTTAATAAAATTAATATTTATTATTTTAAAATTCAAAACCTCAAGCTTTTACATTAAACATAGCTGCTTCTACTTTTAAAGCTTACAAATTGATATCTGATCCACTTAGTCATTTTAAACTGCATTTATTAATTTATAACTTGACTATTTTTTTAAACATACCGATTTTCTGATTAACAAATCTTCTCAAATTATAAATTAATTCTCATTAAGTTAATAAATTAGTTAGGCAGGGTGGCACATGCCTGTAATCCCTGTACTCTGGAGTTTGAGGCAGGAGGATCACCGAAAATCAAAGGTTGGCTGTGACTCCGTGAGACCCCGTTTCAACAAAACAAAATAAAGGGGCTGTCGAGATGACACAGCGGGCAAGAGGGCCCGCTATGTAAGCATGGGGCCTGAGTTTAAAGCCCCAGGACCCACGTAAAAAGCCAGGCATGGCCACCTCCATCTGTAACATCAGCACTGTGTAGAGGCAGGACTGTTGGAGCCAGCCCAGCTCTAGGTTCAACGGGAGACCCCGTCTCAAGGAATAAGATGATAGAACAGGATACCAAGTGGCCTCTAAACTCTAGTACATGGGCTAGCGTAAAACCCCACAAGCACATCTCTCTCTCTCTCTCTCTCCCTCTCTCTCTCTCTCTCTCTCTCTCTCTCTCTCTCTCTCTCTCTCTCTCTCTCTCTCACACACACACACACACACACGCAAACACCCTAAAACAAAAACGAATAAAAATGAGTTATAAAGAAGGATATAAAACTAATTGCTTTTCTAGGTAGGAGATAAGTGCATAAACATATATCCAATTTTTATTGCAAATTCAGTGATGAGAGTGTAAAGTCCAATGTACAGCTGCACAACTGTAGAATAGAATAGAATGGCTATTCCTATTCTAACCCTATAGGTGTTCACTGAGATGTACAGATCCGGGGCCTTGTTAATTGTGGCGTCTGGTAGTTTTTTATTTAAAAGGTTTTTGTTGTTTTGTTTTTTGAGACAGGGTTTCTCTGTGTAGCCCTGGCTGTCCTAAACTCACTCTGTAGACCAGGCTGGCCTCGAACTCACAGAGATCCATCTGCCTCTGCCTCCCCAGTGCTGGGACTAAAGTCATGCTTCACCACCACCCGGCCAGGCTCAAGTTCTGTCTCTTCCATTTGCTTTGAGGCTGGTTTGTCCCTCACTTGAATTTCTGTGTTCCAGAAGCGTCTAGCATTCCCACCTCCTGTCAAGGCCCCTCCTTTTGATGCCCAACGGCCTGCAAATCTCACATCCTTTGCCAATCTGTGGTGGGGAGGAAATGGATTTTGTTGGGTTGGTGAAATGACTCAGCTGTTAAGGCACTTGTTACCGGTCCTGAGTGCTAGCTAGCCCTTGCGCTTAGAGTGAGGGGGAGGGGAAAGAGAACTGGTCCTGAGACCTCCACAAATGCACTGTGACCAATCCCACACTGATGTGCCAGTGTGTGAAAACACACGCGCGTGTGTGCACACACGCACACTAAATGTAATTTTAAAAAGTCTAATATTAAGATTAAATAAAACACTGCAGGGCATTGGTGAGGCAGCAGATCTCTGTGAGTTTGAGGCCAGCCTGGTCTACAGAGCGAGTTCCAGGACCAGGTCCAAAGCCACAGAGAAACCCTGTCTCGAGAAACCAAAATAAATAAATAAATAAATAAATAAATAAATAAATAAATAAGATTAATATATATGATATATAAATAAATATGTATGTATGATTAAGTAAAACATTATGATTAATAAAAATTTATTGTGAAGATTAAAGTCAGCCAACATGGCTCCTCCAAAGAGGAATAAAACCTGCCTGTAGCCAAAGAATTGGACTTAGCCAAGCCCGTTCTTGGGCCGTTTTGATGGTCAGAAGGCAGTAGGGTGGGAATGAGTCAGATGGCTTGACACAATGAGGGGAGCGTTTTGAGCTTGAGGTGACAGTCGGAGAGGGAGCACCCAAGGGCAGGGAGAGGAAGAGGAGGCGAGCTCTGAGGAGAAGGACGGTGATTGAGCTCCAGCGGGAGACATTCCAGGTCCCCCGTGCAGCCGCGGGCCTGCTCATGAGGCTGGTTCAGCGCTCCTGTTCCTGGAGTCCAATGACAGTTCAAAGGCAGGAGAGACTTGTTTGTGGCAGAGAACAGTCAGGCCTCTCTCCATCGAGCTGGCAGAAGATTGGCTGTGGTGATGTTCACTGCAGTGGGTTGGGAGCGACAGGAGACACGGGTGGGTCATTCTCAGAGGCGCGGTCAGAACCTCAGACGCAGGGTGTTCTGAGGAGGGAGAAGGTGGTAGAAGACCCAGAGGGGTTGTGGAAAAGGTGGGTCATGCCCTTAATCTTAGCACTCTAGAGACAGCACCAGGAGAATTCCAGTGAGTTTGAAGCTAGCCTGGACTATATAGTATCTGTCCTCCCTGGGCTATCGGTAAGACCACTGTTCAGGAGCAGGGGTTCTCCTTTTCCTTCTGCCTCCCTTGTCCCGACGTCTCTCTCTCTCTCTCTCTCTCTCTCTCTCTCTCTCTCTCTCTCTCTCTCTCTCTCTCTCTCTCTCTCTCTCTCTCTCTCTCTCTCTCTCTCTCTCTCTCTCTCTCTCTCTCTCCTCTCCCTCTCCCTCTCTCTCCCCCCCCCTCTCTCTCTCTCTCTCTCTCTCTCTCTCTCTCCCTCTCCCTCTCTCTCTCTCTCCCTCTCCCTCTCTCTCTTCTCTCCCTCTCCCTCTCTCCCCCTCTCTCTCTCTCTCTCTCTCTCTCCCTCTCCCTCTCTCTCTCCTCTCCCTCTCCCTCTCTCTCTTCTCTCCCTCTCCCTCTCTCTCTCCCTCTTCCTCTTCCTCTCCCTCTCCCTCTCTCTCCCCCTCTCTCTCTTCCTCTCCCTCTCTCTCTCTCTCTCTCTCCCTCCCTCTCCCTCTCTCTCTTCTCTCCCTCTCCCTCTCCCTCTCTCTCTCTCTGTCTGTCTCTCCCTCTCTCTCTTCTCTCCCTCTCCCTCTCCCTCTCTCTCCCCCCTCTCTCTTCCTCTCTCTCTCTCTCTTCCTCTCCCTCTCCCTCTCTCTCTCTCTGTCTGTCTCTCTCTCTGTCTCTCTCTCCCTCCCTCCCTCCTTCTCCCCCTGTCTCTCTCTCTCTCTCTCTCCCCCCCTCTCTCTCTTCCTCTCCCTCTCTCTCTCTGTCTGTCTCTCTGTCTCTCTCTCCCTCCCTCCCTCCTTCTCCCCCCCCCTCTCTCTCTCTCTCTCTCTCTCTCTCTCTCTCACACACACACACACACACACACACACACACACACACCTGTTTGTGTTGTGCTTTAAACTCAGGCTTTCCAGCAGCAAACTACACATTCAGCCCCCAAGTTTGTTTCTTAAAGTATGAAATCTACACTCGGTATCACAGCAGGAGCCGAAGGGCCGGCCTTGGCTAACAGGCTTTTGCACTAACACCACAGAGGGCTAAAGAAAGGGCCCTGGGAAAAGGGGTAGGGAGGGATGTCTGGTTGGCAGGGGCCACGGACGGGAACTACGGGGAAAGCCTTGGCAGGGAGCAGCTTTACTCCAAGAAGTACAGACATCTTCCAACGTCACGGTTCCACCGGAGAGAAAGTTCCCTTCCTGACCCGAGCAGAGCCATCCAGTGCTTCATCCTGGTCCCACTGGCTGCGTCACGAGACTCACATCCTTTCTTCTGGTTCTCTGTCACTTCGTGAGTCAACCAGTGTTCAGGGAAAGGGTGCTCTGGTGTCTCTTCTTCCCAGAGTGACAGCCCCAGTCAACTTCCTGTATTTTTTTTTTCCTAGAAATTACTCAACCCGAGTCTGTCACTAAGAAACTGATCTATTTGATATGCTAATGAAATCAATCAGGGTTCCGCACCTGCCAGGTTGAGTGCCAGTCTCCGGACTGATAATACCCACCAAGGGAGCATCTTAGCAGATGGATGGCTCATCTCTCCAGTTATTTCCTGTGACACGTAATCACAGAGCTGGAGGGCCAGTAACCACAACTTACCCTAGGGGTTCAGAGGATTCTTGGAGATGATAACATCCAAATTATATCTTCAAGGATGAGTAAGAGGTGGGTGGGATCTTCCCAGCACAGTCCAGGGCAGGAAGAAGCAGCACAGAGAGGTGCGGGGAAGAGGACGTTCCAGGGGCTGGGAGGCATAGGAGGAAGACAGGGGAGTAAGAGGAAAAACTTGGATCTACCCCTTTGGGTTGGGGCAAAACATGGTTTTAAGGAGCCAGTCCGGCAGCAGTTAAGAAGCTGTAGATTTGAGGTGGTAGGTTCTGAACCAATCTAAGAAAATGGGGGCATCTTGGGTAATACCCAGTTTGGATGTCTTGTGGGGATGGGGGTGCTAGGAACTCATGAGTGGGCTAGATGACTGAGGTCTTGTCTGTATGATCTGGAGGTGAGTGCTGAGGAGAAAAAAAGATGCAGTTAAAATTTGAAAATGTCAGCTTCTATGTGTCTATGGGGCTTCCGCTTCTGGGGGGGGAGGGGGTTAGCATTCTGTTGGATATGGTCACTGGGGGTTGCAAAGGAAGACCAGCGCAGACATGAGGCTGTCACCCTGCAGTGTTAGTAAAGTCAGAGAAGGTGTGAGGCTGCCCAGACAAGTCAGAGAGTGACAACAGTCCAAGGGAAAATCTCACGGAGACTCTTAAGACATAGCTAGGCAAAGGACAGACTCATGGAGGGAAAGAACAGGAGGCAACTGGCAGAGTTTCTGGAACCTTGCAAACAGCCCCCAGCCCAGAAGTTTCTGAACAAAGCAGATAAGTAGTATCAGGCAAGCCAGGTGATGGTGGCCTCAGGGTGGTGGTGGACATCAGTGTCCGGAGGAGAGGATGGCAGGGGAGGAGGTGAACACTGCTCACATGGATCATCTTTTTCACAAAGCTTGCTGGGATGCAGAGTGATCCTGAGGTGCTGGTGTGGAGGCAGCCATTGCTGTGAGTCACCTTTTTCCTTGTCTCGGAACCAAGCAGTTAGGGGAAGACCCTTCGAATCATCAGGATGGCCCCTAGGGCCAATGCACAAGTCATGAGGGGTCCTTTGCTCAACATCATTCCACTTCCTTTAGACACTACTTACCTCCTCCATCTTTTTCCTCCTCCCACTGGTGACTGAAGGACTAGTCCCATCTTCCAGTGAAGATCCTACCACCCAGGAGAGAAACTACTCAAGGGCTACCCAGGAGCACGTTCAGCTCTCAGTGGTGCTGAAGGCGATCTGCAGGCCCTGGAATCAGAACACTTCCTATGCCTCCTCCCTTCCAGTTTTGGATGGAGAGCAAAGGTGGTACCCAACTCTGATGTGTTTATAAATTGCCTGGTCCCCATAGTTTCTAGGGTCTGGGGGGGGCAGATTTTCCTCCCCGAGGCCCCAGACTTATTCTTGCTCAGGGGCCACTGGCTTTCTGGAAGACAGACCAAATGTAACCCTGATGTATTTAGTGAGGTTCCCTAACTGCCAGGTAGAGGAGACACCCAAGATTCTCTTTTCTCCCTGGTGTGACTGGGCTCGGTTTAAATTGCATGTATTGTTTTTCCGACCCAAGGCTGGTGGTCTCTAGTTGGGAACCTCCCGGGGTCTCAGAAGAAGACGTGAGTGAGGGAGATCCTTTACTCCACGCACTGTGTGTCCCTTCCACCAGCTCCAGACCTCAGCCAGGACGAACATGTTTCCTCATCTGCTGCTCACAGGAAGGCAAACTTTCGAGACTACAGACCCACACACTTGTCCATAGTCTGGAGTCCATCCTGGAAGTTTTGTCCCAGCTGGAGAAGTGTGACTAGTCCATTGGCACAGACTCTTCTTTAGGTTTGCTTGACGATAAGCTTCCGCATCAGAGAAAAAAAATGTTAGAAGAGAGAAGAATGTCTGGAGAAATAACCAAGCCTCCCTGTTGGACCTTGAATCCACACAAGAGCCTCAGACAGACAGAGACAGGCAGACAGACAGACACAGAAAGAGAGCAGATGCGAGCAGGTCCCAATGCTACAAAAAGTCAGATGGAATCAGTCACAGAAGACAATGGGGTGGGTGGTGACTGAATTTTGAGTGAATTCAAAGTCATCGAGCCAAGTGGAGTGCATGTTAGTCTTTTCTCGAAAGGAAGAAGATTATTTCCGGCTTGCGGTTTCAGAGGTTAAAGTTCGTGATTGGTGGGGCAGAGCATGGCAGCGGAACGGCACAGTGAGGAAAAACTGTCCACTCCTTGTGACCAGGAAGCAGAGTGAGAAGAAACCGAGGGGACAGGGCTCCTGGCAAGAGACAGTCCCGCCCACATACGTTTTGTGGCCTAGTTCTTCCACCTAAGCTCCTCCTCTGGAAGTTTCTATCTCCCAGTAATTCCATCGCACTGTGAATCCTTATAGAGACTAATTCATATCATCTCTCAGCAATTGGGTCTGTCAGCTGGAAACCAAACTTGCAACACGCCACCTGGGGTTATCTCATGCACAAGGCACAGCACAGGGACCACTAGATGAGGGCCATTTGCATGAGCTGCATTTAATTTTCACTAGAACCCTATGAAGCGGGTATTGTTCCACTTTCACAATCGCGTTTGAATCCAGGCTTCACACGTGATCTGTACACCACTCCAGGCCAGAACGTGCCTAGAGAAATGGAGGCAGTGCTCTGCCTGTCAGGGAAGCCCACGGGCAGTCTTACAAAGAATCTTCCCTTCTCTGAAATCACCACAGGGGTATTGTCCCTCTAAGGGACAGGCTTGTCTGGAGCCCAGACTTTCCAGCGCAGAAATCTATACAAGGGGACGGAGAGATTGCTCAGCAGTTAAGAACACTGGCTGCTCTCCAGAGGACCAGGGTTCAATTCCCAGCACCCACATGGCAGCTCATAACTGTCTATAACTACAATTCTAAAGGACCTGACACTTCACACAGACAGACAGACATGCAGGCGAAACACCGATCGATGCTCATAAAATAAAAATAAATTTAAAAAAAAAAGAAAGAAATCTACACAAATACCAACCAAACAGGTCCACCAAGGGCCTGACAGAAACTGTTTGCTTGTTCAAACTTCAGACAGGCTGCTAGGCCCGTCAGCGCCCTTTCATGTAAAATCTAGTTTTAATAAAAATGCTTCTTGAATGAGCTCAACGAGAAACTACCTCCCTGGCACCTGGTCACCATATGTGATCAAGTCCTCCACCCTCTGCCACATCCCTGTGCTATATTGGGTGTCCTGGCGTGTCTTCAGTAAGAATTCCTCAGTAATTTCCCCTCCACTGACCTCCACACTGTTCCTTGCCTCTGACTAGTAGCTCTCCCTCCTGCTGTTAGACCTCGTTGCAGTGGTCCCTGTGCCCATCAGTGTGGTCCTCTAGAAAGTCTGCCTTAGTACATACTCAACGTTTCATTGAACTGAGCAATGGTGGTACCTTTAATCCCAATGTTCGGGAGGCAGAGGCAGATGGATCTGTGTGAGTTCGAGGCCAGCCCAGTCTACAGTGTAAGTTCCAGGACAGCCAGAGCTACATAAAAAACAAAAACAAAAACAATCTGTCTCAAAAAAACCAAAAAGAAAAAGTTTAATTGAGTAAGTTTAGCTTTTAACAAGCCTCAGCCAACCAGGTGGTAGCCTGCTAAAACATTGCATTAAAACGGGCAGACAATCTTCAGATTGTTTTTTCTTTCTCTCATATAGCATAGTGTTGTTGTGACTGATGAAAACGTGGGAAGGGCTGGACAAAAATTTTTGTCATCCTAAAGATACTTAACCAGCAGTGGTGAGTCAGTCTCAAGACTAGAATGGCATAGCGCTGAGAGTCATCTCCTTGAAGGCAGGTTCCTAGAGGTCAGCCTATTGTATACGCAGGGGTCTTAGCCCAGCCATGGAAAGCTAAGCTGGGTCCAAGGCAAGGTAAGTGCTCTGCTGGCCAGTTCCCCAGCCTCCCAGAGTCCCGGACACAATCAGACCCAGCAGGGACTCTTGTCAAGCAGGAACTTGTTTATTGTCCCATAGCAAGCATCTTTTAAAGGAAAAAACCCACAGAGTGGGAGAACAGCCAGCCAATGGTTGTAAAGGTCAGCCTATCATGTACCTTAGAGAACTTGAGCTGTTCGTGCAGTGACCTCACCTGGTTTGATCTAGGCAACCAACCATCTTTTTTTTTGTAAACAATCAGGACTAGCCCATCTGACTTCCCCTCAGCACCGTCTTTGACTGGCTCATGTGCCCTACAGTGTAGATAATGAGTGAGATACTCTACATGACATAAATGTTACTTGTGACATGTAAGTTTATGAAGGACCACCAACAAACAGGACATTTGCCCTTCAGGATTCTAGGGCACGGTTTCTGCATGTTCTATGTGCTCTATAGCCCAGTGAGTAAAGTCGGAGCTGGCATGCAAACTCTCTCAGGACAGCCCACCCAAACACTTCTCTCCCACCACACCAGCATCCCCTGTGGGGACCAACACAGAAAGGCATTACAAACCAGAACCTTTGTTCTCTTTCTCTGGCCCTGTGCCTTCTGGAAAGTCTTGCTAGAGGTTTCTCCAAGCTAGACTAGAGATGAAGTGATTAAAAGGTTGGGGAGAGAAGGAGTGAGAAAGGTAGACACATGAGCAAGTCCAGAATGCTGCGATGCAAGGCATTTGAGGAGGTGCCAGGGAACGCTGGGGAAGGTGGCTGAAAGGTAGGTTGGGGCCTGCACTGCTGCGATAGTCTTCCTCACTCAGCTAAGTGTGTTTACCAACAGTGCCAGGCTCTAGCTTGATAAAGCTCAGGCTACTTGGGTCACTCATGACAGGAACTACTCATTGACAAGAGGAATGTTCATGACTGTGAGTAAGTTTGGCCTCTCTCTCTCTCTCTTTCTCTCTCTCTCTCTCTCTCTCTCTCTCTCTCTCTCTCTCTCTCTCATGCTCCTCGCACCCTCTCCCTGCTGATCTCCCCAGCTTCATCCTGGCCTCACTCAGGCTTATGGCTTATCATTGTCTATTCATAATTCATTTCCAACTACAGAATACCATCCACATGCCATGAGCTTTGGTTCCCCAACATCCACTTCCTTAGATCTTTAGAATGACTGCTTGGGTGAAGTAAATTATGTCCTCCCTTTTATATAAAAAGAAACAAAGGCAAAAGTGCCAAGATGCTGTTTGGATTCACAGCCAGGTCTGTGTGACCCCAAACAGTTAGACAGGAAGTCACCTTCCACGTTAACCAATGGCGGGCGGGAAATATTTAGAAAAACACAACGTTGCATTTGTACTGACCATGCACAGATGCTTTTCCCTTGAGTGCTACATTACCCACTATTAACAGCATTTACCATGTGGTGGGTGGGCATTTTAAGTGATTTAAAGTTTGTGGGAGGAGGTGTACAAGTTATATTCAAACACAGCATGATTTCATATGGGACTAGAACATCTATGGGTTTTGGTAAACGAGGAGCATCTAGAAACAATTTCCTAGTACCGAGCGCCGGCGGTACGGTGTCATGGTGAACAGTGGATTCCCAGCCCAAGTGCCTGGTGTACTGCTTGACCACTTTCAGTCTGCAATAATGCAACACATTTCAGGCTTCTTGCTCACTCTTAGACTCAAGCTAAGGATAGTAGTTATTCTTCTGGAATTGTGATTTGTGCACTATGTTATCTTTTTTTTTTTTTTAAAGGCTATTCATTTGTTATCTTTCAAATATTTGTTGGAATTTAGTATAGATTTTGTGATAAGCACTGAAGATGTCAAGACCAGACAGTTTCTACCCTGAACAGTCAAACAATCTGGGTTGATTACTATTGCAGCTATTCATAAAAAAACTAAGAATAAAGGGCAGCAAGATGGTTCAGTAGGTAAAGGCGCTTGTCACCGGTTTGACAGCAGGAGTTTGAGCACTTGCTTGGTGGAAGGAGAGAACAGATGGGTCTCCATCTACATAACTTCTGGTTAGACTGCTCCAGGGAGGCACTAGAGGGGAAACAGGGAAAGGCCTGGGTGCTGCTTCCTCTCACCTGGCCCCCACCTCCTTATCCCCCATCTCAGTTATGGATCTTAGTAACTACATGTCACTTAATGGACAGAGCTCTTATGGGGTAGCCCTTTTCCCATGGCTCCAGCTTTGTGGTGTGTGTGTCTGTGTGTGTTTGTTATGTGTGTGTGTTTGTGTATGTGTGCTGTGTGTGTGCGTTTGTGTATTGTGCTGTGTGTGTCTGTGTGTATGTGTGCTGTGTGTGTGCGTTTGTGTATTGTGCTATGTGTGTGTCTGTGTGTGTGTCTGTGTGTGTATGTGTGCTGTGTGTGTGTGTGTTTGTGTATGTGTGCTGTGTCTGTGTGTGTGTGTGTTTGTGTATGTGTGCTGTGTGTGTATATGTGTGGGGGGAAGTGGCAGAGGCAGGAGGGCAACTTGAGCCTGCCAGTTCAAAGTCAGTCTGGTACTTTTTAATTTTCTTCAAAAGTTGTTTCATTCGGTTAGAGGCAGGCAGATCTCTGTGAGTTCGAGGACAGCCAGGACAGCCAGAGCATGTCTCATACACACATACATCACACATACATACATATCCACAGATAACAAGTGTTTCATATTCTTAACCAGCAGGTCACAAGTCTCCATGTGTGTACAACATACAACATACAGTACACAAACCCAGACCATGCCTGGCATCTAGCTGAGTGAGAAAGTGTCCTGTTTGTTGTACTCTACATTTTGTGACTTTCTTTCTGTTAAGACAAAGCATGTGGGGAACCTTGGCGGATTCCAAGGCAGGTGAAGGTGATCGGGGCGGAGGGACAAACACGCCAGGCAGACAGAGTTTAAGTGAGAAATTTTATTAGAAAGGGGAGGGGGGAGAGAAAAGAGGTAAAGAGACACAGAGACAGAGAGAGGACAGAAGGGGGAGACAGGAAAAGCCCTGTCTGTCCCAGGGGAACAGCAGGAAAGAGAAATCAGGAGAGAAGGAAAGAGAGCATGAGTGGGCAGAGGTCTTTCCTTTAAAGGGTCCTTTGCACCTGGGTTGGTC
>JANBXA010000366.1:29022500-29035000 GCA_030556225.1 Cricetiscus sungorus | reverse complement strand
ATAAAAGTGAAAAGAAGATTGGGGTTATAACCTAGTGACAGAGTACTGACTCTTACATTTAGTCCTCAATAATGAAAACTAGAACAATCTATGTGATGACAGTTCTAATCTCGCAGTGACGGAGAGAGAAGCAGACAAATCCTGGGTTTCTAGGCAAGTGTGTAATGGCTGTGTTAACTAGTGAAAAGGGAGGGCGGGGGGCGGGGGCGGGGTGCTGTGAGCTCATTCTAGGCTCAGTGGATCCTGGATAAGGAATAAGCAGCCAGGCAGAAATGTCCAGTCCCTCCGGGTGTGATCCCAGCAGTAACATTTGGGAGGCTGAGTCAGGAGGGTCAGAAGTGTGAGGTCAGCTCTATCTGCACAGTGTGACGTGTCAAAAGAAAGGACGAGGGAAGGGAGGGAGGAGCACGTGGTTAGTGTACTGATGAGACCTGAAGGGTGCGGAGGCCGGAGACGGATGCTGGCGAGACACTGTGGTCATCAGGGCAATGGCGTCCACAGGATTGCGGAGTAGGACACAAGAGGAAGAACGCTGGGGAAACTGGCATTTAAGAGGTGCACACAGGGAGAGAGAGAGAAACTAGTGAAGGACACGAGAAGAGTGGTTACAGTGCGGGGAGTGCCAGAGAGAGACTAGGAGACCAGAGAGAGACCAGGAGACCAGAGAGAGACCAGGAGGCCAGAGAGAGACCAGGAGGCCAGAGAGAGACCAGAAGGCCAGAGAGAGACCAGGAGGCCAGAGAGAGACCAGGAGGCCAGAGAGAGACCAGGAGGCCAGAGACCAGGGGGCCAGAGAGAGACCAGGAGGCCAGAGTTGTCCACCGCAGCAGCATGGCCAAGCACATCCCAGACAGCTAAGGGAGCCTGTCAGGGTGGCCGGGTGGCGGAGCCAGGACGCAGCCTGTCTTCCTAAGAAGTCTCAAAAGCCACATAGACTCCCGGGCAGCCTTTCCTGCCCTAAGTTGCAATTTGACAACTTTTTTCTTTTCAGGCTGGTGTTCGTCTTGTTTCTAGAATTACTGTGGTTTCATCTCCCTTCGATCTGCTTGAGTGGATCCACTCCACGTCCAATTGTGACATACTGCCCTGGTTTATGGACTCCATTTCCCTTTGTCCCGTGGATGTCTTGCACAGAAGCCCAGATTCTTCTGGACGATGTAAGGAGTTGATGTTGTCCCTACCTACCATGCTGGAAAGAGTGTCAATACCAAGGGACATGACTCAGGTCTGTGGCACTCCTGGTGACACCTCTGCATATTGTAGAGTGCAGGCAGCTTGATACTAGTGAAGATGACCCAGAGTCGAGGACAGATTATGCCACTGTGATGTTGACGATGGTGACTGGAGGTTAATGTTGGACTTAGCTTACCTCCAAAGTGTTTTATTTTTGATCCTATTTTTCCGGACAGTTGTGCCTGCAGGTGTGTTGAAGGTAGCCGAATTCTGCGGCTGCTCTCAGCTCTCTGATTCTGATGCATGTAATGTTTTGCCTGTTGGAAGCAATGTGCAGCTACAGGCAGCCTCCACCATCCACCGACCCGCTTACTGCCGATCCATAGTTGTGAGCTGAATGCAAAGCGGCCCCAGTGTGCTTGCATATCTTGTGAGATCACTATGGGAACGAAGTCATTATGATACAGCACTTCTTGTCTTGAGCACTTTCCATAGTTTTTTTTTTTTTTTTACAGCTTCATTTCCTATTGATATGAAAGCGACACTTGATAACCAAAACTAAATATAGCTGCAAATTTCAAATGTCTTTGGTTTGTGAGCATGGCTTTGCAGGCAAGTCTTTTGCAGGAGTGTTGTCTCGTAGCAGGTGAATCACCCGGGGGCCGGGCCAGTTAGTGCTCACTTAAGATGCAGAGCAGAGGCTCTGACAACCAGGCGTGGGTACCACAGGGAGCTGGGACAGCTGGGCCTCAGGTACAGACAGAGCCACTTTGCATCTCACTTCTAGACGCTGCCACCCCAAACCCAGCCATCGTGCCATTGTTATTGATGGCTGGACTACCGACTGTCTCCCTGCTTTCATCTGGACTGCCCTATCCACTCTGACACTGAAGCTAGTGTCTCGTGGTGCCTGAGGACACGGTGTTATTCATAATCGGTGGGTTCATGACAGATCATTATCCCTCTGTCTAAAACTCCTCGACTTTCTATGTCAGGTTGGAATAAACTGTTAATTCATCAGCAGCCTATGGGATCTGTCTCTTCTGACTCTGACCTTGGGTACCGCTCGCCTATCTGCCTGCCCTTTCTGGTCCACCATGTGTAAGCATGTATGGTGTAGACTGCAGAACTGAAAGGTGAGCGCAGCACAGCAACCCTCTCACACACAAGCTCTTGTCTACTATGAAGCCCAGACCCTTGCCTTTGTCTTTCCAGTCTCTGCATGAATAGGGCCTTGTGTGATGCCCCCACAAACACTCCCCAAAGCACTACAGTATAGCGGGCAGGACTGGATGTTTACTTTGCAAAGCCTGATGTTGCAAGAGTCTCAGAGCCCCCTGAGCAAACACTATCAAGCACAGGGTGACAGCATAGGATCCTTCTGAAGACAGGGCCTTTGTAACCACATCGGTCACCAGTCACATCCCCATGAAGCCAGCTCTGGCTGAGGCTTCAAGTTAGAGGTTCCTTTTCCTCTTTACCACGTAGGTCAAAACAGCCTCTTGCTCACTTAGGAGTCAATACCCGGACACCCCATCTTTTTCCATGTGCTCTGTAATGGTTTCCTCTGCATTCAAGCATTCCTTTCTGGAGAGAGGAAGGAGGCTCATATGATACAGGAGGCTTGGGAACTCATCACGTTCACAAAAGCTCCTCCCCAAAGAGCATTAAAGCTGGAAACAGTTGTTCAGGGACTGTGCGTGATGGAACTGTCAGCCACTTAGTCCAGAAGGTCCAAGCACGTGACATTCTTGAGTCATCACTCAGGATGAGGTGGGACTTGTAGATGATGTGTCTTCCTCTGGGTCACCAATGTTCCTGTCCTGTAAACTTGTTGGTTTACCAGACTGGGCTTGGATAGAATCGTGTCTTTGGCCTGTGCTTGGTGCCTGAGGGATGAGGAGACCTTTGTGAATGTTTCTCCAGGAAAAAGCCACCAATTGCAGGTGAAATGGAAGCATTTGGAGTCACAAGTGAATCAGGGCTACAGATGTCCCCACTTGTGCCTCGATCTCAAGCAGAACATCTCATCAATTTAAAAGGTTTTGTGTTTCTTTTTAATGAGGTCTTGGACAGGTTCTCATTTTCCTACAAGTTTGCCTTGAAGGCAGTGACAGACTTTGCAAGCAGAGGAGAGTGTGGGTGTGGGTGCACAGACATGGTGAGAACCCATCGCTGCGCCGGAGATTTGAAAAGTTCAGTACATTTGGCTCTTTTCCTAACAAAAAACAATTGTTTTTTGGACTTTAGAGATGTTAGGCTTAGATGTGTTAATGAATTCAATTTAACACTACATACTTAGTAAATGGCTAGTGCATATTTCCCTCTGGACTTCAGAAGTTAGAAATTTGGGTGGAGGTGAATTAAAAGAAAATGCTTAATAAATGATTCCTTTCTTTTTTTCTTTCTTTTCTTGTTTGTTTGTTTGTTTGTTTGTTTGTTTGACTGGAGGCATTGAAATCAGGGCCTCACACATGCTGGGTGAGCACGCCACTACTGAGGCCACAGTCCCCACCTGTGCTCTGACTTCCGTTTTAACACAGATCTCACTAAGTTGCTGACACTGTCCTGGAACTTGTCATCTCCCTGACTCAGTCTCTCAAGCAGCTGGGCATCACAGGCTTACACCGGCAATTCTGTCTAGGTAATTTAATTCTTGATGAGTGGAGGTTTCATTGTTTGGACACATCTCAAAGTTTTTACTTAATATACAATTAGTTCAGCATATGCTCATTGCTTTTGTTTGGAAGACACTCATAATATTATTTATAAGTGTATGTGGCCTCGCACTAAAAAGAGGCCTAAGATCTCAAGGGTTCCTCTTTTAGTCCCTGGAATCCAACACTCTTAGTCTGAATAACAGCAGGAGAAAACTCAAGTTCAAGGTTCTGGGACAGTGAGATAAGGCCAGCATGTGAGTTTTCCGAGGGAGCGGGCAGCTGTCAGCCCTCCTCAGGCTGGTGAGGACATCTGGGGGTTCAGATATGCTTTCTGCCATGGATTACCACTGGGCTGGTGCCAAAGGCAGAGTGACTGTAAACACAAAAGCATCCTGAAAGTGCTTATGACCCACCAAGGAAGATAAAGCATTGCTGCTCCAATTCCGCTAATTTTCAAGAAGACCATCAGAGGAGGAGGAGGAAGAAAAAGAGGAGGAGGGAAGAGGAGGAGGGAGGAGGAGGTGGGGGAGGAGGGAGAAGAAGGAGAAGGAAGAGGAGGTGCGGGAGAGGGAGGAGGAGGAGGTGAGGGATGAGCGAGAAGGAGGAGGAGAAAGAAGGAGGAGGGGGGGAGGAGGAGGAGAAGGGGAAGAGGAGGAAAAAAGAGGTGGAGGAGGCAGCAGGAGGAGGAAGGGTAAGGAGAAGAAAGGACCAAGTAGAAGAGAAGCAGAATGCAAAAGCCAAAGCGAACCGTGCGCCAAGCCCCAACCAACTAAAGCACTACAGTCCTAGACGAGTTCATGAGGCCAGCATGCTCTGACTTTCTGATTGCTCCCCTCCCTGCTGTAGGAAGCCATGATAAACTCACCCACATTTAGGTCTAAATGACTAATCAGGATTCAGGAATTATCAAGTACAGGCAGACGCCACCAAGCAGTGAAAACGAATCGTGGCCAAAGAGATGCAGTTTTTATGCTTTTTAATTCTTTCGATGTAAATTGACAGTTTGCAATTATGTAAATGCACAGGGTGTGAGTCGATGCTATGATTGTGATTATAGTTTGGAGAAGGAGAAGTTGCTGACGTTTAATTGATCGCTTTTGTGTGCGTGTGCCCCTGAGTGCCACAGCACAGGTGTGAAGGTTGCAGATAGCCTTTGGAGTCGCCCCTTACTTCCTCCACGTGGGTCCCAGGGATCAGAATTCAGGCTGTCCAGCCCCGAGGCAAACCCCTCTCCCACTGAACCATCTCTCCAGCCCCACAGTTGAAAATAATTTTCCTTTTTGGGGCGAAAGAGACTGTAGAAGAAAGGGAAGAAAGGGTTTATGTGCACTTTCATTATGGAGGAAATCTGGGTCCAGGGCAGAAAGCATGGAGGAAGCCTGCTTGCTGACTTGCTTTCTTTAGAGCTGAACATTTCCAGTGGTGGAATTCAGCAGGGGTCCAGATCATCCGCGGGCAAACTAGACTATCCTGAAGGAATTGAGAATTATCTGCATTCATGGCCCCTTTGGAAAAAACATTTTCCAGTCGTGTCACCATCAACCCGCCCCGTCCCCCTCCCTTTCGGTATTGGGAAAGCAATGGAGGTGGTTCAGAGAGCTCCCACACCCCCCCGCATCCAACGACCTCTAATATTAGCAGTTTCTGTTACCAGACTTTGTCAAGAGCCAGAAACGGGCTCCGGGCTGCCGCTGTTCACTGCATGGCAGATTCTGCTTGACTTCAGGCGTTTGCATGAAGGCACTTCCGAGTGTGGTGTAATCCAGACTGCTACACCCCATTTAGCCTGCCCTCCTTTAAACACAACCAGAGCAGGCTCTCATCACCCTACCACACTTAGCAAGTGTCTGTACCTCAGCCCTTTACGTATTTTTTTCACACAGAACATTTTTCTTTGCAGATAACTACAGGTACCCATTTTTATTTTGGAATTATTTTCTTCTTCTCCTCTTCACTCTTAGTGTATTTAGAAAAAAGCCTTCTCCAGGTCAAAGATACCTTGTTTTGAAAAACAAAACAAAACCAAAAAAGTCTTCTCCGTTCTTTTTGTGTGTATGTGTATACGTCCTGGTACATGTTACGTACACACACGTGTGCGCTTGTCTGCAGTATGCTCTGCTACTCACTGACTCTTGATGTCTGAGACATTGGTGCTGTGTCTTCTCACCCCCTTCCCCAAGAGGTGTCTGAGCAGGGTCACCCGCAACCACAACAACAAACAAACAAACAAACAAACACATCTAGCAGACACTGGGGAAGCAGACGCTGGCTTCTGGAACTGCTACCTGAGCCTTCTCTTCCTGGATGACTGTCCCTTGGCAGATCTTCCTCAGTAAGTAACTATATAAGTTTGCTTAAGGTTTTATATATATGTATGTGTGTATGTATGTATGTATGTATGTATGTACACACACACACACACACACACACACACACACACACATATATTTTTAACTTAAAAAAAAAAAAAAACTTGCCATGCTGGCCTCTATGACGGTGGTGGTGCATGCCTTTAATCCCAGCACTTGGGAGGCAGAGGCAGGCATATCTCCGTGAGTTCGAGTCCAGTCTGGACTCCAAAGCAATACAGAGAAACCCTATCTTGAAAAACAAAAAAAAAGATAAGATGATTTTCTTTACATTTTTTAAAAAATTAAGGATAAAAACAAAATTGGATGCCCAAGAAAGTTGGAGAAGACCCCAGTAAGTCCCACCAGGGTTTCAGAGGGTGGGATTTAATGATTAAAGGTTATTAAAATTCCTAAGGTTACATTGACCTCCTCATGGCAATGTTAAAAAAAACCAAAACTGATTTTAAAAAGCAAAACTGCATGTCTAATCAAGATAATCACTTGCTTTCTTTCTGACTTTTTAAGACTTTAACCATGGAAGGAAACTAAATCAGGGTTTGTTTAAAACTGTTGTATTTTTGTGTGAGTTTCTCTAAATGTCACACTGAAATTCTAAGATTGGCGAAGCCACCTTCATGCTGGGCACTGAACAGCCAGAGCCTGGAGTCTACACTAATGAGGATGAAAGAAACAAAGACAGCTGATATCCCGGCCCTTGCCCTCCAAAGTCAGCCACACCCCAGGAGATGATGGGGACCCCTCTGGTAAATCACACCTTCCCTTGATCAGAGCAGGGAGGAGAGCCAATGAAGAGGGGCTTTCCTTATGCTTCCAAAGCCACATGGCCTCAGCCCATCCCTGCAGATGGTATAATGGATAGATGACAGCCTCTCCTTGAGACTGTAAGAGGAGCGGTTAGGGCATCTCAACTGACTTTAGAAATAAAAACAAAAGGTTAATCTTTTATGTACTCTTAAACATCAAAAAGGAAACCACAACCAAAAGCAAATTTAAAAGCATAAGCAATTAAAAAGAGACAACTCTTCAGATTCCAGAACATCACCCTGCTGGCTCACCTCTCCAAGATTCAGGCCTGCTTTCCAGAAAATACGCCAAAATGAAAAGCAAGAGAAGTTCCTGGAGTAATAAATCAATTGAGAAGGGAAGCAATGGCCTTAGATAAGGGCTGGCACACGGAGAAAGTCTCTCTTGAACCCCTCTGCCCCCTTAAATGACTACCGGAATCTACCTCTTGAAGAATTTTCAAAAATTGTTATTCCACAAAGATAGTGGCCCTCACAGACTGGGCCCTGAGACATATTCTATGGAGAACGCATGTCACTGCTTTAATTTTGCTTTGTGTCCTTGTTTACGTGTGACTTGATGCCTTCCAGATTCCAGGTCTTACAACTTCAAAGAAGGCTGACTAAGGGATGCCAACTCCTGACCACTGTGGCCTCCTTCTATGAGGGCTGCTGTATTACCCAAAATAGTGTCACTAATGTCTCTCTCTTTGAACTTGGGGAGAAGCCCATCGGCCCTTCCATCGATATTTCTATCCAGCTGCAAAGCACTGAAGAGCAGTCACAGCCTATAGAATTGGGTTCCAAATCCTTAAGGAGAGCATATTATGATAAAAACAAATGCATACTTTAAAATAAATATGCAAAAATTTTAGAGTTAGCTGGGTGGTGGCGGCTCACACCTTTAATCTGGCTCACACCTTTAATCTCAGCACTCAGGAGGCAGACACAGGTGGATCTCTGTGAGTTAGAGGCCAGCCTGGTCTACTGATCGAGTTCCAGGACAGCCTCCAAAGCTACAGAGAAACCCTGTCTGGAAAAACAAACAAACAAACAAACAAACAAACAAACAATTTAGAGTTAAACCAAGAAAAAAACCTAAAAAGATAAATAAAAGATCTTGCATCTGGGCATAACATAGCCTAGCTAGCCAGACAAAAGACAAGACTGTACAGTTAAACAACAAAGCCTTGCTAGAACTAAATTTTTATTGCATTTGGCCCCAAATGTATTACACCAGTCCACCTCAGGTGTTATAAAATGACTTAATAGATATGAAAATCGCCTTTACTACCACATGAGTGAGTTATGGGCTGGATGAAATGGACAGCGTATTAACAAACTGTCTTGTGTTGTTTGGGCTCACTGGGGAGCTGGCTCTGAAGTGAGGGTCGCTCTCTCCCATGTCAACCCAAAGCCTGTTTGTCTCAAAATGTCCCTGGACAACTGTCCTCCCAACTCTATGACAGGGAGGGAGGAGACCACCACGAGAGCCCTCGGGAAAAAGACACCAAAACCATGGTGTATTTGAGAACAGCTGGGAGGTGAACCATTCCCAACAGAGGTCACTGTGCTTGGCCCGTGGGGTAAAGGCACCTGCTGTGGAGAGAGGAGCTGGGCATTCAGCTACAAACGCTCATCGGAGGAGAGGACCGAGGGGGCCCTCAGCCCGGGGAACTTAAATGGGGTCTTTGCTAACTGCTTTTCCTTCCCGGTCTGTTTCTGCTAGACCCTTGCAAACACCTGACTATCTGTCTTAGCTCTCTTTCCCCTTCCACTTGGAGCCTCACCCAAGGGGACACTGCTGCACAGGGGACTCTGCCACTCAGAAGCCCAGACGGCCACCTTAATCATGCTTCCTCTGCTAATTGCTGCCGGATGCTTATAATCCCCCAATTTGATAGTGTTTTCATATCTACTGATGAATCTCTCTACCTGCTCCTTGATATTTAGTTTCCACCCTTTGCTTGCTAAATACCTAACAAACTTACTCACTTGAAATAAAAGCACAACGCACGCTCGTAGGCCATCCTTTGAACTACACAGAACAGGTATAACAGTGTGTATTGTATATTGTTTGCTTGCATCCCGGCAAGGTACTCAGCACCCTACACATTCTATCTTATGTAGCTAATAATTGTCGTAACCGCCTTTGCACTGATAGGGTCGCTGAAACTTACCAAGACTCATGTAGACAAGATCTTCCACCCAAAATAAAACTGGTGGTGTGTAGAATCTGTGGCCAGCCTACCCAAGCCAAAGATGCCCAGGCCAGCCCGCATGAGCATGTGTGGCAGGCGCTTCCTCCCTGAGCCAAGCCTGCCTCTACACCCAGGGACAGCTGACAGAGACCCCTGACCCAGCGTCACCAATGAGGAAAGGACATGCAGCAGAGTCAGCACCTGAGCCAATGGGACCTCGGGAGGGGGTGTAAAGGCAGGGCCAACTTCCTTAATAAACCAGTCTGCAGCATGCGCTGCTACTCCTGACACCCCCCCCCCGTGCTGAGTCATTGGTGCTGAGTCTTGTCACCCCCTCCTCAAGGGGTGTCTGAGCAGGGTAACCCACAACAGGTGTGGGTCAGGGGTAGAGAACTTGCCTAGCATGTACAAGGTCCCTAGCACTGTATGAAAGACACACACAGGCACACACACACACACACACACACACACACACACACACACACACACACACACAGAATTCAAACCTGCTTGAGTTCTTAGCCACTGTATTTCATACAGGTAACAAGTGAGACATCATGTGATATTTGGAAATCCCGACTTCATGAGTATACATTTTAGGAATGATTGTTGGGTGTGTGCTGGCTCATTCCATATAAAGAGAGAAAGAGGCAGTGAGCTGGGAGTTACCGGCTATCGGGAAGTCCCTCTATAGGTAGGCGAGTGACTCATGTCCTGCCTGGGAGTCAAGGATTCGAATTCTTCTCTTAGGAGAAGTATGGTCAATTACACTACTTACACAGAGCTGTGACAATAGAACACAAGTCCCCCTTGCCAACAGATGGAATGGATCCTGGAATTTGGAACGGGTGCAATCTGTAAGTGGAGTTTAAATACTCAGTTTTATTCATTTCCAGCTACCCAGCTTCCCCTTCACCCCCAAGACAGGCTCTCTCGGTGTGACCCTGGCTGTCCTAGAGCTCGCTCTGTAGGCCAGTTTGACCTTGAACTCACAGTGCTCCCTCTGCCTCTCAAGTGCTAGGATTAAAGGTATGTACCACCACCGCCACCAGACTGGAACCTAGCTTTCTACACAGGGCATTTCTGGAGTAAGGGTGACTTTCCTGGTCAGTGAGGTCTTACAGTGGCTACTGACCAGGTGACAGTTATTAGCTAAGTGTCACTGTGATGCATGTACCACCGTGCTTTATGTTTCTGATGGTAAATGGACAGCTGCAACCTGTCAGTCTTTCATTCAACAACTGCAGGACTGTTTCCAGGGCAGCACAGTCCTGCTCGTTTGCGGAAACCCTGTGGACATGGTCAGAAAAGATGAAGAGAAGGATGGAGAAATGGCCAATGCGGAAAAGCTTCAGGCATGGCCTGATGACTTGAGTTTGACCCCTGAAATATAAAAGGTGAGATTTGGTGGCAAGAATCTGTAATCCCAGCATTCTCACAGGGGAGATAGGAGGCAGAGACAAGAGATCCTCTTGGAAGTTTGAGAACCTGTTAGCTTGGTTCTCATGGCAGCAGAAACAGAGAGAGCCTACCACAAGTTGAGGAGAGCCAACCCTTGAACCCCTCCCCTGGAGTAAATACATACATTTGTATTTAAAAGATCAAGAAAGAACCTCAGTGTCTGGGAATGGCCGAGTGGTGCCAAATCAATGACCTGGAAGAAAGGCCTAGAAAGAATTCTTTAAACGTGTTGAGGTGGGTGTAGCTCCTGCCTGAAATCCCAGCACCAGAGAGGGTCCAGTAGGATGGTCACAGCAAATGAGAGTCCGGCCAGCTTGGGATGCATGCAGAGTTCCAGGCAAGCCTCAGAAGCAGAGTGAGACACTATCTAGAAAGAAGGGGTGGGGCAGTGGCGGCGCGGGGGTGGGGTGGGGGGGTGGGGGTGGGGGTGGGGGGAGTGGGGGTGGGGGGATGGGGTGGACGGAAAGAGGAGAGAAGTCTGTAGGTGGAGCTCAGTTGGTAGAGCGCTTCCCTAGCATGACCACGACCTAGGCCCTGATTCCATCCCCAGCCCTGCACAGACCAGGCCTCTTGGTGCACACCTGTAATCCCAGCCCTAGGGAGGCAAAGGGGGAAGATCTGCAGATCAAGCTTGCCAAGCCAGCTGCATTTAGAATACAAGAGACACCCTCTCAGGAAGAGACATGTGGGAGAGAGAGGGGAGAGAGAGAACAAATAATTTAGCACTTGAAACTGACCGTGGCGTGTACACACAACGGATGTGAACCAATTCCAGATGAGACAATGGAGAAATGCTAACCTACGCATCTTTCATATTTCGTTTCTGTCCTATGAACACATGGAAATCTGTGTCTGTGAAACCCGTTTCTTTGGCTTTAAGCAATGGAGTCAGCAACGGGGACCTCAGCCTGCTCTGCCCTCCATTAGCTCCTCTTGGGGCAGGTCCCTTGATTTGTGCCCACATTATTCTCCAGGGTTTCCTTTGTGGTGGTTAGCATCAGGCAAATTTGGTGACACCCCACCCGAGACCCCATGTTTCTTTCTGGTATTGTGTAAAACAAAGGTTGTGGTGATATCTTTCTTGCTCAAATAAAGCCTGTCTGGGGGTCAGAGAATGGAGCGTGCCACTAGCTGACCATAGAGGTCTGGAGGTCTGTACAGACAGACAGGAAGTAAGGTAGCTGGACGGAAACAGGGTATAAGCAGGGAGAAACAGGAAATTGCTCTCTTCTCTATAGAGACGCTTAAGAGGTAAGGTGTGCTGTGTCTTGCTCCTTCTCTCCGATCTCTCAGCATTTCCCTCTATATCTGACTCTGGCTTTTATTATCTAGACCAATTAAGAATTCAATTTATACAAGGTCATGGTGAGGTCATGGCAAGGTCATGGTGATGTCATGGAGAGGTCATGCTGAGGTTCCTCACTGACCTGTTCTTAGGCAGCAGAATCTTTTGGGACACTTTACCCCGGAGCTTGGTCCTTATTCAGTTGTATCTTGTTGGCTCTAGTCTGTTATTCCCATCTGCCAAGAACTTTGTGTGTCAGGTTCCTCTCCTTTTCTATGTTAACTGTCTTTCCCATCTAGCTTTCTGTCATCTGTAAATTCAATAAACCTGAGAGTATTTATCAACGTCCCATAAAAATGTTAAGTAACCTGTGGCCAAGTTTCTAGAGTCATGATGGTCTTGAGTGAGTTCCTTCTGGCTGGCAGGAATCTAGGATGAACTCTTTTGGGGTCTGATATTTTATTCAACCCTCTTTCTACCCCTGTGGAATACAGTTTTGCTCTTGAAGTAGACCCTAGTTTTAAAATACTAGCTTAACCCTAGTTTTAAAATACTAGGGACAGCTA
>JANBXA010000366.1:28690000-29015000 GCA_030556225.1 Cricetiscus sungorus | reverse complement strand
TCACAGAAAGCCACAATAGAGAAAAGATTCAGCAAGACCGTGCTCCCCCTGGTGTGAGGCTGTGATCCTTCGCATAAGCCTCATTTAACGAGGGGCTGAGCATTGAAGTCTCACCTGCAGCGGGGAACCTCATCACAAAACCAGGGCTGAGAGAGAAGGCTGAGGAGAAGACAGCATATTAGCAGAGCCGAGCTACACGCTCAGCGGTGGGAAGATAACATGTCAATACTAACCGCGTGAGGGATCTTCAAGTTTGCCTGCAGTGGCTGCACGGTGACACAGCTGTGAGCCTGGGTCTGAAATTACCTCCTGCCTTGCTCAGATGGCCTCAGTGGAAAGTGGTGGAGTGGCACTGATTCCGCTGGGCCTGGGAGAGGGATACATTTAATTAACCCATGGACTTAGGGTGCATGGAGACACAAACATACTTATTTGCATCTCCAGCCAAACTTCCTTAGAGTAATCATGTTCAAAACAGAGGTGCATTTGTAAGACATTTGAGTCTAATGGGGCTTTTGTTTTTAATATGTAACTTGTTAGTAATATTGCACAGAAGTTTTTAAAAGTGTAGAAATCCAGGGTATGTAGCCCCAGAGGATTCTTGCCTCATATGATCAAGGCCTAGGATCCTGAAGCTGTAGAATTGTGAAAAGGGAAGACCATATTGACCAACTGTGGAGTATGTGTGCTTTTGTCCACAGCTGATAAATATCATTTCCTGAAAGTAACTAGGCTCTTAATGGCACCATATCCTTTATAAGAGTTGCGTGGTCATGGTGTCTCTTCACAGTAAAGGAATTGTCTTAGTCACTGTTCCATTACTGTGAAGAGACACCATGACCACGCAACTCTTATAAAGGAAACATCTAATTGGACTGCCTTACAGTTTCATAGGTTCAGTTCATTATCATCATGGTGGCCTGCAGGCAGACGGGTGGGGGGGTGGGGGGGAAAGAGCCCAGGGTTCTACAACCTGATCCACAGACAGCAGGAAGAGAGAGAGCCTGGCCTGGCCTTTTGAAACCTGAAAGCCCACCCCCCAGTGACACATTTCCTCCCCAAAGGCCACCCCTCCTAATCTTTCTCAAATAGTGCCACTCCCTGGTGACTGAACATTCAAATCTATGAGCCTATGGGGCCATCCTCATTCAAGCCACCAGGAATCCAGCATTCAAGCCACCAGGAATCCAGCGGTATTTCAGTGTCTACTATGGACCAAATACTTTGTTGCTGTATTTGACACAGGATCTCATGTATCTTAGGCTGGCCTCGCACTTGCTATTATGTAGCCCAGGATGAAACAGAACTTGTTAGATTACAGAAGTGCAACATCTGCCACACCTACTCTGCGCATCAAATTCCAGCCCTATGCTAGGCAAGCTCTCTGCTAAACTGAGCTATACCACCAAAGTTTTTAACTAACTCTTTAAATTCTTTTTCTTTTTGAAATTATTATTATTGTTCACTGTTAGTGTGTATGCATGTGTACACACACTGGTGTCACAGTGCATTTTTGTGGCAATCAGGGAACAATTTGTTGGAGTTGTTTTCTACCATGTGGGTTCTGGGGATTGAATTCAGATTGTCATCCGTGGTGGCAGACATCTTTACCTGCTAAACCATAATCCTGGCCCTGGGTTTTCTACCTTTGAGACAGGGTTTCATTATATTGTCCAGGTTAGTGTTCAACTAACTCATGATCCAGAGTGCTGGGCCAGAGGCTTGGGCCACCACGCCCAGTTTGCTTGGCTTGTTAGATGTGGACTGTTTTGTTATTTTGCCTCTCTATTAGTGCTTATCTAACCTTATCCTGTCTTCTTTCCTTTTATAAAGTTGTATCTAAAGAAATCTATCAGGCAATAGCAGCACACACCTGTAATCCCAACACTCAGGAGGCAGAGGCAGGCAGATTTCTGTAAGTTCTAGGCCAGCCTGGTCTACAGAACCAGCTCCAGGACATCCAGGGCTACACAGAGAAACCCTGTCTCAAAAATTTTTGAAAGGAAAGAAATTTATTTTGCAAGATGTTGTGACATATGTCTTTAATCCCAGCACAAGGGAGGCAGAGGTAGGCAGATCTCTGTGAGTTCCAGACCAGTTTGGTCTATAGAGGGAAGCCCTGTCTCAAACAAACAATTCTGTATGCCAGAGGTTGAAGTTGGAAGACAGGGACACATCATGTGTGGAGGCCAAAGGACAATTGTGCTAGTAGAATCTCTCCTTCTAACTTGAGGGTCCCAGGGACAGAGCCCAGGCCACCAGGCTTAGCAGCAAGCACCTTTATCCACTGAGCCATCTTGCTGGCCCTTTTTTTTCTTCTTTCCTTTTATTGTCCTTTCTCTTTTCCATGGTTCTTTATTTTTATTTTAATAAACTTTATTGTTAAGAAACTTTGCAAATTAATAAAAAAAAAATCACATACCCAAATTAACTAGGCCCAAAGTCTATTCAACTTAATGAACTATATACAGTTAGAATTGGAATTTAAAATGGAACCTGAGAAGCTTCATATTAAATTCATTAAATACCAATACCAGTAATACTAATTTTTATTATTATTGTTATTTTATGTGTGTATATGTGTGCCTGCCTCAGTCTCCTGGTTACTGAGATTATAGGCACATGTCACCATGCCTGACTACAAATAGATGCTTTAATATTGATTGGAAAAATCAGAATGACATCTATTTGTAGTTAGGCATGGTGTCATGTCAGAGAGTTCGAACCCTCGATTGCTCCTTCAAGGTTAAACAACAGGGTATTTGGCCTACGAAGTAACCAATGGATGTCTTACTTTAACAACAGGACATTTAGCCTAAGGTGTGGCTATTGTGTAACCCTTGACAATGGGATTCTTGGTTTAAGGTGTGGTTATTTGATGTTTTAGGGATTGAGAAGGTGGTTAGGCTTGCTTGTTCTTTGATCGTGGTAAAGATGTCTCTTTGCCACCTCCCACTTTTGATTTGGGTTTATAAGGACTGTGTGTAATAAACTTGGGACTTCCCCCCAGTATTCGCCGGAGTGTCCTCCCAATTCTAGCCTATGTCTTCGTCTTTTCTTTAATACCAATAATTTTTCTACCTGTCATTTCCTAACCCACATGCTTCCCTCCAAGCATGGACCAGGTAAGTAAACCAGGAGGACCCGGCTGTCGGGACTCTGGATGCTACAGGAGAGGAGTACTTGGAAATGCCTGGGGGTTAAGAATGGCTTGCACTGGGACTTCTCCAAGGCCTGTGGCTCAGGTCTGAAGAAAAGGTGATTATGTAGGTCAAAATCTGCCGTGGTAAAACCAGGCGAGGGCCGTGGGTAAGGTCAAGGCCAGCCTCTGTAATGAACAATGTTTGCCTCTGGCGTAGTGCTGAGTCGGTCTCAAGAGGACAAGGTGATGATTTGGGCGAAAGGATTGCTTTATGAAAGGATTTTTTTTTTTTTTTTTTTTTTTTTTAAACAGCAGAAGACAACGCCCTCTCCTCAGGTACCCTTTAAAATCCTCCCTTTTATAGAGGTTGGGGTCAAATCAGGACTTGTTTATCCAGCCAAAAGCTAGACTCGGTGTGAATGAGCCTTGTTGATTTCTACACATCTATTCGGGAACTTTTAGTCTCCGAACCTGACCTGTGTGGCTGTCTAACATTCCAGAGGTCCCCAAAGGAGGAGGAGGAAGAAGAACTCAGACTCAATGGCAGCCACCATGGCTCTGGAACATTCCAAGGACAGAGTCCCTGGTGAGGCCGCTGACTCTAAACTTTGCAGAAAAGCTCAGGCATCGACCTTTCTGCAGAGACTTACGTCTGATTTAGGGCCAGGTGGGACTTCATTTCATTCACTGGCTTGGTTTTCTGTTGTTCAGTTCACACGATGTGTGGAAGTATTTATCTGTCTTCCCTTCTTGGGAACTGCTATGTACCAAGCCCTGGGCATTATTAGCCCATTTCTCACACGAAGAAAAAAAAATGGAGGCAAAATGATGGCCACTGCCGGAAGTCTCTGTGGCTCCAACGTGGAGACTTCTGCCTTTGGAGGGGGTGTATCCAGTATCAGCACTCTGGGAATGGGGGGTCCAAAGAAGGTGTGGGATCTCCTAGAGAAACAGGTACCTGTGAGTCACCTGACATAGGGTGCAGGGAACCACACGCACCCTGTGCAAGAATGGCAGCACCCACTCTCAGCCACCGCCCCCCCATATCTTTTTAGCTTATGGGGTTCTTCGTGATGTCCCCTTACATCTGCCCAATGTATAATGATCAGGGAAGGGTAATTAGCATGTTCTCAACTTCAGAGTGGTCTAGTGTCTTTGTTTTTCATTTTTATTTGTGTAATCTTGGAGACAGGGTCTCTTGTAGCCCAGGCTAGCCTGAAATTTGTTGTGTAGCCAAGGATAGTCTTCAGCTCCTCCAGATCCTCCTGTATCTGCCCTCACAAGGGCTGGAATTAAAGGCGTGCGCCACACCAGTCTCCCAACAAGTGTTTTTAAAATAATCAACGGTAGTTTGTGCCTCCTGAGCATTTGCCAGGCTTTGTCATGAGTGCTTCATACATGCCCCCCCCATACACACACACACACACACACACACACACACACACACACACCGAATTAAAAAGTACATTAAACTTAAAAATAAAACACAAACTAAAATCTGGTCCTCAGTGAAGACTTTGGAGTTGCTGATATTATTACAAATTTGGAATATTGCTGTTCTCTGTGTGGCCTGAGGGTTAGAGTCCTTCATAGACTTCCAATGTCACAGCAGGGTGTGGTGGCACCGGGAATGATTGTATTGTTCATTTTTATTTTTATTTTATTTTTTTTTTAATCCAGAACCTGTTGTGGCAGGAGAGAATGTATTCAGATCTCATGAGGAGTCACTTAGAGCTGATATCAAAAACTTCCCCTGCCCTTGTCCATTTCCTTGTAGATGAATAGGCTAGGGAACATTTCCTCACCTCAGAGGTTAGCAAAACTCTGCCAGTCGCATTTAGGAGTGGGGAAAGAGGTGTGTAAGTTTCCCACTCAATAAGAAAGAGCTTTTCCCGGGGAGGGGAGAGATGGCTCAGCAGTTAAAAATCACTGGCTGGTCTCGCAGAGCAACTGCGTTTGCCCTCAATTCCTAGCACCCATTGTTGTGAGATATCCACTAGAGAAGACTGCTTGGACATGGGTCTTAAATAATAAAAAGTCTTTGTTATTAAAGGCCGGTGGCCACTCTGGGTGTTCAGAACCCTTTCTCAGGGTGCGCTTTTAAGCCCACCCCCCACCCCCCTTGTTTTGGGCTGACGTACTCCAGTTAACAAGAGCAGCTAGCCAGACATGCAACTGAAGAAACTAAAAAGCAAAGTTAGGACGTTTAGAGACTTTTCTAGAATCCTGAACTTTGATGGATTAGGTGTTTATTTCAGTTTGGCAGGTGGTGCTGTCTTTGTGCTGAGTTGTAAAGCCTGAATGCTGCTTCCATCATGGAATTAGTCATGTTAAGGTCTGGGAACCTGCTAAGTCTGGTGCCATGTTATACCATGTGGTGGCTCACAATCATGCTTCTCCAGTTCCATAGTGTGTGATGCTTTCTTCCAGCCCATACGGGGGCTGCATGCAGGTGGTGCACAAACATACATGCAGGCAGGCACTCAGACACATGAAACAAACACATCTTAAAGGAAGGCCCCTCCCCAAGCCTGCCACCTTACCATGCCTTCATTAGTTTGGCTCTGCTTTTATTTATACTTGAGACATCTTTACTTAGTAGCCCAGGCTAGCCTAGAGCTCAAGCTCCTCCAACGTCAGCTTCTGAAGTTCCAGAGGCTGGAACTCTGCTTCTGCCTTGATTAATGGATTAAATTTTAATTTGATTAACGGGTTAATGGTTTTTGTTCACACAGACTCCAAGGGGCTGCTGGGTCTCTCTACCTCCTGCTCTTGCTGTTGGCTTTGGGCCTCCTGCCCTCCCCTCAGATTGGATCTCTCACTTTCGCCATCCTATCAGACTCCGTCCCAATCCTGGCTCTCACAATCCTGCTCTCATCCTTTGACGTAGATGACATTTGAACCCATCTCAGGCATCTGCTGACTGAATGCCTCAACTTCATTCTAGAATTGCAGTTTGCTATTCATACTGAAGGACGACGGGATGGCAGATGACAGAAGGTGACTGTGTGTGTGTGTGTGTGTGTGTGTGTGTGTGTGTGTGTGTGTGTGTGTATGAGTGAGTGAGAGACAGAGACAGAGAGATAAAGGCAGACAGAAACAGAGATAGAGACTGTGCTTTGCCAAGTTACCAAGAATATGAACACCTGGCCAGCTACTCAGCAAGACACTGGCTTTTAGGGGCAGAAAAACAGGAGACTAGCTGCCTGGCTCGTGATCTCTGGGCCCTGGCTAAGTGATTGCTCCTGGCTGCCTGTTCTGGACGAGTCCCATGACTGGGAGAAGGCGACAGGCACATGCCAGACTTCGTCCACATATGCTTTCTCTAGTAAGTAAACGATCGTCCACTTTAAGGCAGCCCTGAACTGCATCCAAGTGCTGGAGAGGCCGAGAGGCAGCGTCTGTTTGTTCAGTTTGGTGGAGTCTGAGGACCAGAAGGAAGAACAGAACAGAAAGCAGATCTGTCTCCTTTGAAAAGTTTGTTTTTCCACAGCGATCCTCCTGCTTGTGAAATCCTCTTCCACCCCCGATGATCTGAGGAAAAATGCTCTTTTGTTCTCTGGCTTATGAGAAAACAGGACAGGGAAGTCACAGGCGTGCTGCTGACTTTTGCTAAGAACCCATGAACACCTGGCTCCAACCTCTTAATTACAGAGCTCTGAGAGTGTGATACATCTCAGCTCCACATCTCCCCTCCCCAAAAGAACAGATCTCAGTGAAAACAACTCCTTTCTAACCCACGAGAAGGTCTGTGGCGATCTGTTCTCCCAAGCTAATCTCACTAGTTTTTTTGGTTGCTTAAATCACACTGGTGTGGCGAGTCTCGCTCTCCCTGTTTTCTCAAGCCACTAAAACCAGCAAGGGTTTTCCTGGGCACAACGCTTTAGGACAATGAAGCATTCCCCAACATCCTTAGCATGTGTTCCCAGGGAACTGTGAGTTTAGGGATCAAAATCCTTCAGATCCTTACTCATGAGATTTATTGGATTCTGTCTTCTCTTGCCCTGTGCATGGATCTGTGTGACAGTTCCTTGACTTCTTAGGCCATTAATAAATATTTATTTTTGTAAGTATGAATGTTTTGCCTACATATGTCTTCGTACCACGAGTATGCCGGATGCCCTTGGAGGTCAGAAGGGGGTGCTGGTCCCCTAGAACTGGAGTTACAGATGGATGTAAGCCACCGTGTACATGCTGGGAATTGTAACCAGGTCCTCTAGAAAAACAAATAATGCTCTTAACCTATTAGTCATCTTTCCATCATTCTAGCCCTAGTCCCGCCCTTCCTCTTCTCTTTTCTTCTTCTGTTATCTATTGTTTTCTGAACCATCCGAGAGATGGTTACAGACATTGTGGTACCTTTATGGCTACAAAGTTTATCAACAGATTTCTAAGAAATTAGATCTTCCCAAGAGAGTCATAGATATTGAATTAGAAACTTTCACTCCAAATGATCCTTTGAGTCCATATGTGTTCGTCCGTCTAAGCTGGAGACCTCCATGAAGGTCAGAACTCAGCCCCCTCCCCTGGGACATCAGGCTAGAGACCAAGTGTACTTGGTCTCCATAGCTACCCTTCTTCCTGCCTCCACTTATTTCTTGCCCACAGTAACATACCTCTGACCTCTGCTTGTCTCTCAATCTTCAAGCTCAATTCATCACGTTCTTGATCTTCTCCTAAGCTAGACACCCCCTGTGTGTCATCCTCCACAACTACTTCATCCCTCAAATCCTGTCATGTACTATGTCAGCATTGCTTCCTGTGGGGATTTGGTGCCATTTCTTTCTGTTTGTCCCACCTCCATTGTCTTAGTGGATGCCTCTCTTTTATCTGAACCACAAAGGTTCTGGTACTAACTCTCTGGACATTTCTACTCCATTCATTTTTCCTTTTTGGCAAAGCCAGCTATCAAATCATGCTTCCCCAGGAGCTACATCTCTCAAATAGAAGCCAGACCTTTGTCGCCCTCTGTGAAAGCTACCGACGGTGCCCCTTCATTACAGAACAAAGTCCTACCTTCTTGACTGTGTGTCCAAGGCTTGATGTTCTAGCCCTGGTTTCTGCCTCCTGTTACATCTTGCCTTGCATGCCCAAAGGGTAACAGACATTTCTAGAATGCAGTTTCACACAAAGTTCCTTTATCTATAATGCTCGTTTCCTTCCTTCACACCGAAAATATTCACATGGTCACTGGTGAGCAGATGCTGTCAAGGTTATCCTGTGTTTCTCAGACAAGTGCGCAGCAATGGAGACACAACACCCAAGAGGGAAAATCTCCCTGACCATCCAATTGAAACCTCCTTTCTCAAACCTCCCACCTCCTGTCCCCTCCCCAATCCCACCACCTGCACTGCACCGCAGACTAAACCTCAATTCCTTCATCTGTAAGATGGGGATGGTAGTACCTGCCTTATGGTATATTGGGGAGGTTAAGTTTAACATTAGCATGTTCCCAAAAGTCAATTAATTCCTTGAGGAAAGGGGTAGCCAGTGTTCTTTAGCAAGGCTTAGATAGCAGCTGGCCTCTTTGTGGAAATTGTTCAACACACAGCAGTCAGGGTATCTTTACCTGAGTTTAAAGTTTAAAGTCGAGCTATGGCGGCACACATCTTTAATTCCAGCTCTCAGGGAGGCAGAGGCGGGTGGCTCTTTGTGAATTTGAGGTTAGCCTGGTCTACAGAGTGAGTTCCAGGACAGTTAGGGCTACACAAAGAAACCTGTCTTGATAAAAACAAACAAACAAAAAACAAAAGAAAGAGAGGAGGAGGGGAGAAGATTTGGGTCCTTTGGCTTTTTCCCACTGTGATTATTAATAAGTAGTTAATTAACCATTTTAAGTTCTTAGTAATAACAAGAATATTCTATGACCAAAAGTAGAACTGAAAAGCTTCCTACACAGCTGGTAATGAGATTTGGTAGTGTCTGTGTTATTATTCTACTGCTGTGACAAAACACCATGACCGGGCAGGTACAGCAGGGAAGGCTTATCTTGGCTTACAGAGAGTTAGGAGTCCGTGATGACTGAATAAAGTCATGGCAGGAAGAACAGTTGAGAGCTCACACCTCAAACCATAAGGAGGAGTCAGAGAGAGCATGCTGGGAGTGGAGTCTTCTGGAACCTCAATGCCTACCTCCCAGCGTCACCCCAACAAGGTCACAGCTCCTGATCCTTCCCAAACAGTTCCAGTGACTGGGGACCAAGTCTTCAAACATATGAGCCAATGGGGACCATTTTGATTCAAAATACCAGTTAGATTCATGCTTCACCCTGAAAAGGCCTGAGAGACGCCAGAGGGAGGGAAAGAATGCAGCTGTAGCTGTTTCCATGGCAACTTATCAAGTGGAGCATACACACATACATATCTACACTGGATTATGAGCATAAATACTGACCTACCATTGGGATGTTTGCTAACTGTTTTAGGTGGAGGATCCCAGAGGGATCCTAATTACTTCCTGTCTATCCTCACAGCTACCTTGCAGTGTTGAGAGAAGTTTGTGACTCTCCTGCCTCCTCACAGAAGGGATGGAGGTAATAGGAAAATGCCTTCTCACAAGCACAGCCATCCCTTGGGGACAGCTCTACAGAGGTCCACACTGCACTCGCCTTATTGTTAATCCTGAGCATAAGTCTTAAAATGGAACCTCATGGGTAAGATCCAATGATGGTGTTACCAAGAAATATAACAGTACTTACTAAGCAACAATTTGTGAAGTGGTGTGTGTGTGTGTGTGTGTGTGTGTGTGTGTGTGTGTGTGTGTTTAGGAAAACAATGTAAGCGAGGAAGCATTGATCTCCTACTAACCCACTTCCATCCTCAACAAACACATTTGCTTTCCAAAATGGGAGAGCAAAGGGGTCTTACCAAGAGAAAACAGGGGCCTGTGTGAGGAAAGACACTGCTGCCCAACACAGCCTTATCCACCAAGGAGCAGAGACCAGTGTCTGCTGCAATCATCTGAGCAGAAAAAGGGGAGGCCAGATATTCTAAGAAAAACACCCAGGGGAACGCCTTCCCAAAGGCACAGCCTAGGACAGGCTGAGATGCACTCTTCTTCCTGTTAGCACAACCACAGCAATGCCGAAACCTTCTGCTCTGTCGTTGTCCACTGTTCTGACAACTGGGCTCAGAAACAAAAGCCGGCACCACTGGTGTTATGGAAGACTCTTGCTTCTTCATGGTGGAATGCAGGGTGGGGCAGGAGAGACCTGGTCCCCAGCGCTGGGAACTATTCCCTTGGGCAGGGCTGTATGGTTACAGCCCTGTACATGGTCTCATTAATGCCATGAGACCATGTCATTTTTGCTTTATCATCTGTAAAGGTTAAGGACCTTTCCCAAGGTGACACAGCACAAAAATGGTTAAAATGACCCACAATTTTTCTCCCCAAAGCTGGGCCTTCTGACCTAGCGCTCTGCCCACCTAAGGGTCTAGAATAGGAAAGCGAAGCCTGAGCGGGGAGGCCCATCCTCAGGTAGAGTCAGGAACTCTCCCGTCACCATCTCACCTGGGCTGTGATGTCAGGGGTTATACAGTACAAGGAGGTGTCTAGTTAGAGGACAACAACATGAGGAGGTGTCCTTGCAAGGATCTCTTGTTTAGCTGGGTCTATGGGGTCATCCTCTGGTCCTTGTCCCCTCTGGAGTTTTATTGACCCAGGAAGCCAGTATGAGACCCACAAGGCCAGGATAACACACAGTAGCTACTTCTGGGGAGACCAGAATAATACACAGTAACAATTTCTGGAGAGACCAGGATAATAAATACACAGTAACAATTTCTGGAGAGACCAGGATAATAAATACACAGTAACAATTTCTGGAGAGACCAGGATGATAAATACAAAGTAACAATTTCTGGAGAGACCAGGATAATAAATACACAGTAGCAATTTCTGGAGAGACCAGGATATTAAATACACAGTAGCAATTTCTGGAGAGACCAGGATATTAAATACACAGTAGCAATTTCTGGAGAGACCAGGATATTAAATACACAGTAGCAATTTCTGGAGAGACCAGGATATTAAATACACAGTAGCAATTTCTGGAGAGACCAGGATATTAAATACACAGTAGCAATTTCTGGAGCGAGCCTCTGCAGTTGTCTCTGCTGACTGAGAACTGTGCAGAGAGACAGGGGCCCAGCTTTCATGAGTCTTCAGTCGTTCTGAGAGGGTAATTCTGCCACCTTTGAGTACATTCCTGTAGGTAACCCCTCACTCACACCCCCTTAAGTAACCAGAATACCCACACTGATTTACTACCCAGATGTAGATGGGACAGTTTCTTCAGACCCTTAGAATTGCCTGTCTCAAGTGAACACAAATTTGCTCATATCTCCCTGCCCACAAAAAGTGTCACAAGTCTCAGAGAACACAGTGTGGGATGCATGGTTCAGTGATGCATGGAAAGAGAAGGTGTTGGGAACAGAAGAATGTGACACTGTGGGTCTGGAATGTCCTCAAGTCCTACATGTTAAAGCTTGGTCTTCAGCCTGGTGTTGGGGAACATGACACCTTTAAAGATGGGGCCGAGGGGAAGTTTTAGATCAGTGGGGAGTGGGCCCTTGTGTTAATTAGTGTTCTATGCTGTGAAGAGACACCATGACGGTGGCAACTCTTATGAAGGAAAACATTTAATTGGGGCTGGCTTACAGTTCAGAGGTTTAGTCCATCACAGCAGGAAGCATGGCGACATGCAGGTAGACATGGTGCTGGAGAAGGAGCTGAGAGTCCTAAGACTGTATCCACACGCAACAGGAAGAGAAAGACTTTGGGCTCGGCATGTGTTTCTAAAACTGAAAGCTCACCCCCAGTGACACACTTCCTCCAACATGGCCGCACCTCCTGATCCTTTCAAACAGTGCCATTCCTGAAGCATTCAAACACATGAGCCTGTGGGGGCCCTTCAACTGCCATGGCCCTTAAAGAGGACAGGGATGCTGATGTCCCCGCCTCTGCTTCCTGGTCACCATCAAGTGAGTGACTTTGCTCTACTTTGCAGCCTACATCTTGCTCTATGTTGTGAGTTCATGCGTGTAAGCAGTACAGGCACACATGCCCCTCCCTGTGGAGGCTCAAAGTTGATTCTAGCTGTCTTCTTTGATCTTTCCACACTATTTACTGAGGCAGGTTCTTGTTGAACCTGGAACTTACGGGTTCTGGCCAGTCTTGCTAGCCAGCTGGCCTCCTGGATCCCCTGTTCACATAGCACCCAGCCTGCATACCCTGTGCTTATTTTAAACATAGATTATGATGACCTAAAATCCCATCCTTATGCTTGTATGACAAGGCTCTATCCACAGAGCCTTCTTGGTTTCTACCCTTAATTCCTCCTTCGGGGTTGGAAGTGACAACGTAGTTGTCTGCCCTTGGGTCAGCTGCTTCATCCATCCAGATCTCAGCTTCTCATCATCAAAGGAGCTAACGTTCCCCATGGGCATGCACACACAATGCACATCCGTTGGTCCTTTGGAAGGTTAAGCCTCTTTCCTTGAACTCGTCTTCCCCAAAGACTTGCTGGTCTATTCTGAATCCATATGTGTTATTACTTTTCTACCTGACAAAAGCAACTCCGGGAGGGGAGAGCTTGTATTTGCTCACAGCTTGAGGAATACAGACAGTCCATCATGGCGGCCCACTGGAATGTGAGGGGCTTGGCACACTGCATCCAGTCAGGGAGCAAGGCATGAGGAACCTGCCACTCAACTGGCTTTTTTCTTCTCTCTTTGGTATTCAGTGTGACACCCAGCTCTTGGGGTGATGCCACCCACATTCTGTTAAGCCTCCCTGGAAACATTCTCACGGACACATACAGCAGTTTGTCTCCGAGGGGATCCTGTCCGGTCAAGATGACAGAAAAGATGAACCGCCACACCTTATCTGTTTCATTTACTGTGGTGAACGGCTATATGACATTATGACCCTGTCCCATACCCTATTTATAGCCGGCCCGCATCTGACAGCTGGGGGATAATTATTCCACTTTGCCCTTTTGAAGAACATCTCAATAAAAGGTTTCAGGGAATTTTCTAAAACAAACAACCCCACCCTCCCATTTGACAGGTGAGGCAGAGGCTTGGTGAAGCCGGAGGCTGAGTCACAGGTGGCTACAGAGCAGGGCTCTCCCTGGCTTAAGCTCTACCTCATAGACTTCCTGGAAATGTGCAGTTTATTCATGGCATTTCTATTGTGTCAACACTTCTCTAGGTTCCAGGCATTTCCCCAGGACAGGGGGTTAGCAAGATGACTGCTCATGAATGCCAGGGTGCCCTGTGCCCATTCCCTCCACCTCCTACCCCAGTTTGTGACTTGGCCCTGTGTATCTTCCCATGTGGCCACCAGTCCTGGTCTGACTGGAGACCTGGAAACACTGACTGCTCCACCCTGAGTCCTCACAGATCCTTAGAAAGATAAAGGCGAAGGAAAGACCCTCTGAAAACAACAGAAGGATTTCCGATTCCATCAAACCTAAAACAATCGCCCCTCTTGCCAAGTGACTTTTATTTCTCTTCACGTTTTGAATGACTGGTTTCCAGTTCTCCTGTATAGATGCAAGTGATGAATTAATTCTTTAAAACTATCAGTGAGTGTGTCCAGAGCTTAGTGAGAAGTGTTTGACCAGGCCAAATAATACCAGCTTTAGGCGTTCTTCCGGAAGTGCCCAAAGCCTAAGCCAGGGTTATTTTCTCCAATATTCTAAAAGATGGGGTCAAATAAAAGACAGGGAGGCTTTGCTCCAACCTAGAAAAGTCATATTTACAAGTAAATAGAGGGACTTCTCAGTGATGTGTAGATACCTGAACATTCAGGAAAAAACTTCTGAGGAGCTAAAGGAGTTGTGATTAGGACCAAGCACTTAACTATTGCCAACTAAGTATGAGAGGCCATGGGGGACCACTGTGCTGTTTACCTACCGCCATACCAAGTCACAGTGAGCAGACTTTTCCAACCACAAAAAGCTAGAGCACTTGAAAAGGAGAGCGGAGAGGTGAAGGTCAGATAACAGACATGGCAGCTGGAAAAGAGGCAAACCCAAACATGTTTAAAATGTCATTGAGGAATGAGTACGTGTCCATTAAAAATAAAATAAATCTCGAAGACGACTTATTAGCCATAACTGTATGACTCATGAGGAAAAGGTGAGGTCTCATCCATCCACCTTTGTGGGGCAAGGAGGGATGGCGTGGATCCCTTAGGTGGCTACAAGCCTGAGCAGCAGGCAGCAGAGCCATCCTCTGAGGGGGTTGTGTGACACTGGTCCTCAAGGAAGGGCTCTCAGGGCCATCGTTCCAGCACCGGGCTAATGAAGTGCCCGGGTGCTGGCTTCCTCCCTGACTCATTGTTTATGGCTTCTCAGTGCTTCTCCAATAAAAATCGGGGAGAAGCTCTTCGAGGCTTGGCGGGGAGCCCCGCGTGCCTTTGATGGCCTGACTTCCTAACAGGGCAATCATCTTCCAGGTCATCCTGTGTACAGATGCTGCAACACACCTTTAGGTGATTGACACAACATTCAGGGTCTTGGGAGGGCCCAGCAGGGCTGTGGGAAATGGGTCAGAGAAATGGATGTCTTCTATGTTCAGCCTCCTGAGGCTCGTCATCACTAAGCTCCAACTATTATGGGGGCAGTTTCCCATTGACCCTTGTCAGCTCTTTGGTCTCTCCTCCCCCCAGAGGCTGGAGGTCACCCTCAGGTGCCCTTCCTGAGTATTCTGTCCACTTTGCATCTTGAGACAAGGTCTCCTCGGTTGTATCTGATGATCTGTCTGTCCCTACCTCCCCAGAACAAGCCGCGGCTACCGTGTCTGGGTTCTTAGTGGGTCCTGACATTGAACTCAGGCCCTTATACTTATATGGTAAGTACAGTATCAACCGAGTCTCTCCCCAGCTACCCCCTGGCCTTTTTGAGAAAGGGTCTCATGTTGCAGCCCAGGCTAGTCCAAATTTCAAAGAGCTCTCCAGTCTCAGTGTCCCAAGTGCTGAGATTACACATTTGAGCCCCACATCTGGTTACCGGCTCACCCTCATAGCTCTCAATAAGCCAAGCAGCCTGCCTGCTATGTTGGAACAGTAAGGGAAGTACCAAAGAGGATCGCACTTGAGCGTGGTGTCACACGCCTTTAATCCCAGCACTAGGGAGGCAGAGGCAGACAGGTCCTGGTGAGTTCAAGGCCAGTCTGGCCTCCAGAGCAAGTTCCAGGGCTACACAGAGAAACCCTGTCTCGAAAAACCAAAATTCAACCAATCATCAGTCAATAAATATAATTGAAGTAGTTGGTAAGAGAGGAAATGGTGACACTTCCCACTGTGCCCCGTACCTGCCCCACTCACCTCATCTCCTGGCCAGAAAGGACTTTGGCCTCATCTCCAAGGTCCCCCAAAGTCACCAAGATGAAAGTAAACAGGTGACATTTTAAAGTATCCATGGGAAGACCCACCCCACACACAAATGTTTCCTGGATAGTCTTCTGGACCAACAGGAAGCCACAAGCCACACACCCCTTAGCATTTGAAAAGTGGCTTATTCTCTAAACATAAAACAGACTCTGAAACTGGAGGCAGACACAAAGCAACAGCGAATTAACTAATCACTCTTAAATGGATTTCCTACTGAAATGCTAACGTTTTGAATACTTTGCTTTAAACACAGTGTGATTAAAATCAATGGCAACATTTCTTTTTATGTTTTCAAATGAGGTAGTAGATAACTCAGATTTACATGAGTGGCTTGCATTCAAAATTTCCTGGTCCGTGGCTGCTCTGGGTAGCTCCTCCTCTCAGACAGACAGCTTGACATCTTTAGCCAACTCCCTCAGACTCTGGGGGTAAGGAAGAACACCCACACAGACTGTAGGCACTGGGGAAATGTCTGTGATGACAGAAGAGCCACATCCATCGTGCAAAGGGAACTGGGATATTTGAGCAAACTGTGTTACCTTGCCTGCCCAGGGCACCTGTTGGTCTAATAAAGAGCTGAATGGCCAATAGCTATGCAGGAGAGAATGGGTGGGACTTCCAGGAAGAGAGAGGAAGTCAGGGTTGCAGATAGCAATGGGACATAGAGGGAGTCAAACGGAGTGGAGGAGAGGAAAGACTCACACAGCAGGGTGTAGGTGAATAGAGGCAGGTTAATTTAAGTTATAAGAGCTAGTTGGGAACAAGCCCACGCTAAGGCCAAACTTTCATAATTAATAAGTTAGAAAGGAAATGTTAGGTTGTGAAGGGAGAGGTTGGGGAGGTTCAGAATTGGAGGGCTGAAGGGGGGAGGGGGAGTCAAGTAAGGTGAGCCTGGACAGCTGATGTCTTAGCCTTAGTTCAGCAGGTATTTATTGAGAATTTACAGCCTCCTCAAAGCAGGAATGAGCAACCATACCATTATGCTTTAAAATTATGAATAACTGTTGGTTGATTTCTTTTTTTTTTTTTTTTTTTTTTTTTTTGATGTCTTAACTTTCTGGCTTCAGAGACCACTAGAAGCCAGCCGAATCGTGGGAAGGTGATTACTTCTTACTGGTGTTTGGCTTCTGGTGTATTGGAAAGTCTGCAGAATGCCGGGGGGGGTGGGGGGGGAGATAAGCAGAGCTTACTTTTGAGGAACCCTGTCCTCTCGTGGTTTCTGCCTATGGTGGGTGTCTTGGTGGGAACACCTTGTGCCTCATGGCTCACTATCTTCTGTCACTAGACTGCTCTGGGAACACAGCCCCGTCTTCCCTCCAGCTCCTTCCACAGATTACACAGAAACTCTCAATTCCTCTCACCTTTCCCATCCTTTTTCGTGTTTCAGAGCTTTTCATTGAACTAAGAACGGCTGTTCTAGACTATTCTTCCTCTTTTCAATCATTTGTCAACATTCCATTTGTTTAACTGGCTTGCAAATTTATGTCCTTTACTTATATTTCTCCACTAGTGCGTGCAGATGTAGATTCTCCTGGGAGCGTGGGCAAGCATGCCAGCCCTGGGGACTCTATTCTTTAAGCCTGAACCAACATTTAGGTTTTCTTGCTATAATTAAAGTTGAGAAGGTGTTGTTTAAAACGCTTTGCAGAGAAGCAGGAACCCCACTGGAATTATTTGGCGTTTTGCAATGATCTAGTTCGCTTGATATTAGACTTTCCCCTTGTGGCTGTGATTTAGATTTTCCCCTTTATGTTATTGTGTTTGAAGATTTGTTAAGCAATGTCAGTTCATTTATCACTCTTTCTTTGTGCTCTGTCCCGGTGTATATTTACCTACTAAACAATTAATACTCACTGCTCCCCCCCCCAATTGATTTTTACATCCCCCCCCCTCTATCCAGGACTCGAGGCTGAGTCAGAGGGACTAAGCTTTGCCTTTCTCTCACAGGCAATTAACAGGCCAAGCTTCCTGAGTTGGGGGAGGGGTGAACCTGGCCTCCCTTAACACGATGGGTATATCCCGTCCCCAAACTTGGGAGGGATATACCTCCCAAGCTTCAGTCATTGGTGTCTGATCCCCCATCTGCCAAAACTCAGCTATCCCCTAGAGTGCCTTACTGCCTCCATAACAGAGACGAGGGGGGTGGGGGTGGGTGAGGGGGGTGGCCTGGGGTCATTCTTCTCCACCCTCCCTGGCTTCCACTTCTGGGAGCAGGAACTGTTCTGGAGTGTGGACTGGAGTGTTTGAACACCAGTTAGCCACATCACTTGTGTTTACAAACTTCTACATGGAACTTAGTCACGTGGCCACTTGGCTGCAGGAGACCCTGGGAAATGTAGTTTGCGGCTGATGGGCTGTGGCCTCAGCTAAACCTTTTTATCATGGAATCAGCCAGAGCAGGTATTTCCCGTTGTCTGGAGAGCTGGGATCCCAAGTTCAGAGTGAGGAGTCCTAGGTCACAGCTGGGGTCACAACTTCTCTGCATACCTGAATATCCTCTGCCTCCTGAGGGCATCTGTGGCTTGTTTTCAGGGCCAGAAAATTTGTTTCCTGCTTTTTTTTTTTTTTTTTTTTTCCTTTAAGACTTTGAACTCATCAGCCTGTTTTGACTTCTGGCACATTGGATGGGACTTAGGGAGTCGTCCTCTGCATAGAGCGATGCTGTTTTTTGGGGCAGCAAGCAACATGGAGCAACATGGCACTGACATGCAGTTTAACAAGGGTACAGATTGTCCAAACACACAGATCCACGCACCCTGCAGATCCACGCACCCTGCTTGCACCCATACACTGTGATAGCCTTCTGCTGCAAAGTGTGACTGAAGAGGCCTTGGGACACATCTTCTTCCCCAGTGCAGTTCTTTGAAGTGCTCCACGCCCCTTCTTGGCAAGTCACTCTGTGCAAAACACACAATGGCATGCAGCAAGCATAAAAAGAAACAGTGATTACCCAAAATAGATTTATTTCCAATTAAGAGAAAAAGGAAGATTTTGTGACCATCTCTCTGCAACAGTCATTAAACACACTGTCTAGAACGGGAGGACACAGACAAAAAAAAAAAAAAGGCATCCAGGGAAGTAAGTGGGAAGTAGAACAGAGCAGAAATTGGCCCTGACAATTATGCCTGTCACTGGCCAGGTGGTAAACTATCAATTTCATTGTTCCCCTCCATTGCTCATCAAATAAACCCAAATTTCTTCTCCTGACATTTAGGAGTGTCAAAACTAAGGCTTTAAATCTTAGGAACCTAGGGGAAAGATACTAGACTAAAGTACTTCAAAGGGTGTGTTATGACCCAGCAGGGTTCATTTTGGGTCTTCCAAAGCAATTTGACACCAGGAAAGCTATTCATGTAGATCAGTACCCTCATAGATTAGCAGAGGAAAGCCACTGGAGTGTCTTAGTAGATGCTGAAAGGGGAGGGAGGTTGATTAAATTTCACTCATGCTACTATTAAAAGCCTTTAGCAGATGAAAGACGGAAGTGAGACTGGGAATACCAGAATTCACTGTAGTAAAAGAGGTGTTCCCTCAAGATGGAAGACCTCAGGGTCTCCCACTCTTTCCCTCTCTGTTGGCGTCATGAGCTGATAAAATGGGTGCAAGAAAAGCAGAATAAAGGCTAAGAGAGAGAAAGATATCCACTCTCATTATGACTAAATTATATCAGAAAAATGCCAGGAAGCAAACATGAGAAAAATATTAAAAATCACCAAATTAATAAGAAAGATTAAAGAGCATCAGAAAGCCACAAAGTCACTAAGATACTAGAAACAACTACTCTCAGAGATATAAGCAATAAAGATGAATATATATATAGAAGATTGAGAGATATTACAAAGGATAGCTGAGAGATATTCTAGCTGCTAAGTAGGAAAAAACGTTATCATATAAATGTCAATTTGCTCAATAATCAAAAAAAAAAAAAAAAAAAGGGTTTTCGGGATTTTGTTGTTATTGTCGTGTTTTGAGACAGGATCTAATGTATTCCAGCCCAGGCTCATGCTCAATGTGTAGCAAGGAATGACTTTGAATTTCTGATCCTCCCACCTCTGCCTCTGGAGTGCTGGGATTGCAGACATATGTCACCACACCCAGTTTGTACAATGCTGGGGATCAAACTCCAGGCTTCATCGAAAATTGGGACAGCATTCTCCCACCTGAGCTCTGTCCCCAGTTCCCACAGGGCATACGTTTCCTGAGAGAATGCAGTACAGTCATGTAACATTCTTTCCTTTTTTCTTAAGCATGTTTTCAGCTTGTGTCTTGAGTTGCCCTTAAAAACGTGGGTGTGGGGGGGCAGTTGCTGAAGAGGTTGTCAATGTGAATGGAGTTTGGAGTTTTGGTTGCCTGCCTAAAAAAAAAAAAAAAAAGCCAGGGATGAGCTGAAGACACAGATGACTCACCTGTGGGTCACGATGCCTTTGGGGTGGTCAAATGATCCTTTCACAAGGGTCATCTAAGAGCATTGGAAAACACAAATATCTGCATTGCAATTCATAACTGTAGCACATTTACAGTTATGAAGTAGCAACAAAAATAATTTTATGGTGTAAGACCCTCTAGAATGTGGTCCCTCACGCTCCCACTCAGGAAAGGCGGGCCCCCCCAAATCACTCACGAGAAGCAGTCTTGATGCAAACGCATAAGGTCCTTTATATTCCAGTGTACTGGGGTCATCAGCCATGGCAGAGGGCTTAGCGACGACTGAACGACCCCTAGCACAGAATTGAGACAGCTTTTATAGGGTTACAACAATGCCCGAGCATCGTGAACCAATCACCTCGTAGCATCCAGTACGGACCAATTAATTTAAAGCATCCAAGCCCGCTCTTAGACCAGGAAGTCTGCTTTCCCACAGGCTTCTGGGTTTGGCGACACGGCTCATTTCCTGTGTCCATTCATTCACAGGCTACCATAAACATTAAAGTAGGTGACCCTCAGCTTGGGATTTAAGACTCCCAGCTTTCTGGGTTTTCTGGGGAATTAGGCTAAATTTTTCCATCCTAACAATGGCTGGGGGTCACCACACCGCAAATTCCATTTAAGGGTCACAGCTTGATAACCGCTGCTCTTGGGGATGGCGGTGAAAACAAGTGTGGTGGACAGATGGCGGCCCCAAGCTCCCACTCAGTGACATGGTGGTGGACACATTAACGTGTAGGGCAGGAGGAGGGAGACGGGTGACTTCTCATGGCTGCTCTCCTGGTCCTTCTTATCATCAACCACCCCATTACTGTTTTCCTCAGACACTGAGTCTCTGCATCAGGGTCTGTGGGAATGGATGGGGGGGATGAGGGATTATCTGCATCTGGGTCTGTGGGAATGGGTGAAGGGATGAGGGATTATCTGCATCAGGGTCTGTGGGAATGGGTGAGGGGATGAGGGTCTCTGCATCAGGGTCTGTGGGAATGGGTGAGGGGATGAGGGTCTCTGCATCAGGGTCTGTGGGAATGGGTGAGGGGATGAGGGATTATCTGCATCAGGGTCTGTGGGAATGGGTGAGGGGATGAGGGTCTCTGCATCAGGGTCTGTGGGAATGGGTGAGGGGATGAGGGTCTCTGCATCAGGGTCTGTGGGAATGGGTGAGGGGATGAGGGTCTCTGCATCAGGGTCTGTGGGAATGGGTGAGGGGATGAGGGTCTCTGCATCAGGGTCTGTGGGAATGGGTGAGGGGATGAGGGATTATCTGCATCAGGGTCTGTGGGAATGGGTGAGGGGATGAGGGTCTCTGCATCAGGGTCTGTGGGAATGGGTGAGGGGATGAGGGATTATCTGCATCAGGGTCTGTGGGAATGGGTGAGGGGATGAGGGATTATCTGCATCAGGGTCTGTGGGAATGGGTGAGGGGATGAGGGTCTCTGCATCAGGGTCTGTGGGAATGGGTGAGGGGATGAGGGTCTCTGCATCAGGGTCTGTGGGAATGGGTGAGGGGATGAGGGTCTCTGCATCAGGGTCTGTGGGAATGGGTGAGGGGATGAGGGTCTCTGCATCAGGGTCTGTGGGAATGGGTGAGGGGATGAGGGTCTCTGCATCAGGGTCTGTGGGAATGGGTGAGGGGATGAGGGATTATCTGCATCAGGGTCTGTGGGAATGGGTGAGGGGATGAGGGTCTCTGCATCATGGTCTGTGGGAATGGGTGAGGGGATGAGGGTCTCTGCATCAGGGTCTGTGGGAATGGGTGAGGGGATGAGGGTCTCTGCATCAGGGTCTGTGGGAATGGGTGAGGGGATGAGGGTCTCTGCATCAGGGTCTGTGGGAATGGGTGAGGGGATGAGGGTCTCTGCATCAGGGTCTGTGGGAATGGGTGAGGGATGAGGGTCTCTGCATCAGGGTCTGTGGGAATGGGTGAGGGGATGAGGGATTATCTGCATCAGGGTCTGTGGGAATGGGTGAGGGGATGAGGGTCTCTGCATCATGGTCTGTGGGAATGGGTGAGGGGATGAGGGTCTCTGCATCAGGGTCTGTGGGAATGGGTGAGGGGATGAGGGATTATCTGCATCAGGGTCTGTGGGAATGGGTGAGGGGATGAGGGTCTCTGCATCAGGGTCTGTGGGAATGGGTGAGGGGATGAGGGATTATCTGCATCAGGGTCTGTGGGAATGGGTGAGGGGATGAGGGTCTCTGCATCAGGGTCTGTGGGAATGGGTGAGGGGATGAGGGATTATCTGCATCAGGGTCTGTGGGAATGGGTGAGGGGATGAGGGTCTCTGCATCAGGGTCTGTGGGAATGGGTGAGGGGATGAGGGTCTCTGCATCAGGGTCTGTGGGAATGGGTGAGGGGATGAGGGTCTCTGCATCATGGTCTGTGGGAATGGGTGAGGGGATGAGGGTCTCTGCATCAGGGTCTGTGGGAATGGGTGAGGGGATGAGGGTCTCTGCATCAGGGTCTGTGGGAATGGGTGAGGGGATGAGGGTCTCTGCATCAGGGTCTGTGGGAATGGGTGAGGGGATGAGGGTCTCTGCATCAGGGTCTGTGGGAATGGGTGAGGGGATGAGGGATTATCTGCATCAGGGTCTGTGGGAATGGGTGAGGGGATGAGGGTCTCTGCATCAGGGTCTGTGGGAATGGGTGAGGGGATGAGGGTCTCTGCATCAGGGTCTGTGGGAATGGGTGAGGGGATGAGGGTCTCTGCATCATGGTCTGTGGGAATGGGTGAGGGGATGAGGGTCTCTGCATCAGGGTCTGTGGGAATGGGTGAGGGGATGAGGGTCTCTGCATCAGGGTCTGTGGGAATTGCATGTGGAGCAGAAAGCAGCCTTTCTCTGTTGGAGAATTAAGTTCACCTCATGAACTATCAGTTTCCCATTGTGACCTGAAGCTTGCCTCAAGGCTGGCCAAGCCACAGACACGAAATCCCTTGAGTAGAGAGTGAGCTTGTCAAGGCTCCTGTTCCAGGACTGAGGACCTGCCGACTGGTGGATTCCCCCTAATATTTTAACAAAACGTGTTACTTTGTTGCATACTTTAAATACAGGCTCTGGCATCCCTCTTTCCCTTAATGACATTCTCAGCCCTCAGCAGGAAGTGGGGCTGAACCCAGAGCAGAGAACTGATACCTTAAAATCAATTGAAACTGAACTCAAGTGACAATGTTGTTCTGTCTTTGAATCTTGAACTGGATCTGGCCTGAACAAAATCCAGAAAATTCCTTCTCTGCGAAAACAGTCCAGAGGACCAGCACAGATCTTTCTGAATTCTGAAGACTCTCTGTGGGTCTCAGCATCACAGTCACTGTCCATTCCTTGTGGATAGCTACACCATTCTTTTTCCATTTTCTTCCTGACTTGTTAATTCATTGTAAGAGTCTGTGTGCATATGTGACTTCTCTAAATATTTGATCCCTAAGAGGATCATTTGTGGGATTCAGGGTTCAAATCATGTTACACAGGGCCTTGTTACGGCCTGGCTGCTTGTGTTCTTGTAAACTCAGATGTTGGCTCTTAATCTCCAGTATGAAAGGAATAAGAGATGGGCCTTCAGAGGCAACAGGCCCTCATGAATGTGAGCTAGTGCTCATCTAAAAGAAAGGGGCGGTGCCATCCCTGTCCACTAAGTGCATATCCGAGGACCAGGCCTTCAGTGGACACCAACTGTTGGCACCTTGATCTTGATCATCCAAACTTGAGAACTGTGAGCAATAAAACTGTTGCTTGAAAATCGCCCAGCTGAAGGCAGTTTGTTCCAGCAGTCTGACCTGCTAAGACCAACTCCAGTGCTGGAGCAAGTTCAAAGGGCAGGAGCTCCAGCTCCCTGCACCTCCGGAGTCGCCCTCGTTCTCTCCCTCCTGTCCTGTGGCAGCTCCTTCCTGCAGTGAAGCAGTGGCCTTGCTTTACTCTTCCTTTGCCCTGCATTTCCTGTTGTTTGCAACTAAGACGGAGCTCTGGGGCCACAGGCTGGGCGCCTTACTCTTGCTTGGTCCGGGATCCTTACCACCATAGGTCAGTGCCGCACTGGACAGCAAAGGTTCTCAAAGCTTCGCCAACAGACTGTTCACCTCCGAAGTCAATGATCCCCGGCCCCTGCCAAATGCCTGAGCCTTGCCCCTAATCCCTGTGCATCGCGTGAGTAGGGAGTAGTGAGTAGGGAGTTTGGTACTATCCTACTTATTTTACAGTTTTCTGTCACTGTCCCTTCAGGAGGACAGGGCACAACCCCCTATCATTTAGATACCAGGTGGAACTCTACCACACTTTATTTACTGAAACAGAAACCAGCTAAACCAGAATGAAATCGGCCTGCCAAACCCCCCCACCCCCCATCTCACTCTGCACCTGGGCTCTGGCTGACAGTAGATGACCTTTGGGTGAAGTTGGCACTAAATAGCAAGAGGCAGGGCTCCCCACTGGATGACATTTCCAGCACACATCTTGCCTTCATGAGGCAGTGTCTCCTCATCTCATGGGGAATGTCAGAATCTGCCTTCCTCTCCCTTCCCCTCTCCTCCCCTCCCCCTCCCTTCTTCCACTCCCTCTTTCCACTCTCTGCCTATCTGAATGGACATGGAATGGGTTCTGCTCACTTCCTTTAGCGTCACAGTCTGAGGCCTCTCTCTGCAGAGCTGTGCCTCTGGGGAAGGCTCTCATATACTCCCAGAGGCCCCTGTTCAGGGTCTCCTTTGACTCTTGTGTGGGCTGATAGACTTGGTGGCCTTTAAAAAATGTTTATTCCTTTATTATGTGTATGTGGAGGTCAGAGGGCAGCTTTCAGAAGTTGATTCCACAGTGGGATCTAGGACTTGAACTCGGGTCTTGGTATAAGGGTTCAGGCATTATGCTGGCCTGCCCTGTCACCAGGCAGAACACGCTCAGGCAGTACCCTGGTCATACCAGGTGCAAAGGACCCTTTAAAAGACAGACCCCTGTCCACTTATTCTCTCATTCCGCTCTCTCTTTCCTTCTCTCTTTCTGCTCTCTCTTTCCAGCTCTCCTTCCCCGTGGTTTCCCGGGGCAGACAGGACTTTTCCTGTCTCCCTCTCCTCTTCTGTCCTCTCTCTGTATCTCTTTACCTCTTTTCTCTTCGAGGTAACAGCTGTGGTCTGGCAGGGGGATGGCAGGCCACAACTGGAGGAGATTAAAACCCTAGACCTCGTCCATGATGGACTGGTACTGGTAGGCAGAGCAGTGTCTGGCTGATGACTAAGGCGACAGTGCAGACTTGATGTGTTTGTCCCCGCCCGCCCGCATGCATGCTGATATTTGGTGGCCAATGTAGCCATGTTGGGAAGTGGGGCCTTGGCGAGAATTGATTTCTTTCTATGGAGACTGGATTATGTCTCCGAGGTGAGTTGCTATAAAGTGGGTTCACACCTTGCCTCACTCCTCTCTTCCACATGCTCGCACTGGTTCTCATATGTGCTCTTGTCACATGACTACGCCACCCATATTATGACACAACATGAGGGACCTGGCTAGACGTAGCCAAATTACCCTGAACCTCTCTGCCTCTAAAACTGTGAGCTGGGTAAACACAGTCTCTTTTTAAATGATCTAGTCTCAGTGATTCTGTTATAGAAACAAAGGCAACAAAATAACAACAACAACAACAAAGACAACACGCATCATCTAGATTGAGGGCTGGGGAACAGGTAGTGTGGAAATGGGAAAGAAAAACAGAATGACAAAGGCCAAATTTACAGCTTTTCTATCTATCTATCTATCTATCTATCTATCTATCTATCTATCTATCTATCTATCTTGAGACAGGGTTTCTCTGTAGCTTTGGAGCCTGTCCTGGAACTCACCGTGTAGACCAGGCTGGCCTCCAACTCACAGAGATCCATCTACCTCTGCCTCCCGAGTGCTGGGATTAAAGGCGTGTGCCACCAGCGCCTGGCTACAGCTTTCTTAAACCTGAACTTAGCACCACAGACTAAAGAGCTCTCTGAACAGCTAGACTAGAAGACACCCTTCACTTACTAACTCAGAACTGTGTTGTCACCGATGGGCCTGTTTTTCTTTCCTAGATACCGAGAAGCATGGGAACATTTCTGTTGAAGGTTCACCCTGGCTGTTTCCCTTTCACAGCAAGTCAATGCTAACCACGTCTCACCCACTGGGAAACAAACCCATGTTGGAGCTAATGGCCAGTCTTGTCTTAGTCATGGAGTCAAGAATCATGAGGCAGCTCACCTTTGGTAAGAGAGAATTCACAGAGATTATAACAATTTTAAAGAAAAAACGATTACAACGGTCCTATTGTGTGCTCCCAATATCACACTCAAAATTCTGTGACAAACAGGGGCTCTAACAAGCCATTTAGAACTTGATCAGGTGCGGTTATATTGAAAATTTTCATTTAAAATCTTTAAAAACCGTTTCTGTTAATCCTTCCGTAGCACGTGCCAATGTCTCAATTCATGTTAAATTTGAGCGTTGCTTTTCCCAGCTCTTCAAGCTGCACTGTGATTTTCTTACCACTTAATCATCTGTAGAGAGCCGCGAAGTGCCACACCTTAAAGTGGCGCTGGCTTCCGCCTTATACCTTCCCGTTGGTGAAGGCTCTCTCTGGCGTAAACAAGCCCTTAATTGGTTAAGTCTGTTCAGCCTGTCTGCTTCCGCATTAGAGTAGCCTATCTGCAGGGTCCACGTGGCTCACTGGGGTTGGTTAGCTCAAGGGTATTTAAGCCTGTGCAGGGGTCCCCCGGCTCTCCCTCAGGTCAGAAGAACATGTTTCAAGGATCCTGATTAAAACTGCATGAAGAAGATCTACCCAGAGTCGCGTCTTACTTGCTGGCAGGGATAGGCGCGTACAATCATCAAGTACTGGAAAGGGCCCTCTTCAACACAGCCATTTCCCTGAAGGTTCTCTTTAATTCTCTTTGTCATGAAAAGTAGAAGAAGAAAAGTTGAAGTTGTCCATCCCACTGCCACCAGATAACGTGGAAGAGAATGAAATGACGTCCCTGTAACCCAGTGACCCACACTGAATGAAGTCCACCTCCAGAAGAAGAAGGTCATGGAAGGCAGAGGGGAAGCACCTCAAACCTTGGCTTCTGCCCTTTGGTTCTCAAAAGAGCCGTCAAATAGGTTTTCACAGGAGTCAAATGAATATAGGCCCCTTCCACCAAAAAATGTCCTCAATTCCTCTCTTGGCCTCCAGAAAGTGAAGCCACGCCCAGACAGCTGGTGTCCTTTTCCTTCACCACTAACAGTCCTTTGCTGTATTTGTCACCAACCACCTTTCTAAATCCTCAGGTGAGGCACAGCTCTGCTCACTAGGACCTTGTAGTAATCCACTGTGTTCTAACAGATTGATAGAACAAGCGCAAGGTATAGCGGCCTGCAGAAAGAGGATGGACGGGCGGCCTATCCCCTCATGTAAGCTGCTGGTGGTGGAGACAAGTCTTATCTATCATCAATCTATCAATCAATCAATCTATCTATCTATCTATCTATCATCAATCTATCAATCTATCATCTATCTATCAATCATCTGCCTGTCATCTATTATCATCTATCAGCTATCTATCTATATGTCATCTATCATCTACCTATCATTTATCTATCATCTCTCTACCTATCATCTATGAAGCTATCTACCTATCTATAATCTATCTATCATCTACATATCCATCTTTATACCTATCATCTAACTATCATTTATTTATCTATCATCTATCCATCTATATATCTATTTATTGTATGTGGTCAGGCAACAATTCACAGGAGTTGGATCTCTCCTTTAACCATATGCCTCCCATCTTCAGGCTTGGTCTAAAGTACCTGTATCCACAAAGCCATCCTGCCATCCAGTTCCAAGGTGGCTGTTATATTTCCTCCTGGGTAGGATCCTACAGCTCTACTTTGAGATTTGCTGGCTTAGAGAGCAGTCCCAGATTTCGATTTGTGCTTTGCACTGACCTACCAGAGATGAGAGCTCATATGAAAGAAGAGAGAGTAGGAAATGCAGACACAAGACACATTTGTGTCCTTGGCCCTGGTTGCTCATAAATTATGGAGTTACAAATACCTTCTCTCCTCGTTGCAACCCTAAGGCCTTTGGCAGCCATTTTCAGACTTATATTAAGTAGGCGGACACTCTGAGTCTTGCAATGTACACATTTTCAGTTGAGGCAGCTAGGGCTAGGTAAACAGTAGTTCAAACCACAGATCTCTGAAGCTAGCTTTCTCTCAGTCCTGACTCTCACCCCTCCCCTCCCGAGTCAAGCTGCAACAGAGCTTGGCTTCCCCCTATGGGCCAGAGAAGCCAGGACCCCCTCCCCCAAAGCCAGCTAAAAAACAAAACAAACAAGAAAGTACATTAGCATCTCTCCCATTTCTCTGAGTACCAGCTGGCCATATAGGGATGGAGAGCCCAGCTGCAGAAGGGGCCTGACCCACCCTTACAAGCACAAGAAATGCGGCCGCAGGAGAAGCCAAGAAGACCCAGGCAGGCTGTGCTTGCCCCTATCACCCCCCAGCTCAGGGCTCCTAGTGTCCATCTTTCAAGAGTCCAGTGGCCAGAAGGCTCCAGAGTCACATAAAACCGTGATCAAATGTCCTTCTTCCTCTTCAGCTTGTTTGCAGCAGGAAATGGTCCCCTCCGTCCCTGCTTATGCAGGTCCACAAGATGAGGCCCTGCCTTGTTCTGTGTTCCTTAGGCTCCTTGGTGCCCTCCCCCTGCCCCCACTGTTTTTCTAAAACATGTTTTGTTATTTCTGCTGCCCGTTGGTTGTTTTCATTGTTGCGGAGCATAGGGCTAAAGTGCTGGACAGTGCTCCAAGCCAGGAACATGGCACACAGGGCCCTAATACATGAGTCAGAAAAGTTTATTTGTTGTTAATACTTAACCCAGTGAAATGTCTTTAACTAGAAAGACTGTGCTATTGTTGTCCCTCGCTATGACCTGTGCTGACCACAAGCTACAACAATCCTCCTGACTCAGTCTGGGATTACAGAGTACGCCATCAGGCAGCAAAGGCTAGGTATGGATGAGATAAAAACATGGTGGCCGGTTCCTGATTTGTCTGTCCCCCATGAACTCAACACCCCTGTGAGTTCAGCATTCGAGAATTAAGTATTTGTGGAAATATCATGGGAAAAATCACTTTGAATAAAGGGAGTTGGCTGTGTTTGGAAGGACCAGGAAGACCAGAGGACAGGTGAGGAGCAAAGAGAGTTCTAGCTAGCCTGTGGGTCCCTGCCGGCAGGGCACAGTCTGAATCCTAGCATCTTTGATCTTGCCATAGCTCCACCCTGACCAGGTTCCAGTGGTTCTCAATCTTCCTAACACTGTGACCCTTAAATACAGTTCCTCATACTGTGGTGACCCCAACCATAAAATTATTTTTATTGCTACTTCATAACTGTAATTTTGCCACTATTTTGAATTGTAATGTAAACATCTGTGTTTCTCAACGGTCTCAGGCCAACCCCTGTGAAAGGGTTGTTTGACCCCCAAAGGGGTCAGGTCCCACAGGTTGAGAGCCACTGTTCCAGGCTCTTCACCAGGAGCTAACAAATGAAAACTGGGTGCCAGTTCCTTCAGAGTGTGCATCCTTTCCTAGAGATGTCACAAGAGGTAAGGTTTTCTCCTGCAAAGGGACAAGAAGGACGTGAGAGGTGGCAGAGACACACTTATTGAAAAGGTGCTGGCCACCAAACCCCGACAAGCCTGAGTTTGGTCCCCAGAATCCATACAACTGAGGGAGGTGATTCCTGCAAGTTGTCCTATGACCGCTATGCAAATGTATGCACACTCAAGGATGCATGCACACATAACACACACACACACATACACACACACATGCACACACACATGCACACACACAGACACAGACACACACACACACACACACACACACACACACACACACACACACACTAAATTAGTAGAAAAACAAATGCAGCTTTGTAAAGTCTTTTTTGGTAACGTCACAAGGTCTTTTATTTTCTAAAGACAGAATCGCTTTCCTTTCTCAGATGGAGACAGAGATGGGATTGGCCCACACGGCAGCGCTGGGTCGTTACGGATACGGATGCTTTATCGAGGGCAGACTCCTCTCTGTTCACCTACAGTGGCTGCGGTTGCGGAGAGGAAGTCCTGGCTCCTGCTAAGGTGCCTGGTGAGCACCGCATCCTGGATACTCTTGCAGCCACAGCGCGCTCCCACCACCTGGTGACCACACGCTTCAATTGCAAGGCGGCTCTGAAGGTGTCAGTGAAGCAGCCTCTGGCCGAGGTGGGGAGAAAACAGAAAACCTCCAGGCTAACGTGAGCAAAGAGCGGCTTTCTCATCTATTAACTAGTGACTTTGAGCGGCTGTCGGGTTCTTTTCTTCTCTGGGTTAGAGTGCAGCGTGGGCTTGTTTCGGGAATAGACGCCGGACGTGGCAAGAGTGAATGAGCGTTAGCGGCAGGCTTTGCAGGCAGCGGGAGACCTCACCCTCCTGGGTCTTCCAAGTCTCAGAAGTAGGAGCCTGGAATTCAGCCACCCCTTCATTCTCCAAAGACGGTCTTTGGGTGGCTTTGTTGGTGGGATCAGAAAAGCTAAGGAAGACTTTGAAGTAAACCCGTTCCTTCCTGGGAGGTGCCAAATACCCTAAATCCCCATGTTTACTAGTTCATTCTACAGCCTCTCTGACTTTGAAACTCTAGCCTCACCCACTGTGAAGGGTTAGCTGTTACACCATTAACACTTTAGTGTGAAAAATGGTCTCAGCCACTTTCCCCAGGTAAAGCTTCTAGCTTGCAGAGTGTTTGTTAAACAAGGATTAGGGAGAGAGTGAGGGTTGGGGGAGAGGGCCTCAGACGTGATCCTGGGATCAACAGGGGCAAGGAGACTCCAAGGGCACATTGTAAACCCATCACCCCAGCCTGCAAGATAGCTCAGCTGGTATCACTAAGCTTGATGACCTGAGTTCAGTTCTCCAAGTCTGTATGTTCCAGGGAGCCAGCCAAGGCTTGCAGACTGTTCTCTGACCTACACACACACACACACACACACACACACACACACACACACACACACACGGGTAACTGTAAAACTGTGGCAGTTGGTTGACTCAGGAAGAGAGTATAGTGTGGGTGCTTCTAGGAGATGCAGAGATTCAGAAAGTCTGGGCTCCCGAGTGTTCTGGAAAAAGTACAAAAGACAGTGAGTGTGAGAAGACCAGTATTTAAATGCGGTTAGGGACCCATCCACCCAGCCCTGTGCACAATATTATTCTTTGCACTGTCCAGGTAGGCTCATTTGCCTGGTTTCTGACCCTGGCCCGACCCCTGAGACTGACTGAGGTCATGACTCTGCTATGTTGGAGAGAAACCATGCGTAATTGTGCCCAGGGAAGGCTGTAGAAACTGACCCTGTGCTGCAGACAGAGGGGCTGCCCCACTTTCCCCACCCTCCCTGTCAGAACCCCAAACAGTAGGTGCAGAAGATGCTGTCATCTGGAAGGAAGCCCATTCTCCTTAGTGTCCCTGCAGTGCCCTCTGCTGGCCAAGGGTTTAGCATCATGGCAGCTGCTAAGGAAAAAACGTTTCCAGGGTCTGCAGCGTGGAGGTGGAAGAGACAGGGCGTTGACAGTTGGCACAGTGTCAGCTTCTGTATAAATGTTTTTGACAGTCATGTGGTACTCAGCTTTGGTTTTCGTGTAGAAATAAGTGACTTGGTTATTTTTGTTTTTTAAATTTCCCGTCCACAGAATAGCTACAGTCTCGATCCTAACGTGGACAGCATTCAGTGCCAGGAGGTGAGGTGAGGGAGCGATGGCCACACATGTCTTGGTTATTATTTGAGGAATTTTTCCATCGGTAGCAGGGTTCTCGGGAGGTGGCTTCAGTGCCAGTCTTGCCTTGTCCACTGATGGGGCACTTTCTCTCCCCTCTTTTCCCTCCCTGATGTGTGGATTAAAACACAAATGTGAGGCAGGGCATGGTGGCACATGCCTTTAATCCCAGAACTCAGAAGGCAAAGGCAGGCAGATGTCTGTGAGTTCAAGACCAGCCTGGTCTACATGGTGAGCTCCAGGACAGCCTGAGCTTTGTGGAGAGAACCACCCTCAAAACCAAATGAACCAACCAAACAAAACCACACACACACACACACACACACACACACACACACACACACACACACACACACACACACATACCACCACCACCACCACCACCAACAACAACAACAACAGGTCCCCAGACTTTTCCAGCATTCCATAGAAGCCATTCAGTTTGTAAGGAGACTAACACCCCGAAAGACTGTCTCTCTAGATAAGTAAATGGTGCCATGCTTGTTGTATAGCTTTTTCTCTTTTGATTGGCAGTGTGATGCTGAGAAGGGTCCCTCACAGAAGCAGTGTGTGGTTTCAGCTGCCTGTCAGAACACAAAGAATTCCAGCCAAACAAAAATCCAAAGTGAGTCTGCTTCCCACCACTGTTGGCGTATGAGCTATGAGTTTTGACCACCCAGATGCAAACATGAATTTTGAACACAAATGCCAACAACATGTTTGTGATGAGAAGCACATTTGTGGGTTGGAAGCTGCTGGCTTTGAGGTCTGATAGGCTGGGGTGTAGCTTAAAGATAGTGTGCTCATTACCACTTCTCTCAGTATATATATGTATATATGTATATGTATATGTATATGTATATGTATATAGTGTATATATAATTTTATATTAATACATTTTTCTTGAATTTTGAAATTATTTGCATAATAATTATTTGCTTTCTTGCCATGCACACTTTCTTAAAATTAAAACTGTATTGCATATATAAAGAGGGGCATTAATATGGCATGATCTATACGTGGAGACCAAAGGATAACTTTTAGAAGTCATTTTTCTCCTTCCACCATGTAGGTCCGAGGGATCAAACACAGGCTTGGCAACAAGGGATTTTGCAGGGTGAGACAGGACTGCTCTCTATCATGACACATCTCTTTGAGTGTTGCCTGCCTATATCATGCACAGGGTTAGCTCCTTGTGTGCTGCACACCTGTATTGCTCACAGATACTAATTATTACCACATAGCTATTTGTGTGTTGCATGTCTGTATCGTGTACAGGCACTAATTACTGTGTTTGAGTTGCAGCATTAGGCTGGCCCTTCTGTGGTCTGAGACCTTGTTCCATGTCTTCCATCCGGGACACAAGAATCTGCTTCAGGCTTTGCCCTGACTCTTAGTGGCCCCAATGGATGAAGGAGGAAATTTTTTAACTCCTCCCCCCTGTGGACAGAATCTTTCCTTCATTTACTTAAGGGATGAGATAAGTTTAGTATTCAGAGGAATGTGGGGCCATAAATGTATCGAGATCAATCAGTTATAATCTGCTGTGCCTGGAAAGCCATTCAGACCAAAATATTAAGAAAATTCACTCTTTTCTTAAAAAAATAAAAAGGTTGGCTTCGGTGGTTGGTTTCTATGGAATGATGGCTTTTCCAGATAGACAAAGAAATGATTTTCTACAAGCACTGCAGAAAGAGAAGGGATCAAATGAGCTGCCACGGGCAGATATTCCAACAACAGTAAATCCAGGGCCCCAGAGGCTTAAATGCTTAGACACTATTGTAAGCTACATTTGAAGAAGAGTAAAATAGTAACCAAATATTTTGAGTGGGCAAAGGAGTCATAATTCATCCCTGATTAGATGCTGGAATGATCAAAATTTGAATTTAAATTAAACAAATAACCTAATATTCCCTAATCCTCCAGGATAAGACTGGAGGCAGAGAGAAACCGATGTCACAAGCATGTTCACCGGAGCATGAATAACAGACATCCGTGGGTCCTCAAACACAGAGGGCAAGGCGAACATGGCACACCACAACATGCTGTATTTCACTGTGATGTGTTTTATTCTTTTCTTTTCACGTGTATGTATGTGTGCATGTGTGAGGGTGGACATGTGTGTGCAGCTACCAGTGTGCATGTGTATGTGTGCGGCAAGGCCCGAGGTTGACGTTGGGAACCACCCTCTATAATATCTCTTTTGACACAGAACTTATCTATTGGGTAGGACTTCTAGCCAGCGTGCTCCTACTGGAATCAAGGGCTGCTGCTATGACAACCCGACTTTTACTAGTCCTCGGTGTTTGGACTCTTGCCTTAATCACCGAGTCACCTCGCCAGCCCCTGTAGATGTTTTAGGCGTCTCGAGGGGATAAAAAGGGAAATCATGGTGAACGAGGCAGACACACTGTCTGCCCTATTGAGGCCAATCCTCTACCAAGAAAGTCAGAGTGTAAGCAAACCAAATAACACTGCAGACCGTGACCTGCGCAGAAGGAAGACTGGAGTAGAGTGGTGGGCATCGTGAGTAGGGGGCTCTAAAGAGGGGACCCAGGGGAGTACTGTCTTGGGAGACATCTTCGTCAGCATCCTATTGCTGTGAAGAGACACCACGACAAGGTAACTCCATAAAAGAAAGCATGTAACGGGGGTCGGGGGACTTGCTTACGATTTTGGAGGGCGGGTCCATCACCATCATGGCGGGGAGCATGGCAGCATGCAGGCAGACATGATGCTGGAGCAGCAGATGAGAACTTACACCCTGAGAGACTCTGGCCTTGACATGGGCTTTTGAGACCTCAGAGCCCACCTCCAGTGACACACTTCCTCCAACAGGTCACTCTTCCTAATCCTTTTGAACAGTGCCACTCTCTGGTGATCAAACATTCACATCTATGAGACTATGGCTGGGGGTGTGGGGGGCATTCTTATTCAAACCATCACAGGAGGTGGCATTTGAAGTGAAATGTGAACCCTAAAAGGCACATAGCCAGGCACAAGGGAACAGCAATGTCCGGTGGCTGGATTCGGCTCTGTGAGGGATGAAGAAGTATGGGCCAGGCATAGGGAGCCCTCGGGAAGAGGCTGGAGAAACACGTCAGGTGCTGTGAGTAGGGTTTGCATTGTGTTATGTGGAACAGTGCTTCAGGGGGGTTAGGTGGGGCACATCTTGATCTGGTGGCAGTGAAACCCCTCACGGAATAGGCGGGAGAGACACTATTTTAATCCACGTTAGGCAGACAACACTGGCCTAAGATGACGCCAACTATGCCATTCACCACAGTGAAAAATGGGTAGAAATCAAGCCTACAAATGAACGATGGAACTGCCTATGACCTCCAGCGGGGAGGGGGGGGACTGCCTGTAGCTTGGACTTGATTTCGTGTGTTTGTCTATGTACCAACATACATGAACTAGTGGTGGCCATTGGACTCAGGCCAGGAGATGGAAATGAGGAACTCTGGTCACAGGAGGAGGGAGAACTAAGAGAACATGGGGTAGGGGGATGGGACCAAGCTGCCAGTGGGTGGAGACCAGGTAGAGGACAATCTCACTAGTGCACTGTCTTGGGGTATCTTGGGACATTGAGGGACAGAACCCCTCAGCAGAGGACGGCAATGCCGGTGTATAATGGAGTGGCACAAAGTGACTAAGGCACACACCAAGGATTTGGGGGAATCAGTGAGGCCATCTTGTCTCCAGATAGGTCCAAAAGTCCCCACGAAGCTCCTCTCGAAAGGACAGTGTCGGCATCAGTCACCCTTCTCAGAGAGGCTACTGGCAGCATAGAAGGTGAGAGGGTAGATCAGCTGGGGACCTAGATAGGGGACAGATTTGGAAAGATTACGGCTGGGCAGCACCTCCTGGGAGAGAGCTGAGTTTCTTCCTGCCCTCCCCACTCCAGAATGCCATCTTCATCCATGTCAATCACCAACTCCCACAGAGCTGGGGCTGGACACAGGGTCAGCACAGGTACCTGCAGCATCTCAACCGAGGGTCATGCCCTGCCTGTGGTGATTCATGTAGTCCAGGCATACTGGTTTACAAGGCAATTCTGAGGCTCCCACGGGGCAACAGCCCAGTCCATGGTCATGGCAACCGCTTAGAATCTAGGTCAGCTGGTCTTGGAAGCCATCCCAGAAGAACTGCCCATTTCCTCTGTGGGCAGGCTAATCCCAGCCTGTAATGTCAGCCAGCTGAGGTCAGCACAGGGAAGAGGGGTGTCAGCTGGGGCCAGAGACAGAATACACTCACCAAAAGATTAGAGTGTGTGTGTGTGTGTGTGTGTGTGTGTGTGTGTGTGTGTGTGTGTAGGGGGGGCAGGGTGAAGCAAGGCTGGTTCTGGGGTATGTAGGAGGTGGCCTGGAAGGCTTACTCCTGCCAGGGGAGTATGAGCACAGGATGGGAGTGGGGGTGAATTTGGAATTTCCCCGCCCCGCAAATGCAAGCCCCCAGACACTGCTCCCCGGCCTGGCCCAGGTATGGTAGCTCTGTCTGTTTGTCCCTGTCCCAGGCCCCTTCATAGACCTGCCCCCTCGTGTTTCCTACCAGCTGATTCAGAAGTTAAGCCCTGTCTGGAAAGGTCTAGCTGAAAAGGGAAACAATAAGATGAATAGATTCGACTGCATGAAAACCTAGTCTTCCAACTGACTGCTTGTGAGCCCCAAATCATTATACAAAACTCTACCCCCAAGGGTTACATTAAAGATGGGGCTTTGGGAAGGGCATCAGGGTTAGACAGGGTTATGAGGACCTCATGACAGGAGTAACACCCTAAGAAGAGACACCAAGGACTCTCTCTGTCCCCCACGTGCCAACACAGTGCTAAGCAGTCTGCGAGGCAGGAGGGGAGAGTCCGCTGGAACCCTACAGCCCACTGCACAACTGTAAAAATGGTTTCCTGATGTTTAAGCCACCTGGCCCATGGCATTTTGTTATGGCAACTAGGTCAGATCAATAAAATACACAGCCAAAGAAAGTTAAAAACCAGAAACATGGGGGGAGGGGAGCTATTAGCAACATCATGCCACAGAAAGCCATGTTCCATAACTCCAAAATAGCTAAACATATTAAATCAGCTGGCAAACCACAAATGTCCCAACAGGAAAATGAGCAAGGGAGACAGGCAAATATAAAAGACAAGTAGAGGAAGGCAGGAAGCCAGGAAGGAAGGAAATGGGTTCCTCACAGCTTCAGTCTGGGGCTACGGCCGCCGGCTCACACCCGTGAGACCATTTTAGACTTCCGAGTTCTTGGACGGCAAGGGTAACGAATTTGTGGCTTTTTAAGTCCCCAACTTTGTGGAAGTCTGTATAACAGTAGCGGGGAATTAATACAGTTTCTAGTTTAAAAAGGAGGAAGAAGAAGGGGATGGCGATTCATCCTTTTCAATGGTGTACACTGAATGTGTTAGAATGACCGATCCCACAGCTTTTGAGAGAAGTGTGGCTAGACCGGTTCTCTTGGAGACTGCCATTTTGAGGTGTATCAAGTCTTTTGTTACTTGTTTTAGTTTTTGAGACGGGGTTTGGATCCTCCCGCCTCCACTTCCCAAATGCCAGGTTACAGACATGCACCAGCATGCCTGGCTCTGGTAGTTTCTTAGTTCCCCTTCCTGATGCTGTAATAAAATTCTTGACAAAAGCAACTTAAAAGAGAAGCGGTTTGTTCTGGCTCAGAATTCACAGATGCAGTCCATCACGGCCGGGAAGACAAGTTGAAGCTGAGCTTGAAGTAGCTGCTCATGGCACACCTATGATGAGGAAGCAGATACGAACCCTGCTGCTGGCGAGTGCAGTCCTGGTTGCTGGCCAGGGAATGTTGCCACCCACCGTGGGCAGGGCCTCTAAGCTCAGTGGATAACAGTCAAGAACCGCCCTCCCCCCCAGGAGTAGCCAGAGGCTCACCTCCCGCGCAAGTACAGACAACTGACACATCACAGCTAGCATGGACTGAATCTCTACGTGCACTTATTCTTTTATTCTTTGGTTATGCCCCAAACCCTAAATGCCCAGCGGTTGTGTGATGTTTTATTCTTTAGCCTCTTTGGGGGCTACCACCCAGCTCCCAAGTGAATCACACACAGTCTTATCTGTTGTTCTTTTGTTACAGTTATAGGAGAAAGCTGGAGAAGGGGGTGGTGGCCCGGCGTGGGGGTCCCGAGGTAAGGGACCACAGCAGGTTCCATAGCAAGTGAGGGTGGCCGAGGTGGAGGGAATGAATAACACGCCAGGCAGATAGAGCTTGAATGAGGAGTTTATTTAGAAAAGGGAGTGAGGGGGAAGGGAAGAGACATAGAGGCACCAGGAACAGAAGGTGGGGAGGGGAGGGAGGAGGAGAGAAGAGCTGAGAGCAAAGAAAGCAAAGAGCAAAAGAGTTCGTGAGCAGAGAGAGAAAAAAGAGCAAAAGAGGTCGTAAGTGGGTGGGTCTGTCTTCAAAGGGTCCTTTACACCTGCCTACTGATGGAACCCTGGGCTGACCAGGGCACTGCCTGAGTGCATTCTGCCAGGTGACAGGGGCAGGCCAGCGTAATGCCTGAATCCTTAATTATGATTATTTATGAATAATTATAATTAGCCCAGCCTTAGTTTGGTTTGTTTCTTGACAACTTTTCTTAAATTATCCCATCTACCTTTTACCTCTGGGTTTTTATCGTTCTCTGTCCCCGTACACTTTGCTTTCACTCTTATCCTGACTGACTGACTGACTGACTGACTGACTGACTGACTGACTGACTGACTGGGTGGGTGGCCCCTAGTGCCCTCCTCTCCTTGTTCTCATGCTCCTCCCTTCCTCTTTCCTCCTTCTATTTATACTCCGCCTGCCAGCCTCGCCTATCCTTGCTCCTGCCCTCCCCCCCCACCCCCCCCACCCCCGCTATTGGCCGTTCAGCTCTTTATTAGGTGTTTAGACGGGCAAAGCAACCCAGCTTCACACAGACAAATGAGGCATAAACAAAAGTCACACACCTTGAAATAATATTCTAGCGCACCCAGCTGCCCTTACTTCTTTGCAGGACAGAGGGAGGGGACTAGAGTTGCTGCAGCCAGGAGGGACAGGGGCCTTGGGTTCACCCTGCAGAGGCTTCTCCAGCACTTCCGTAACACACACCGGAGCCACTGTGTTAGAGGACTCACTGGACAAAGGAACAGGACTCCAAACCGGGGTGTTGACCACAGGGCTGTTCTGAATTTTGAAAAACCGAAAACCACCACTATGATTCCTGAAATAGTGACTTAGCAAGAAAGAGTGTTTGTCCTCACTGGCCTTTAGGTAAATATAAGTCAAAGTCACAGGCACAACGCAGTGCCACCTCGTGCTTGTAGAAGGGCTACTGCCAAAAAGATGAAAAGCAACAGGTGTGACATGGGTATTGATGGGGAAGTCCTTCCATGTGCTGTGAATATAGGTTTCTCTTATTGGTTGATGAATAAAGCTGTTCTGACCAATGGACAGGCAGGATGTAGCCAGGCAGGAAGTATAGGTGGGACTACCAGATGAGGAGAATGCTGGGGAGAGGACACAGAGAGGAACCAGAGGCGTGTACTGCAGCTACTGGGAAGATAAAATGTCAGGAAGATAGGATGCCAGGCATTCTCCAGTAAGATAAGGCCATGTAGAAATATATAGGTTAATAGTTATGGGTTAATAATTAAGAGAGAGCTAGCCAATAAGAAACCTGAGCCATTGGCCAAACAGTTTATAACTAATGTAAGCCTCTGTGAGTGCCTTGTACTTGACAGAGAGCAGGAAGATTGGGTAGCCATTTAGAAAAGCAGCATGGAGGTTCTCGAACAGTAAAAATAATGTCCTGCAAGAGTTTTCACTCAGCAGGTCAGGGTGTCTACTGCCAAGCCTGATGACCACGCACTAGATCTGTTGTTTGAGAGTCTATGGTGTCTGGGAGAGAGCCTTGTGGCAGTCTGAATGTAATTGGCTCCCATAATCTCTAGGGAGCGGCACTATTAGGAGGTGTGGCTTGGTTGGAGTGGGTGTGGCCTTGTAAGAGGAGGTGTGTCACTGGGTGGTGGGCTTTGAGGTTTCCCATGCTCAGGATACCACCCAGTGTCTCAGTCGACTTCCTGTTGCCTGCAAGATGTAGGGCTCTCAGCTCCAGCACCATGTTTGCCTGCGTGCAGATAATGGACTAAACTCCTGAAACTGTAAGTAAGTCACCCCAGTTAAATGTTTTCCTTATAAAAGTTGCCATGGTCAGCCAGGCAGTGGTGATGCACACCTTTGATCCCAGCACTTGGAAGGCAGAAGCAGGCAGACCTCTGAGTTCAAGGCCAGCCTGGTTTACAGAGTGAGTTCCAGGCCAGCCAGTGCTACAAAGAGAAATTCTGTCTCAAAACACTAAAAAAATGTTGCCACAGTCATGGTGTCTCTTCACAGCAATAAAAATCCTAACTGAGAGAGGCCTTGTCACCCCATTATAGGGGACAATTTCAACTCTTTTTTTTATATGCATGTACATATATTTAGGGAGCTTCTACGAAGTGGGTTTCCATATGGTATTTCTAAAGACTTCAGTGTTAAGTTGTCCCTTCTCATAAGCCCTCCTCTACCCAGCCCTTCCAGCCCCCACCCCACTTCCTCTCTAAGGAAAAGGGTGTTTGGTGCCCACCGGGTTAGTAACAGAGGCATGCCGGCAAAGCTGTGCCTGTGGGAGAGAAAGTCAGGCAACCCCATCCTCCTGCCAACTCCAAGCATGGATTGTAGGGGCTGGGGAGTTGGCTCAGCAGTTACAAACACCTTGGCTGTCCTTCCAGAAGACCTGAGTTCAAGTCACGGCACCCACATGGTGACTCACAACGGCCTATGATCCCACTTGCAGGCAAAACACTCATTCACATAAAATAAAAGTACATCATGAAACAAAGAGACTGTACTGTGACTAGGGGCAAGCATCACCACTGTCTAGGGCCCTGACCTTGCAGCACTCCCCTCTGGGCTCCCCCTTACATTGTCCTTGTCAGTGGTCACATTTCCTGGTTTGATTAGCCCAGGATACCATGTGATTTCTTGTGAGTTTCTATAAATTCTACTTACAGTTTTGCAAACTAGTCATTTGAGATGCCATCTGCTTCCAGCAAGAATTCTGACTAATGTGCACGTTATACAAGTGTTTCTTCTTTGGTGCTATGGCTCTCCTCTCTTCTCCTACTATGGGGGGCACGGAGAGTGATGCTTTCCTTCAAAGTGTCTGAGTAATATTTATTATTATTATTATTGTTATAGACAGGGTTTCTGTGTAGCCCTGGCTATCCTGGAACTCACTCTGTAGATGAGGCTGACCTTGAGCGCAGAGATCCGCCTGCCTCTGCCTCTGCCTCCTGAGTGCTGGGATTAAAGGTGTGTGCCACACCCAGCTTTGAGTCATATTTAAAAGTCCCCGTTTTTCCCAGTGACTGCAGAGCAGGTATGTCCATCCACAAATACATGCACTAAAAATAACATGTGTCACATTTTCTCATCCAACTTAATTCTACTTTGCAGTATGTTTGGGAATTTATCCTCTCCAACACTTCTTCCCCGTTTGGTGACTAAGCAATAGGAGGTGCTTCTGTTTCAGGGCACAGAGCTAGGGTTCCATCTGTCCAGGTGATTTCCTTTGGGTGTGAATATGGGACAACTACAACACACACACACACACACACACACACACACACACACACACACGTTCATATGTGTGTTCACACAAGTCTACATACATGCACATGCATATTACACACTCACACATATATACATGTGTTCACACACACATACCCACACACGTACACACACAAGTCTATAAATATATGCACACACATATTGCACACTCACATGCACACATATACACATGTGTACACACACATGTACACACACACACAGCACATTTAGTTCAGGTCTTAAATTCTTCATAGTTCCTAAAACATCAGCTCTTTTGACACTCAAAGGCCATGGAAAGAATCCATGCTGCAGTCTCTTTTCTCCTTTTAAGTGACAAGCCCCACCCAGTCCTCTGACGGAGAACGGAAGGGAAAACAGAACAGGACACAGCAGTATGAGGGAGGGGTAGGGGAGACAACCAGGTTTGAAGAGCACCTCAGGCTCTGTGCACATATGTCCAGCTGTTTAACGGAAGCGGTCATTATGAAATTGGGACAGATCCGATAACATCGAAACAGCCCTGCATCTGGGTGTGCGAACGTGAGGAGGAGGCTGGCATGGTCCCAATTTCTCTGTTACACACCATAGACAACTGGTGCGTACTTCAAATGTAGAAGAAAACAGGCTATGGCCAGCTTATGGGACCTCTTTTGTTAAAGATAATACTTCTGAAAGTTAAATCAGGGACTCCACTTCCTTTATCAACACAGTTTAACCTGTAGGCTCCAGATATGGTTGCATACAAGTGTCGCAATTAAGAACATGAAAGAATAATTTTCCGAGCAGATTTGCAAGGGCTGCATATACACGTTTCTGCCGCTAGATGGCGCTGTACATCACAGTGGCGCAGTAATGAGGTTTGTGTCTATTTATACAGATATATGGCAGACCCTCCTGTTAGAGTTTCATAATCCTCTTATGTAATGCTGGCTTACCAGGGACCGTTAATCAACCCTCGGGAGATGGGCAGAAGGACTCTCGGGACACGATGTCCCTCGAATAAGTCTGGAGGCAAGGGAAGGGTCTGCCCCTGAGTGACCAAGTGGAACCCAAGACTCAGGAAGCGGGAAGGGTGAAAACAAAGAGCAGCCGTTTGGAGCGCGCGACCCGCGGGTGCTGAGGCCAAGTCAGCCTCTTCCTAGGTACGGGAAAGCTCGAAGATGCTTTCTCCTAGCAGCCAAACCCTGCCTGCAGGCCCTCTTCAGAGACCGGGCAGTCACATCTGGCCATCCGCAGGGAACCAAGAACCAGCAAAGCCATGGAACTCTCCCTGCATTGCTAAGGAGCTACACCAGTCTGTTCCCTATGGCGTCTTTCCAAGGGCAGCAACTACTCTATGCAGCCCGCGTAGAACTATGACTAGCAGTTTGCATACATGTAGTGTGTACACATGTACACATGCAGTGTCTGGTGGAAAGAGGGGGTGGGGTTGACAGAAATTGTCGGAAAGGCTGGTGAGTAATTGCTTATGAGTTTCAGGACTTACACACACACACACACACACAGAGAGGGGGGGGGGGGAGAGAGAGAGAGAGTTAGTTCACATTCTCCTTAAATCCTCCGCAGTGCAGAGGGAGGTTAAGATTGTCTGGATTCAATGCCAGCCTCAGTGGCTTTCAGCGGTGTGACGCTGAGCCAGAGATCTTTCCACAGTTTGGTTCGGGTATCTGTGAAATGCAACAATATGAAAAGCTATCTCACGATTAGTTCTGAAGATGAAGTAAATTGATGCCACAGACTGCCAAGCATGGCTCCTGGGACCGTAAGGCACTCAGTGTGTGGCTGCATGAGGGTCCCTGGAGAAGCCCCGGGCAGGCCCTGGTTGCCTAAGACACCTCAGTTTCTGCCTGCAGAGTGAGGAGAAAGTATTTTCTTCCCAGAGTTGGCGTGGAGGTGGTGAGGCAGGAGGCTGCCATGTACATTAGCTGCATAGTCCCCACAGTGCGTAGGCCAAGCCTCACCATGTACATGAACCCAGCAGTTCCCACCGTCATAGTCCTAGCTCGAGTGGTTGTGCTTAGGAGTCAGAAAATGGTTACTGCACAGTCAGCTGCAGACTCAACTGACCATGGATTGAACAGGTAGCTAGACTCGCCATGGTGGTGCATACCAACTTCCTTTTCTCATCACTCCCTAGACAACACAGGATAACAAGCATGGTGTGCTTTGTACTGGGGACCACAAATGATATAGAGATGATCTAAGCAGACATACCTTCTAGGCAGGCCCAGCTTTCTGAGGTTCAAAACACTATCTTGTTTACAAGGTTCATGGACACATGAGTTTAAAATGAATCACCAGCACGTGCACAGACACACACACATAGACACCACACATATGTGCATGCATGCATACACACAGACACACATGTGCATGCATGAACACACACGGACACATGTACACACTTCTCATGATCTTAAAGTCTTGTGATGGGCTATGTTCATAGCTGTGCTTGGCCCCAGGGGGTGGGGAACGGGACACACCTGTGATATTACAGGGTTTTTTGTAGTTAACTTTTCATCCTTGCAACCAAAGGAAGAACAACCACCTAAGGGAGAAAAAAGGTTACTTCAGCTCATGACTTCAGAAGTCTCTGGCCGTGACCAACTGATTCCATTGCTTTGAGTTTGAGGCTAAGTGATGATGATGACGACGATGACGATGGTGATGATGATGATGATGATGATGGGAGTGAGCTAGGGAAAAGCAATTCACCTCATGGCAAACAGAAAGAAGAGAGTATGACAGGGAGGGACCAGGAATAAGACAGGCCCTGCAAAAGAAACCCCTGTGACCCATCTTTTCCAGCTAGTTAAGTGTCCACCACTTCCCAGTGGTGTCATCAATTTACGACTCCATTTGTGAAGTCACAGCCCTCATAATCTGTCACTTCCCCCGACCTGTCACCAGTATCCAAGCTATCAGAACACTCTTCCAGGATGCATCGAGTTCGAATGATAGCAGGGTCACACTCAATACTGGAGTATTCTTGCACCAGCACAGGAGGACTGCTGAATACCTACCTTATCTTTAAACCTTTCCTTGGTATAATTTTATATGACTTTTAGGCTGCGGTGGTGTCGCACACCTTTAGTCTCAGCACTCAGGAGACAGAGGCAGGTGAATCCGTGTGAGTTCCAGGTCAGCCTGGTCTACCGAGCGACTTTCAGTACAGCCAGAGCTACACAGAGAAACCCTGTCTCAAAAAACCAAACCAAACCTTTTTTCACTTGGATTATAAAGTCCTCCAGGGTCATTGCGTCTCCCTTAGGATTATTTTAACCCTGAGGTTGGTGGTCACTGTGAAGTCAGGTGATCAGTGTAGCGCTTGTCAGACTGTCGCAGAAAAACCAAGAGGGGAGAAGAGAAAAGAGCCCCAGGGGCTTCTGCGTTGCCCAGGCTGGTGGCTCCACCCTTCTCTGGCAGGCTTGGGTGTTTATGGCTTCTGAAAAGTCAACAAACACTATGAGTGTTCCTCTCCCAGAAAACTTGAACATCGTTTCTACGGCATATACACAGGGTCAGACAGATCTGTCCTAAGCTGTAACAAACTGTCACTTATTACTGGTAATGTCAGAGAAAAACTAATTGTATATCAATAAAAATCATTTGAGATTAGAGTTTATCATTTACATGGCATTTTCTGAGCTTTCTGAGCCCATTTATTGAAAGTTAGCAATATGGACATAGAAAGGTCAGCAGCAAGGAAAGGCAGACAGGGGAATGGATGACTTAAGATAGTATAGGCCTTAATTTTAGGGAAAACCCTACAGGGGAGGTCTCTGTCAGGGGCAGAAGGGTGGCAGGGTAGGAGGTCAAAAATGACAAGTCAAAGAGTGTTAGGGAGTCTATTAATCATCTTCCCTGCCTGGCTATTACTTGGAGTCCACCAGGCAGGGAAGGCAGAAATCTGGAAGAAGGAAACCAAACTACTGAGGTTATGGGACCCACCAAGCCCTGGGTGACAGGCATGATAGTGTGCATTTATAGTTCCAGCGTTCAGGAGGCTGAGGCGGTGTGATTAGGAGGTCTGAGCACCCCAGGTTACTTAGTAAGTTCTAGGCCAGTATGAACTACGTAGCAAGATCATGCCTAACAAAAAATGTCAGTAGTTAAGAGCACTGGCTGCTCTTCCACAGCACCCAGGTTCCATTCCTAGCACCCTCATGGTAGCTCAGGACAGATGTAACTACAGTTCTAGGGGATCTCAGCACTTAGGAGACAGTCAAAACTAGCCTCGGCTACACGAGACCATGTCTCAGAAAGACAAGACAGACAACCTCCACCTAGATTATATGCTGTTGATTTCCGGTGGTCACTGCCATCCATAATTCCATTGGCTGCAAAGCAAGAAATTGTCAGGGACTTGAGACCAGGCAAGAGTGCTGGACAGAAAGAGCCTTGGTGAAAGGAACCTTGGTGAGGGAGAACTGTCCTTCTGTGCACTCAGCACTGTTTGGGGACTTGCTTTAGGTGAACACTTCAGTGCCTGCCGCCCACCCACACTCTAGTTTATACCCGAGCCATTTTGAGTGACCATGGCCTGAGAACACAGATTTAGGTTCCATATTCCAGTATGGATACTGTTCCACAGGGTTTTTATAGTTTCACAGAACAAAGGAAGTTATAAATCAGGGCAGGTTTAAAACATTGCTGGGTACCCCGGAGAGGCGGGTACGGCGAGATGGGGGGAGCTTTTCTACAGGCCTGAAATGTTATTTGATGAGCGCCAAGCGTTCTGGTATGTCAGTAGTTTCTAAGGCGTTTTTATTTATTGTAACAAGGTGTTAGTCCAGATACTGGGTAGGGCAAGGCATGGCTATCACAGAGAGCCAACACTGGCCCTCTTTGCCTACATAATGCCTACATGATTCCAGCTTCTTCACAGTACCGAGCCTCCAACCAGTCCGTCAGTCTCTGCAGGCATACGGACTCCTTCCGGGAGGGAGCTTTTGTTCCGGGAGCTGCTTTTCAGCAGTTTTTGTTCACAACACTGATTAGACAGCCCAGGTTTGAATGCCAGGCACTGTTAATACCTCTCCTCCGATGCAGATGCCTCTTTACCCTAAGTAACTGAGCAGAAGAGGGTGCATAGAGAGAGAAAGGACAATTGCCTGGAGGTTGAGGTCATGGAGGCTGGAGTGGGACTCATGACAGGTGTGGCTGTCTTAGTACCTCTAAGTATTCTCCCAAATGCTTACCCCCAGCCTCTCTGCAGCCAGAACACAGCTTGGCTTCGAACACTAGCTAGGGAACAGGTTCTTCAAAGCCAAGAGGAGTTACGCTTCTGAGGGACCGAGGGTCATTCCCCATCAGAACTCATCTGCAGGGACGACCCGCTACTTGCTGTCAGCAGGCACGGGACACCCGCCCTCTTAGACCTGCTGTCCTCATCGCACTGGGGGCCCTGATTCTCAGCAAGCCCACTGGAGGTGACACTGGGTGCTTGGCAGGTCAAGGCAGGGAGAGAGTGCTTGCAACAGTATGCAGAGCTGGCAGTCTGTGGGTGTGACAGTTGTGAAGATTCCCTTTATCTACTGGCACAGAGTGGTACTGTCAGCAACTCCGAGGCATAGCAAAGGCATTGTGTGGGGAACGAGTCAGCAGCCAGAGAACTCGGCCTCTGGGGCGTCTGGCTTCTGGCTTCAGCCCCAAGCTCAGAGGGGGCACTGTTGGCCCCAGGGCTGATCCCAGTCTAGCTGGCAGTGACAGTTTAGCAATACGGGAACAATGTCATGCCCCTGAGGCCCCTGAGAAGTTCATGTGACCGACAGTGAGTGTCAACGTATGGTCCCTTAGCAGAGGTAGTTTCTAAATGGAGAATGTCTAGGAAATGTAGTTTCAAGCCCTACTTCTCCAGTCTAACAGGCTCAGCAGCTGGTGGGATGCAGCCTGGATAAGATCTTCCCTCCCTGGGTGAACGCAGGCTCCTCAATGGAAAAAAAAAATAATTTAAAAAAGTCACGAGGTCCCTTCAACCAAAGGAATTCCAAATAAAAATCCACTTGATCAACAAACACAGCCTTTTCACTGATGATCATCTTCACTTCTAAATGGCTGCCTGTAGGGGGCAGTGCTGTGCCCAAGGCAAAGTGGAGGTGTTCCTGTACTGGGTTCAAAGCCCAGCCCTGCCATGTAGCTGTGGAGCTTCAAGTTCTGTTTTCCCACATGTAAAACATTGTTGTTAGTGATAGTAGCCACCTTACAAGATCACATTAATAATGGAGGAAGCCACAAAATGCTCAGAGTCGTAGCCAGCGGGCACATGGTCATTTCATAGATGCTATATGAGCATTAAACTAGAATTCAGATGATGAGCCTAACTACATTTCCCAAAATCCCCCTCCCTGTACATTTGGATTAGGGTGGACCCCGAGAGAAAGTCTGTGGAGATCTGGTTGGCAAAGGGAGAAAGCTGGGCTTCAGCGGCTCCACCTTCCCCTGAAACCTCCCTCTGAAGCCCCCTCTGTGGCTCTCACTCGTAAGACCTCATGGCCAGTAACAGACCAGCCACCAGGTCACCAAGCACACAGGAGCAAGACCACACCGGGTCTGTGGCTTCTGTTTGCTCAAGCTGGAGACAGAGGACTTCTAAGAGAAGCATTTCACATTTCACATACAAAGAAAATGGCTCAGCAGGTTTGCTGTGCAAGCCTGACAACCTGGGTTTAATGCCAGGTACCCATGTGTTTGCAAGAGAAAACTGACTCTCTCAAGTTGTCCCCTGACCACACACACACACACACATACACACACACACACACACACACACACACACACACACACACATGCTAAAAATCATCCATAAAGAATTCTCTATAATTTCTAAAAATATAGGAGGGGGAGGGAGAAAGGGCTTAGAGAGAGGAATAGAAAAGAAAAAAAATTAAATGAAATGATGGTTCAGATGCCCATGGGGTCAATGGCCACAACTTTGTGAACTCTGGAACTCAGCAGAGCCCAGTACATGCGAATGGAGTGACCCTATCCACCAGACTGCCCCTCCTTTCCCTCCCCCCATCTCTCTCTCCCTCTCCCTCCCCCCTCTCTCTCTTTCTTTCTCTCTTTCTCTCTCTCTCTCCCTCTCCCTCTCTCTCTCTCCCCCTCTCTCCCTCCCTCCCCCCCTCTCCCTCTCCCTCTTCCTCTTTCCCCCTCCTCTCTCTGTGCATGTGTGTGGTCTGTCTGTAGCTGTGTATGTGAATGTGTGTGTGTGTGTGTATGTGTGATCTATCTACTGGTGTGTCTCTCTATGTGTGTGGTCTGTCTGTAAGTGTGTGTGTGTGTGTGTGTGTGTGTGTGTGGTCTGTCTGTAGGGGTGTGTGTATGGTCTGTCTATCTGTGTGTGGTCTATCTGTCTATAGGTGTGTGAGTGTGTGTGTGTGTGTGTGTGTGGTCTGTCTGTCCATATGTGTATGTAAAGGAAGAAGCCTGCAGGGTCAGACTTGGCAGATCCGCCTGAAACTGGACTTACAGATGCTTGTGAGCTGCCCTGTGGGTGCCCCTCCTCCTGCCAGGTCTCTTCACCACCGAGCTTTTACGCCACCCTATTAACACAGGTTTTTATGTAGAAGTGGCTGGAAATGTAAATTGATCGCTTTCCTAGCTTCTAATCTGACTGTGTTTTAAAACAAACCTTCGTCCCTCTGATTAAGTCCTAGGTTTATTGTTCTGCTTATTATTCCCGGGTAGCCACCTCAGGGATGGTGGCTTTGACAGTGATAGCAATGATAGCCACTGGTCTCTGCTCTGTCCCTCCTTCTGCTGCACCAGCCATGCTGTGACACTCGTGGACTGGGAACTCTCTGCTTTGGGGGCAGAGTGAGGATGAAATAAAAATCTCCTGAGAAGCATCCTTGAGTCTTCTACCTCCCCGGGCTTTGGAATTCCAATGCCAAGTCACAATAAGTGTTCCTAATTTAAGTCACTGTTCCTAGGGGCCTTCTATTTGACCCCAAAATAAAGTTTGTGATTATGCTAAGGTTGCTTCCAGAGCCCAGAACAGGGTCTCACTGCTGTTAGCCAGCCCCCTGTCTTTGGACAAGGCAACCCAAGGATCAAACCCAACAAACCAACCCTCCATTGACTTTCTCTCCCAGAATCTACCCGTTGCCAATAACTCCTTGGTAGGGTGAGACTTCATGCCCACTTCCTCATTTTCCAAGCTGGGATTTTGTCGGTCTTGAACTTGCACAGGTCTTGTGCATGCTGTCACAATATCTGTGAGTTCAGTGTGTGCCTACCCTGGGATAGCTGGAAAATGTCATTTCTCTGGAGTCACCTCCGACCTCCGGCTCCTGCACTTTCTACCTCCTCTTGTGCATCCGTCCCTGAGGCCTGAGGGGAAGGGTTTGGGGTAGACAGCCCACTCAGGGATAAACATTCCAAATCTTACTCTCTGCACATTCACCAATTGGTTTTCTGTGTTAATTACTATCTACGGCAGAAACAGCTTTTCTCCAGGAGCCTGCAACTATGCCCTTGGCCAGAGGCCTGCTCCAGGATGCTCCAAAATACACCTCCTTGCTTTCCAATCATCAGATTAGAGTGGGGTACACACACACACACACACACACACACACACACACACACACACACACAGGACCTTGTGACCTAGCCAGCTCTGAGGTTTAGTCACGCTGTTCTGGGAGATCTGGGGGGAGGCTGAGTGTGTTTACCCTGAGGTCAGTTGCTTGATAACCACATTGCTGCAGATATGGAAACCTCAGGGCTGAGGTGGTTTCTCACTGCTTGGGCGTGTTCAGAGAGTCGTGAGTGTGTTGTAAGGAGTGTACTTGTGTGGCTGATGGGAATGCATACCAGATCAGAGTTCTCAGGGGGACAAGTGCAGTGAACTTGTACAACAGTAGGAAGTGCTCAGAACTGTTAGGAGGTAGGAGAACGGGCAGAGGAAGAGGGTCGTAATCTGCTGTGAACTTTGGCAGAGGGGAAATAAACCCGAGAGTCTGTCTCTGTCGTCCAGTCCTGAGCCTGTGGTCTCGCTTTCTGTAACAATATCTACTGTGCGCTTTTCCAGCTGGGTTCTGCAGGGTCAGCTCCACCTGAACACTCCCTGTTACAGCTCTCGTAGACTTTGCCCTGTAGTCCCGGCCCCTTTGCTGCTCTTAGAACCTGCTCCTGTGTGACAAAGCCTTCGTTACCCTCACTTCTCCACCCCACCCCTACCTAAAAGGACTTGCAGACTCATCTGCATACTGTTCTTTACACACACACAATCGTCACCGGTGACCTGCATAGCAAATGTAGGACATTTTATCAATCTCATCTTCAGATATAGCACTGAGAGGTTCAACAGTTAACTCAACAGTTAATTAGTTAACAATTCATTTTGTAGCCATGCTGCTGAAAAACGGTCGTGATGAGAACATATACGATGTGTGTTTCCTTCCACAGACCTTCTTCCAGCCATAACCATACCTCTTGGCTAGACCACAAGACACACCCAGGTCCAGGGGGAGGTGGTGAAGACAGTTTCTTAGGCTCTGTAGATGTGGCTTCTTTGGTTTTCATGGTGGGTGCAAAGGACTTTGCACCAGACTTCAAGGCAGCCCCAGAGTAATGACATACGGATAGATAAAGAAGCTTCTATCTGTGAGCTGGATGCCTTTGACTTCTGAGGCCACATCAGCACCAGAAATGCTGAGGCACGCCACCAAGCCTCGTGTAAATGTGGCGGGTTCCGTGCCTTACATTCTTACTGGCCAATTCCTCCTCCTGCACTGCATAGGCTCTGGGATTTCCATTCATATATAATGGGGGATTTCCAAGTGAGGGGCTAGTCAAGGCCCCATACTGCACCTCTGCTGAATGAAGGTGCCTCCTTTGTCCAGTGTCAGCTTCACACGAATAGTGCCCCACATGACAAACTTCGCAGAATGAGGTCTAACTTCTGGTCGCTTTGGAAGGTCCCCTGCGATGGTTAATTTTATGTCAGCTAAACTAGGCTAAGGGATGCCAGAGAGCTCATAATATTTCTGGGGGTTATTTGTTGGGGAGGGTCCAGAAGAGGCACGTAAGTTGACAGTCTGAGTAGAAGTGCCACTCTCATGGACATGGGTGGGCATCAGTGATCCACTGGGGTCCTGATGGAACAAAGGAGCAGGGCAGAGACACATTGTTCTCTGCTTGAGCTGCAGTAGCTATCGTCTTCCCCCAGGAGAGTCAGTATGCGAAGGCAGCCAGCAGTTCCCTGGGACTTTCCAGCCTCCATAATTACTCCAAAGAACCCTGTGGCTATAGGTCTGTGTTTACCCTGTTGGTTTACACGGCTCCTCACGATGTTTTCCGTCAGAGATGCTCACAGCTCCAGACGGGCCAGGGCTACAGGCACTCTGGGGGAGGCTCGGTTGGGGAGTTCTGTTGTATGTTGTGACAGAGCCTACTTCTCCCGGGACTGCCCCACCCCTGCATCTAGCCAGTGTAAAAAGCTGTGCCCAGCCCTGTTTCCTCGAATAGCCCGGCAGTGTGAAGAATGCCCTGAGGTGTACCTGGCTCTGTGTGGCAGCTCTGCCTCCCTCTGTCCCCCACTACTGTCCCCATGAGCCTGCTCTAGCTTAACGGCTGGACATCTTTAATTCTTCTCTCTCTCTGATCCTCTAGAGCCAAGGAGGTTCAACCCCTATTCAGGACACTTGTCAGGCTCCTCCTCACTCAGCCCTACACTTGTCACTCCCATGTCACTAGGCACCATCCAAATCTCATAGGCTCATGTGTGGGTGACTGATGGCATCAGGCTGGCTGTTTTGCTTCTGTTTAGTTCCTTTCATGCAGCCAATAGATGGCAACAAACAAACAAACAAACAAACAAACAAAAACAAAACAAAAAACTCAGACAGACTTACACAAAGTCTAATGATTCAAGTACTGTTTGCACACTCCATATCTGCATACACACTTTCTGAGGAGAGCCCATTCCGAGCCCTCAGAGCTGTGGTTCTCAACCTTCCTAATTTAGTGACCCCTAAATACAGTTCCTCCTGTGGCAGTGATCCCCCAACCATAAAACTATTTTTGTTGCTACTTCATAACTGTAATTTTGTCACTGTTATGAATCCAATGTAAATATCTGATATGCAAACGGTCTTAGGCAACCTCTCCTTGGACCAACCCCAAGGGGTCTCGACCCGCAGGTTGAGAACCACTAGAGTATGTGCTAGAGGGCGGTGTCCAAAGGGTAGAACTGGAAAGGGCTGTTTTTACCGACAGAGACAGAGTGAGTGAGGCCAGGGAAAGAAGGCCCAAAGAGGGAGGGGGCAGGGAGAGCTAACGCCATGGACTTGAAGGGAGGGGGCTCAGAAGAAGATCTGGAGAAAGCCATGGCTGTCCTGCAATAGGGTAGGACTTTTAGGGACAGATGGAGATTGCCAATGTCACACTATGGTGATGTCTTTAAGAACAGGGCCCAGGGCTGTTTTCACCCGGATGCCACTGATTCACTCTGAGGCAATTACAAGTTCTGTGTTCAAGATTTGGCTCCCACCACAGCCTACCTGCTGCTGTGGCTGAGAAGGCACCAGTGCTGGAGGTGTGACAGACATTAACACTGTCTCGAGGGTGAAGATTACCCTCATCCACAATGGCCTAGCACCTGGGATCTGTGAAGTGCCAAACTTTGCACAAATGTCCCCTGTGCAAGCCTATATATGTGAAATTGGGAGAAGCCCTTTGTGCTGAACCCCAAATCAATTCAGGATGACGAGGTCAAGAAACAGGGGAATGGAAGGGCTTGACAAAGCTGGTGCAGAGGGGAAAGTCTACAGAGTGGTTAGAGGCTGAGGCCAAGAGTCTGAGAGCGCTTCAAATGCAAGAGATGAACAGACAGGAAATTGGTTTCTTAAAGAAAAAGACCACGAGGCAGGTGTTGGGGGTCAGAGACATAAAAAACAAAACAAAACAAAACAACCCCCACCTCAAAAAACAAAAAAAAACCCCAAAACAAAACCCATTGTAACATCAGAGCCTCACCGTCCATTGCCATTACTTGTCACCTTTTCAAATGCTTGTGGTCCAGCAGGAGGGAGTCCCAAGAAGGTGCCAGGGCAATCACTCACCCCTCCAGACAAGAGCCTCACCTGTTTCTTATAAAGGTATATTTATTATGTATACAGTGTTCTGCCTGCAGGCCAGAAGAGGGCACCAGATCTCACTACAGTTGGTTGTGAGCCACCATATGGTTGCTGGGAATTGAACTCAGGACCTCCAGAAGAGCGGCCAGTGCTCTTAACCTCTGAGCCATTTCTCCAGCCCCACAAACTTGTTTTCTCAGAGTTACAAGTGTCAGGTCTGCATCTGTGAAATGGGTGCAGTGCCTGCTTATTTCATTGGAAAATGAATCCATCCATAATAGCAGGACCGGGACTATGTCCCCTTGATGATAAGTGCTTGATGTGTGCGGGAGAGCCTATTCTGCAGTGCATGGACAGCAGTTGGGACAGGCCTGTCCACGAATAAAGTCTCTCCTGGGGACCCACACGTGACCCCTCTCTCTTGTTCCACTCTTTCCCTGCTAGAAACCCGCTGGGGACTGATTGGTGGTGGATCATGCCTTTAATCCCAGCACTCGGGAGACTGAGGCAGGCGGATCTTTGAGAGTTCAAGGCCAGCCTGGTCTACAAGAGCTAGTTCCAAGACAGGACAGGCTCCAAAGCTACAGAGAAACCCTGTCTCGAAAAACCAAAAGAAAAGAAAAATAAGGAAAGACCCCTGCTGGGTAAGAGCATCTCCACATTGGGCTGACCCACTGACAAGATGTCTATGGAACAGAAAGCTGGAATTTATTTTTTATATTTATGTATTTGTTTGTTTCATGCACGTGTGTGTAACAGCGCACATGGGAGGTCAGAGGACAACTTGCAGGGGTCAGGGCCTTCTTTTCCCCCAGTGAGCCCTGGCTCCCCAGGGTTAGGGTTAGCAGCAAGCACCTCTTCCTACCTGCCCCTCTTGACAGCTAGCTGAGGAAGGTTTTGTGTTTCCAAACTCAGCTCCGCTGTTGTCCTCATCATGGTGACTGCTAGTTGGATGTGGCTGGCAGGGTTGCTTTGTTTGTCAGCTTGATACCAGCCAGCAAGGGTCATCTCAGAAGAAGGAGCCTCAAGTGGGAAAATGCATCGTTCGTGCAATTGCATCATTCACCCAGCTGGCCCATAGGAAGCCTATGGGGCATCTTCATGGTTAATTGTTGGTATACAAGGGCTCAGATCGCTGTGGGTGGTGCCATCCTGGACAGCTGGTCCTGGCTTCTAGAGGAAAGCAGGCTGAGGGCTGGAGGGATAGCTCAGCCATTAAAGGCTAGGCTCACAACCACAAATATAAGAAAGCAGGCTGAGCAAGGCACGAGGGGCAAGGCAGTAGGAGCTCCCCTTGAGGTTTCTGCTTCCGTTCCTGTGTTGAGTGCTTGCCCTGGCTTCCCTAATGATGAACTGTAAGTGATGCGCCAAATAACCTTTTCCTTTACCAAGTTGCTTTTGGTCACAGAGTTTTATCGTAGCAACAGAGAGGCAGGCTAGGGTTGTGCTGAGGGGCGTCTTGCCATAACCTCTAATGGTCTCCCTCATTCCCACCAGCTGGTAGGATACTCATTCATGTCCGTGTTCAGGGATGGGAGCATTGCTCTTTTACTTCCTGTCCTCCTGTCTCTCTATACCACCCCGTGGTACTTACCCTATGGTTTCTGGCAATGCCTCTCTCTAAGGGGCCAGATGGTAAATATTTCTGGTTCTTTGGAACAGTCTGTCCCTGTGGCAAGTACTCTGTCTCAGTAGCTCAAATGCCACCATTTAATCTTCAAACAGTGGAGGTGGCTGGGTGCTCCCTTTATGTATGCAAACAGGTTACAGCATCTGGTTTTCTGATCCTGGTGTCTGGTAGAAACCTAGTATTCCTGGTCTCGGTGACTTGAACTTTTAAGACCTAAAGCCAAGCTTTTGAAGGTCACAAGATCTTTCTTCCTTAAGTCCTCCCTGGTGTGTGTGTGTGTGTGTATGTGTGTGTGTGTGTGTGTGTGTGTGTGTGAGAGAGAGAGAGAGAGAGAGAGAGAGAGAGAGAGAGAGAGAGACAGAGAGACAGAGAGACAGAGAAAGAGAGAGAGAATTAGGAATTACTTATGGTATGTTATTAGACATCAGTAATTAGTAGCCAAAAATCTAACTTTATTCGTTAAGTAGCTGTCCATCCCCAGATAGCTGCTAGGCAGTGACAGGAGGGACACTGGCGTAAGGACCTATGGAAGTAACAATTTGTATTCTCTTGTTCTGGTACTGAAAGTTGAGTTTTGCAGGTCTTCTGGCTTCTTGTTTTGTTTGGAGAGTTGTTACAGGGCTCAGGTTGGCTCCCAGTTCATGGTCTTCCCTCCTCTGCCCCCTAAGGACTGTGATCCAAGCACATCACCTCAGCAGGCTTCTTTTCTCTCCAGTTGCTTTATTTATTTATTTATTTATTCATTCATTCATTCATTCATTCATTCATTCATTGAGACAGTGTCAAGCAGCCCACTCTAGCCTCAAATGCTATGCACCTGAGGATGACTCTGAACTCTGACTTCTCCCTCTTCCTTTTCCAAGGCTTGACTGACACACAGGAGCTTGTTAGACATGCAAATTCTTGTACCTACCCCCCTGGTGGGAGCCACATCGTGGGTCTAGCAATTCCAGCTTTTAGCATCTCTGTGGGGAATCTTAATGACCCTATGGAAAGCCCCTATTTGCTGGGCTGAGGTTCTGATATTGGTGTTTGTACAGGCTAGCCCCACCCAGGCCCTGTCCTACAGTTTACAAACCATCCCTTCCTTCTTCTTGCCTTTGTATTTTTTTTAAAATTGGTTTTGAAAGTATTTTTTTTCCCTCATGCAGTATATTCTGATCAGGATTCTCTCATCTCCTACCAGATCCCGCCCACCCACCCAACTCCATGCCTTCCTTCTCTCTCTTTAGAAGGCAAACACAATCTTCAAACCACTGCTGGCCTTGCATTTTGGAGCATTAAACATCCCATCTGAAACAGGGGTTCGCCGTTCTGGGCTTGAAGCCCACAAGGCTTGGGCTGTGGGAGATCCAAAAGGGCCCCACCTCCTTGAGGACAAGGAGCCGGTGGCTGAAGGCACTGTTCCAGAGGGTGGTAGATGAGGGCCACCTGTAGCCACCATCCATTTGCATTCTTTTTAGAGACAGAATGAAAGGGAAACTGGGAAGAGTTCTACCACTTTCTCTGTGTTAGAGAAGGTTGTTTATTAGTGACCTCGTGCTTTCCACCCCCACCACCCCATTTATAGAAGAGACTATTGTTAGAAAAGAGTTCTGGGGCTGGAGAGATGGCTCAGAGGTTAAGGGCACTGACTGCTCTTCCAGAGGACCTGAGTTCAATCCCCAGCAACCACATGGTGCCTCACAAACAGTGATAATGAGATCTGGGGCTCTCTTCTGGCCTGCAGGGACACATGCAGGTAGAACACTGTATACATGATAAATAAATAAATCTTTAAAATAGGAAAGAAAAGAACTCTGAGGTCCACAGAGTATTTTTCAAATGCTCATCTTTGAAGACAACCCAAGTTCTCTTTGTGAAAGGCAACGGGAGTAGCCTGGCATATCTCCATCTTCCTACCTACAGGGCAAGTGCAGATGTGAGCGTACAGAAAGAAGAGAGAACGTCCCATCTAGAGGCTCCGGAAAGTCAGGAAGGATGTTAGCACCCGGAGACCACAGCGGTCCTTGTGGAGACACAATGGTGTGTTTCATCTGAAAGATGAGTCATCCTGCTCTCCTCTCTACTTCTTCCCCGGAGTCCAAGTCCAGCAAAGAGGAGCTCCAGATGGTTCACCCACGAGCAGGTCTTCCTGGATGCTTCCGGGAGGATTAATTAGTCATCACCGACAGTCTGAAGACCAAATCAGAAGGCAATATGGCAAAGAAGGAGAGAAGGTGGGAGAGAGCTGCCTGCCGATGAGGAGAACACAGAAGGGCCTGTGGACCGCACAGATGGTGTGCCACTCAAGATCGCCGAGGCGCGGCGTCGTGAGGCCTGACCTGTTGGTGTGCAGTGCCCGGGCTCGGTGATTCACAGTCTGGCCACATGCTACAGTCATCTGGGGGATTTCAAACTCAGCCAGCCCAGGACTGATTTTAGTGACATTTCTTCTTCGCAAGCCCCCGGATGATGTCAGTGCATGCTGGGGGTGGAAGGCCTCTGTACAGCACTTGCCATGGTCAAACTTTGAGGCGTGTTCCCAGCTGTGAGCTCTGCCTGCCCCATATCAGAGAACATGGGGTTATCCAACCGGAAAGCCCCAAGGATCTGAGGGGCGCAAAGGCTTGGGTTTAAAGTTCAGGTCTGCCGCTTCTCCGATGACCGTGTGACTCTGGGAAAGGCCCTAAAGCCATTCAGGTCTCAGATTATTCACCCCCAAAACACCAGGGTAGTTCATGGCTACAGTGGCTCAAGCATGTAATCCCAGCATTCTGGAAGCCGAGGCAGGGAGGTCCCAGAGACTTCCAGGCTAGCCTGTATTGCAGAAAGAGAGATCCTGTCTCCAAACAAATAGACAAACCAACCAACCTAACTAAAACACTTCATCCTGGAAGTCTCTGAGATGAAACTAAGGAAATCTGACCTTGCTCCTCAGCCCTGGGAGAGAGAGTCTATTGTCAAGGCAACAACTATGTCAAGAGTGATTTCTCTCTCTCTCTCTCTCTCTCTCTCTCTCTCTCTCTCTCTCTCTCTCTCTCTGCACACACACACACACACACACACACACACACACACACACACACGAGGAACCTGCACTATTGAGGTCTAGCTGGCCTAGCATGGTGGGTTTTGGAGTTTCCTCCTTCAAGGCCAGGCATATGTACAGAGTGAATTCCGGGGCAGCCAAAGTTACATACCCTGTCTCAAAAAAAAAAAAAAAAAAAAGAAATAGAGTAATAATAAAAAAAAAAAGAAATAGAGTAATAAAAAGCCATGAGAAGATGGAAAGTACACAGAAAGTCTGGATACTGTACGCTATTGTGTTGTCTTTAAATTGCTCAATTGCTAAGGAAGGAACAATAACTACTAAAACACACTTGATTATTAATGCTGCTAAATTAATCCAATTTATATATTTCAAAATTTAAGTCTAAGCACAGGTTACCGGAGAAAAGAATTTCTATTTTTATTTCCATAGAACTTTCCCCCTCTGCCCTCTCTCCTGAGAGTCCCACAGTCTGCTCCCCCTGCTTCCGTGGCCACTTCTCAACCCCTCCTCATGTCCCCTGTATCACCTCCCCTATCCACTACCATCTGGTCAGTTACCAGGCAGGCCCTGTTCTCTGACCTCTTTGGAGCCTGACTCTGCCCATTCCTGAACCCTCCACACCCCTTTCTGAATTCCGAACCACTGGACACTGGTTTTCTCACTACGGTGTCCTGGTCTCCTGTTCCCCAGCCGGGGAAACCAAACAAGTGCCAGGCAGGGTTCCACTCACATCATTTCCACTGGTAAAGCAGCCCCCAAAGCAGAGGCTGTGCTCCCCAACAGACACTGAATCTAAGACTCCAGAAGAGCGTTGAATGTCCCTGAGCCTGGAAGGAGCCAGGGCTCAAGGCCAGGCTCCTCTCTTTGGAGCCCAGGCTGTTTCTGCCCCCTATGCTGCCTCGTAGTGAAATGTGGTCACATAATAAAGTCAGAAGTCCATGGGCAGTTAGAGCAGTGGCTCTCAGCCTGGGGTCACAACCCCACAAGTTGGGGAGGTCAAACAACTCTTTTTCAGGGGTTGCCCGAGGCCATCATAAAACACAGATATTTGCATTAGGATTCATAGTGATTACAGTTATGGAATAGCAATGAAAGAATCTTAAGGTTGGGGTCACCACAACATGAGGAACTGTTCTGAAGGGTCATGGTATTAGGAAGGCTAAGAACCACTGAATTAGAGCTCGTTGAAGATAACAGAGAGCATGGAAGTCTCTCCAGCACATCCCACTAAGCCACTCAGCCTGAAGCAGTTCATTTGTTCATGAAGGGGCCGACCTGACATAACTATGTAGTTGATATAAAAATAAAAAGATAAAGGGGGGGGTGATGGCAGCACAGGCCTTTAATCCTAGCACTTGGGAAGTAGGGGGATTTCTGTGAGCCCTCAATCGAGTCACAGAAATTCTCTGGGCTTCTATTTTTCTGGATAAAAGAAAAAGAGACGTTCCATTAGTTGTTTCCATACTTGGCTTTGAGAGGCTGCTGTGGTGGAGTATGTTTCCCTGAAGGATGGTAGGAAAGGACCTCTTTCCTGACGGCCCCTCCCCATCACTACAGATTTTTCTTGGCTGTGTCAGAAGACAGATCTCACTTTGTAGCCCAGAGTGGTCCGGGAGTTTGCTGGGTAGCACTCAACCTTCCAAGTGCTAGGATTACAGGCAGGTGCCACTGAGCCCAGCTTTTCTATTGTCACTTGAAGGGACCTGTTTGAAATCCAGCAGTGTTCCTAGGAACTCTACTATAAAGCTGTGGGGCTGCAGCCCCATCTGTACTGAGGGTTTGAACCCAGGGCAAACATTTTGCCCCTGGGCCTCCTCAGCCCATGGAGACCCTGCAGTTCTGCCTCTCAATGGCTCCAGGAAACCCTGAAGAGCACTTTCTGCACTTAATGCTCATGGAATGCTGCAAGTGACCAGTGGGATTGCCCTGGATCTCATCCACACAGCACATTTCCCCCCAAGTGCATCACCACTCGGTCCGGCTTCCTCAAACATCCTAGTATTGATTCATTCTACTTGGCAACTATGTCTCCATTTCCAATTCTTTCTACCAACTCCAGTCCGGCTTTCTCATACATCCTAGTATTGATTCAATCTACTTGGCAACTATGTCTCCATTTCCAATTCTTTCTACCAAGCTTCTCTTTCCCCGTAGAAGGAACTGGCCTTGTGGGCAATGACCAGCATCCACTAGGGGCTCTATGACAGGGACTGAATTGCAAAGCATGTGTTCCCACGACTATGGTCTTATCACGACTGTCCTCTGCCAGGCGGCTGGCTGCCTCACTCAGCCCTGATCTGGGAGGCAGTGTATAACACCACAGATGAGCTTGGTGTGTCATGAAGAGGAGGAGCTAGCATGTTCCCCGATCAATGCCATCTTTATTAAAATTGTAAACCTCTCAAGCTGTGACGGGAACTACATCAAAGCCAAGATGTTATGGCCACAGGGAGGGAAAGAGCTGTTGAGAACAATTCTGGGTCAGTAGGCTTCCAGGAGGCAGACACAGAAATAGGATTTGATGTGCTACAGACACAAGGAGAGAAAAGCTGTGGGGGTCAAGGCCCCGGGGGATGTTTTGGATTTCACCAAAAGTCGGCCTAGGAGGGCTCCTACAAGTGGGGACTGAATTGAGTTGAGTTGGGTTGGGTTGGGTTGGGTTGAGTTGAGTTGGGTTGGGTTGGGTTGAGTTGAGTTGGGTTGAGTTGGGTTGAGTTGGGTTGAGTTGAGTTGGGTTGAGTTGGGTTGAGTTGGGTTGAGTTGGGTTGAGTTGGGTTGTGTTAGGTTGAGCCCTACCAGCTGTATGTTTTTCATAAGATGCTACACTGTGAAGGGGGTCATATCTTCCAGAGAGACCTCCAGGTACAGAGACGGTCACCTCTCTCTTCCCAGAAATCCTGCCTATCTTCTCCTGCCTAGCTATTGGCCATTCAGCTCTTTATTAAACCAATCAGATGGCACCTTAGGCAGAGACACATCTTTAGAGTGAAAAAAAAAAAAAAGAAAAGAAAAAAGAAAAAAAACAGGAAAAAGAATTATTTCTTAATCTATAATCTAACCTCCTTTGTTTAGTTTTCTCCCTGACCATGAACAATAACAACTTGCCACCCCCCGAACAATGACAAACACCCATAACCCACTGAACAACCAAAAACCACCCACCTCACCTCTTGGGAATGTTGGCATCATGTTCTTAAAATTATTTCCTGTTGCGTGGGGGTGACAGCATCTTTAGGGGACCCTGAGAAAATCAGGATGATGACCAAGTCCTGGGAAAGCTAGCTGTATCGTTTGCTGTCCGGTCTCTGTGTGATGTGAGTGTGGGGCTGATCTGAAGTCCTGGCTGGAGCAGTCCATGAGGCTGGACCATCTTAGCTAACCTCTCTGAAGTTGTCCTGAGCAGACTGTAGTCTGAAACTGATCTTTGCCTGGTGTCTGCCAACTCACTGGAGTGGATTTGTTGTTGCAGGACCCCATCATCTTTTCAGAGATCTCAAAGGCCACTGTTAGGAATGGTCATGATCCACTGCAGAAAACGTGAACAATTTAAATGCCATAGATAGCAAATCTCCAAAAGGTTAGAGGACCACAATCTATTCAGTGCATCCAGGGGACATAAACTTAGTTCCTAAGTACCTGCTTCAGACTCAAACCCAAAAACCTGTGCAGGAAGCTAGATGAAGCTTATTCCTAAAATTAGTTAGTACCCTGCATGACTGTTAATATCCTGACAGAAAGATTTTATGTATATATATATGATAGATATATAAATCTATAGGATTATATGTCATGTAATTTTTATATGTATGATGCTATATTTTACATGGTATATACACATTTTGAGATAATATTTATATCTTAAGAAAAGTTTTAAAGAGTCAAAATAAAACCAAAGGATTATGAGTTTAGTGACCATAAAATAGTCCCTTAAGTTTGGTTTTCTTCTGTCCCATACTAGGTGGCTCCTCTGACATGGAGTTTTCTTTAACAAGTCTGCTTGGGTTTAGAGAAGAGGAGAGCCATGCTCCAACTCCAAAGCCAGCTTTGAATTTTAATTGAATTGGGACCACAAAAAAGATCATTTGCCTTTTATGTTCGTGGAGAGCAGCAAAAACAAGCATTTGGGAGGGTTTATGAAATTCTACCCTGTGGAAGTGTGGTAGAGCATTAGGGCAAGTTACTCTTTTTCTTGGGACATTTTCTCTTGTTGATTCTTCCTTTTTCTTCACGTGTTTCGTTTGTCTAGCGGTCTTCAGGTTCCTTAGCTGGCTGCCTTCACTCTCCTGGAAAGACAAAAACAAAACACTGCCCCAACCCTAACTTTGAGGAGTTCCTTTTTGGCCGGTTATATCTGATCAAATGAAAGGTATTTGTTAGTCTTATAAGTTAGTTATATTTAATGGCCACGCTGTTTGGTAAACTGTCGCCTCTCCTAATCAAGAGGTCTCTTCTGTTTGAATCTAATCTTTATCAATCTTAATGGTATCTTCTGTGGAAACAAAAGCAAAACCTCTTCCCCAAGGTACCACATGTCCTGGTTTCCATCCTGAGGCCAGCACATCTTTAAAGTGCACAGGCTGATTTCATTCAGCAGGTCTTTCTTTTATCCAGCGTCTCTTGACAGCTGTCGTTCCTTTGTCATTAGCATTTTAAAAATTTAAAGTTAATAAAGCAATGCATAATCTATCTCCAGTGACCTTTATTACCCCTTTATGTTTATTAGGCATATTTTTAAAAGTCTAATTAGATCTCTCTTTAACTGCTTGTTCTGTAGAATTGTGTGGTATACCTGTAATATGCTTTATGCTTTAATATGCAAAAAAAACCTGTTTCATTTTATTAGAAACATATGCTGGAGCATTGTCAGTTTTAATTTGTGCAAGTATCCCCATAATGACATGGCTTTTAATAAATGTGTAATTACAGAGTCATAACTTAAAGCTGTTGCCCGTTGAAATCCTGAATATGTATCTATGGTATGGTGTACACAGTTTAAGTTCCCAAGCTCTGCAAAATGAAACACATCTATCGGCCAGATTTTATTTCTTTGAGTACCTTTTCGGTTTCTTCCTGATGGTAATGGAGTTTGGTTATGTAAGGAACAAGTAGGACATTTCCTTGGCTTGTTGCCAAGTGATAGGAAAACCTTCCTTCAAACCTTGCCGTTATCATAGTGTTTTTAATGAAACTCTGAGGCTTTGTTTTTTTTGTTTTTGTTTTTGTTTTGTTTTTTAGCATATTTCTTATTAATGGCTGATCAATTTCATCCTTACCTTGTGCCAGAGGGCCTGGTAGACGTGTATGAAATCTGATCTATGACATATACAAGGGATGGCTCCCATGTCTGATTATTCGTTGTAGCTGAATAAATAACAAAGTTAATTCTGAATCAACTGGGATAAACTCAGCAGTTTCCCTATGTAAAACAACTCTTTGCATATCAAGCATCAGTTGCTATATTAAGAGGTTCTGGAAAATCTAATCATGCCATAAGAATGGCATATAATTCTGGTTTTTGAACTGAATCATAAGGGCTTTGAGCCATTTTACTTATTTTTCCTGACTTGTAACACGACTTTCCTGATTTATTTGTATCAGTGTAGCATGTAGGGGCTCTAGAAATTTGGTGTTCCTTTTATTATATATATGAAGGAGAATCCAATTCTTTTTATAAACTGAAGTCTCTTGGATATTTGTGGCTAATCTCTCCCAAAAAATTACTGCAAGCTCTTTGCCAAGGTTCATATTCTGCCCATAATGAGGCAATTTCAACATTAACAAAAGGTACCTCAATTTTGGCTCAATATATTCATGCTAATTGACAAAGTCTCAATTTTTCTTTCAGAATCAATTCAGAAAACGTATCTACATCGGTTCTTACTTTTTTACTGTTTGTGTGGTAAAAACGTTAATTTTGAAATATTATCTTCTCTCTGCATCAGAACTCCTTTATGAGAATGAGTGAAAGGTAGTATGACTAGGATATAATCAAGTTCCGGGCCCAGAGCCAATGCTCTCTCAGTCTCAGCTGATAATTTCACCTTGAAATAAATTACTTATCTCTTGAGTATTTAACTCAATTGTGGGCTGTAGCCAGGTAATATCTCCCAGCGATTTTTGAAAATCATTGACTTTATAATTGATCTCTTCTAATTTGTACTTTTAAAAAAAGATTTATTATTTATTATGTATACAGTGTTCTGTCTGCATGTCTGCCTGCAGGCCACTAGAGAGCACCAGATCTCATTGCAGATGGTTGTGAGCCTCCATGTGGGTGCAGGGAATTGAACTCAGTACCTCTGGGACACAGCTAGTGTCCATCACTGAACCATCTCTTCAGCCCCCTGATTTGTACCTCCTGTGAACCAATCTTATATTCTAAATAGAATCACCTTTTTGTATTTTGTCAGGAGCAATTTGTAACCCCCAACCAGACAAAATTCTCTTAACTTCATTAAACTTTTTTTCTAAGGTATTTGCGTCTGACTCAGCCAGTAAGATATCATCCATATAGTGACTGTTCAATATGTGGAGAATTTAGTTGCTCTTGTAACAGCTGTTCTAGTGCCTGTAATCTTTCTGATGTCAAAGGCCATTGTTCTACTAACACAGGTTTGTCTGTTAACTATTTTAAAGGTAAGGCTGTTGGTCCGTTTGAAAAACCAGTGGCTATTGTGCCTGCTTGTGTACAAGCTGAGTGGTCTGTGACTGTTCTTGATAATACCTTTTAATATTTTTCTCAGAGTATTCTTTATTTTATGGTTTGTTTCTGAGATTAGAGGAATGTTAATCTGAATATTCCGTTGGTGCAACAAATCATGTCCCCATAAATTCATTGCTATGACAACCACTTATGGCTTTACTTTTCCTATCTGTCTTCCTATACACTTAATTCATCTTGTATTTTGTTTTACCTGAGATAAAGTTCCAATCCCTAGAAATTGAATATTACCTCTTAATTAATAGTAAGTCTTTCTAAGGCTTGTATCTTATTAAAAGTAAGTCTTTCTACAGTTTATATTAGTCAAGTTCCCATATTTGGCAAAGTTATCAAGCCACTTTTTTTAAAAAAAGGATAAAATATGAATTACTAAACTGATAGTAATTATAACCAGAATATGTCAATTGCAGGTAAGTTGGTGAGCCCTTCATTTATTTTTCTATTATAAAGCCATTCATTGTAGCAAGAATCACTCCCTGCATTCTTAATGTGGGAAAGGTCCCCCCCCCCTCCTCAAGACAGGGTTTCTCTATATTGCTTTGGAGCCTGTCCTGGAACTCACTCTGTAGTCCAGGCTGGCCTTGAACTCACAGAGATTCTCTTGCTTCTGCCTCCCAAGTGCTGGGATTAAAGGCTTGTGCCACCACTGCCCAGCTTTTCCTTTTCTTTTCTTTTCTTTTCTTTTCTTTTCTTTTCTTTTCTTTTCTCTTTAAATATTGCATAACTCTCCCCTTAAGGACTTCCAGGTGTCTTAGCAAATCTGCTGTGATGTCTGTGGAGGCAGAGCTTTGAGGCATTGGGGCTGGGGTCGGGGCAGCATCAGAGGAAGAAGCTTAAGCAGAACTTCGGCAGGAGAAGTGGGTGTAGCAGAAGCCAGAGTCAGCTAACGTGATCTTGTGCTGAATGAATGCCGTATGTTGTTTTGAACTAAGTTGTTCTATTTACCAATAAAAATCAGGAGTCAGATGTTGGGGTGAGAACGTGCTAGATCAGAGAAGCCGAGCGAGACACAGCCAGCTGACCTTCCTTTTGGGCTGGAGACCCAGCAAGAGCTCCTCTCTCCACTTGTTCCAAACCAGAAAGACCTGGAATCTCTTAAGTCCCTCGATACTCCTGTGGGTGCCCATAAAGATGGCTGCACTCCATCTTGGCACAAGGACAGAGAATTCAAAGCTGTCTTCAGCAAGTCATAAGACTTAAAGGTCAAAGGTGTGGCTCCAGAATGATCTTTGGCTATCTTAGACTAAATAACAACAGACCTGAATCTGAGGTGTGGCTACTCTTGACTCTCAAGGCTAGGGAACGAGAAGTAGGAGCTAAGGTGTGGTTACTGAACCCTTAGAATAAGTGAGGAAGTCTGTTTGTTCCATATACATGATACTGTATTCCCTTTTCGGTTATGGTATATAAGAGTAATGAAAACTAAACTCGTGGCATTTCAGTATTGACTAATCTGCCCTCCTGACCTTTATTCTGTCTTTCTGTCTTTATCGTCTATAACTAGCCTTTCCCTCATCCACACTCCCCCACTCAGGTATGGACTTGGGGGACTCAGCTGGCTTCGATTGCAGCCCCACAAAGACCGTTCCAACATACTCCTTCCTCTGCGTCTCGCTATCTGGAATCCTTGCTCCTCCGTACTCTCTGTGGCTAATTCCTGTCAACTGGTCACTGGCTCTGCCCTCTGATCCAAGGTTGGTTTTATTAGCACTGTCTCGGGCTCACAGTTCTGTAAAATATCTCACAGTAAGTGTGGGCATGCTAGAATCCGCATTCCAGGTAGTGTAATTATGAGAAATGATGCAGTAAGATGCAGACATGCAATGCCCAGCTTTCAGGAGGCTCCCGGGGCACAAATGCTGTGGGTGCAGCAGATTGGTGAAGAAGCCCCTTCACCCTGGGATTATTCAAGTTGAACCAGGGATGCTCAGGAACCCTCACACACCAATGCTAGAGAACAAGTTTCTGTTCTACTTACTTTGGGGTCTGTGTCCGGTCTCCTTGAGTTTTAGTTTCAGTGATGGCTGCAATTACTAAAACTGACATTTTTTTCCGCGTGCAGGCGCTAGGCCTCTCTCGGCTCCTGCTCCTGCCTTGTGGGTAATGATTCAAGGGGTTTGTATCCACCATGCTAGAGAGACCATCAGGAATAAAACGTGACAAAGCACCCCAACAAAAGCAATGTCGGGGAGAAGGGGAACCGTACATCGCGGCAGGGACTTGGTACTCAGTCAAGGGGCAGAGAACCAGTCAGAGGGCGTGTACTTGCCCAGCTAGCTGCCCCTGCTCATTAAGCCCAGGATCCCAAGCCCAAGAAATGGTTCTGTTTGTCGTGACTGGTGGGTCCTCCCACATCAGTTAACACGATTAGGATCATCCCTCATAAACATCCTCAGACGCAAGACTCTGAGCGGGGTGTTCTCAGCCAATACGTCCCGGGGCTATTTGCCATATGCGGCAGGCAGATTCTATACTGCTTTAGGTAACTCTGCGAGATACAAGCGACGACCCTCTGCGTTTTACAGATGAGGACAAAGGGTGATCGCAGCAAATCCCCGTAACCGCACCGCTGCTCAAGTGATGGAGCCAGTCTCCAGCTCCAATGGGTAGCTAGCTGCAGGGTGAGAGACTCTAACCCCTGAGTTTCTGTTTCCTCGGGTTTCCTGCCACACCAAGCATTGATTTCTCAACGGGAATAAGGGAATTGGAAGGTCAAGGGGCGACCCTCTGTGGCCAGGCAGGGCAGGTGCAAGGCACTGAAAGACCCGCAGAGCGCGGACCTTCACGCTCCTACTCAGGAAAGGCGACACCCCAAATCACTCACGAGACGCGGTCTTGATGCAAATATCATGAGGAATTTTTATTCCGAGTGCACCGGGGTCCACAGTCATAACGTCACGCAGGCGTAGAGGACTGAGGACCTCGAGGGCAGAATTGAGACAGTTTTTATAGGGTTTACAACAAAGCCTGCGCATAGGTCACTGGGGCGGGGGTTTCACAAGCAGTTTACAAAGTCAGCTAAGCGGTTTGTCAGCTCATTTTCTGTTATCTTACTAGGCCAGGATTAGGTACTCAAGGGCCTGTCTGTCGAAAGCATCAAGGAGTGTGACCTTGCCTGTTTACTGGCAGAGGACAGGGTCTGTCTGGAATTTGAGGTTTTTAGGGCTTTTTAGATAGTGTTTTAAACGTCTAGCTTCCTGGGGTCACTGGAGAGTTTGGCTGTAGTTTCCATCCTTTCAGCTCCTCTTGTGTCAGCCTCCCTGGGCAACAGGTGGGGTCGCTGCCATGCCCATGAGTCTCCGTGCCTTAAGGTTGCGTCAAACCCAACCTCATTTTTGTGTGGAAGCACTTTCCCCACTGAGGTCAGGGCCCTCGTTCCATATGTGGTTTAATTTTTGCAGCGGTCAACAGTGCCCTGGAAATGAACAGGTTAACCTGCAATTCAACATAGGCCAGGCTGCCTGCTCTTCGTTTCATTTCATGGCTTAGTCTTCACCGCAGCTCAATTTTGAGGTGAGCAACACCATTCCTAATTTATAAGTTAGAAATCCTGGGGCTCAGGAAAGGAAAACAAGTTGTCAAGGATTAGTTTTGATTTGGATTCTCACCGAGGCTGTCTGACTCCATATTGGGAGGGCAGCAGACACCAAGCAGGGACCCCCACCCTCCACCCCAATACCGGCCCTTTGTAGAACATTTCTGGTTTCTGGAGTTGCCTGGAGAGGTCCCAGAGCAATCAAGGCACTCAGCTGGGACCCAGGGCGCTCAGCTGGGTCCGAATTTCCCCCATTTTAACAGCTAAGCAGATTCGTTTCTAATATTAAAATGAGGTTAAAAACAGTCTTAAAAAATCATCTAGCTTGTCATTCCGGTGTCTCCAGTGGGAAGAGCTGGGGTGTGAGCGGGTTGTGGGCAGTGACATACATAGACTGTCGAGCATGAGTCACTAAACCGGGGCAGGGTGGAAACTGAGCCTCGGCAGGGCCAGAGCCAGCCTGGCCCGGGGTGGGTGGGGCAAGTGTCCTAAGCAAGGCTGGGGTTAGTTAGGGCTTTTCTTCCCGAGTGGCGACTCCCAACCACTGCTTTCTTTGATCTAGACTTGGAGATTACCTTTGGCTCTCATCTTCTTCTCCATCTTCTTCTCTTCGGGGATGGGAAACCATTTTCTGGGCCCTGGGGGTCGGGGTTCAGATCTAGTTCCAGCTTGGTCAGTGTTCAGTGGCATGCTTTGGGCGAGCATACCCCCTCTCTAGTCCTTGCCTCCAGCTATGTAACAGAAGCCTCAGCTGCCAACGTTCTCAGGGACTAATGTCTGTGTCCAGGCCCCATCCAGACTCTGAAGCCCTGACATCTGATGCCATGACACTCGGAGACGGAACGTCTGTCATTAGGACTGGATGAAGTCACGAGGGTGGAGCTCCGGGGTAGGACTAACGGCCTTATAAGGGAAAGATATCGACACTCTCCCGACCCTGTGTGAGGACACAGGGACGTTAGCCATCTATACGCCAGAAAAGCTCTCCATGGTCTGGACCCAGCAGCTCGGCTCTCCGAGAACTGTCTGTTCTTTACACCACACCATCTGTGATATTTTGTTATAGCAACTGAGATGACTAAACACCATTGTAATAAGGACTAAATGACAAATTTCTCTGAACCTGGGCTAGTGTGCAGGCAGCCCTCCACACACTGCATCTACTCCGGTCCTGGTGCCATCCTGGCTCTTACGGAGAAATGGCTGGCCAGCCCCGGACACCCTGGTAATTGCATTTCATGGAGGCATTTCTTCATGACTCAGGGCTATCCTTGAAAACACACTCCTTAAGGCACTCAGCATCCCTGACCTCTGACCTTTGCCTTCCCACACTCACAACAGTCACTGGGACCGCCCAGTGTTCACACATCTCTGAGTCTCTCACCAGGGCGGGTTCCACTCTCTCCCAAGAACTGTAAGAGGAAGACCCTTGTTCCTGAGCTGTGGGACTGACCCGTGGTCTGCTAACTTTATAATGACAAAAAGAGCCACCCCTTGCCAGGCTAAGCACAGGGCTTCTCTGTGGCTTTGGGGGCTGTCCTGGAACAAGCTTTTACAGACCAGGCTGGTCTTGAACTCACAGAGATCCACCTGCTTCTGCCTCCCTAGTGCTGGGATTAAAGGTGTGTGCCACCACCGCCCGGCTCATGGATGGTAATTCTTACAATGTTTGTTAACCTGATATATTTTAAACATTTATTTCTTAGTATCTTATGTGTCTAAGTGTCTTGCCTACATGCATATGTGAGCCCCGCATTCCTGCCTGGTGCCCTCAGAGGTTAGAAGAGGGCACGGGATGCCCGAAACTGGCGGTTACAGGTGGTTGTGAGCCCCCATGTGTGTTCTGGGGAACTGGACCCAGGTCTTCTGGGAGGGCAGTGTGTGGTCTTAACAGCTGAGGTATCTCTCCAGCGCCCTTAACATGTTTTTAAAAAGCAAAAATAAACCTATGCCACTTACTGATAGGTTAGTCTGTTGAGAATGAAGGCTGGTGGCTGCCCAGGCTGTGGAGTGTGAGCTGTTTAGAGGGTTTTCTTTCAGCAGGATGGAATGTGCTTTGGGGCTTTATGGAGGTGGCATTTGCATAAATTTCAAACAGATTAAGTGTCTTCACCTTAAAATGGCTAATTTTATATTATGCAAATTTATGTGAATTGCATGTTAGTTAAGAGAAAAAGTCAGTGGATTTTATGAAGCATAAAAACAATGTATTAGGCCAGCAAGATGGCTCGGCTAGCAAAGGCACTTGTGGCCAAGCCTCAGAACTGGTCCTGGGGGACCCACTGAGTGGAAAGAGAAGGGACACAGGAAAGTTGTGACCTCCACATGCAGCAATGCCCTCTCCCCTCACAAAGTAGGTAACCATGAATTCTAAAAACTAAAAGAGATGTATGGATTGTAACTCGGGAGTTGGGATGTAGTTCAACCTGGGATTAGCATGTATGTTGAGTTCAACCCTTAGCCCCAAATAGTAACAGTAGCAATAAGATAATTTTAAAGGAAAAAAACCACAAGCTTAGGGTGGGGCTGTGACTCCCTGTCCGCTGAGTACTGACCAGTCAGTACGTGACCAGTCATGGGTTTTCTCCTTGAGGCCGGATGGTCTCCCTGTTTCCATCAGCAGGACCTTAGGAGTGTGGGTGAGGGTTACTTACAGGAGCAGAAATGACTCAAAGACAGCTGCATCACCAAAGCCCACCCCAGCATGGGTGACAGCTCACAAAAGCTGGGCACCGGGAGCCCACTGCACATCTGCAGGCAGCTCAGCAGGTGGCAGTGTCCTTCCCAGGTGACTCTGTTGGCCTCCACCTCATCCAGGCAGCTTGGCGTGTTTCCGCCTCTCCCTGACAGCAGGTCTGGTCTCACAGGCTCTCTGAGGGGGACTCTTAGCTTTTCTTGCTTACTCTGGCGGGGGGGGGGAGGGGGGGCTAGTGAATCTGGTCAGTTTCAGGGACTTCCTGAAGCTGCTTGGAGTTATTACCTTCCTGCTGAAGGAGCTTCCTGCAGGATGGAAAGCTCCAATCTATGAGGAAACTGAAAACTGTTGCATTAACAGTTGTCATGGAGGACAGAGAGAAGAATGGGGCACATTTCTGGATTTTCCAAGATGCCAAAATGGTTTTATTAATTACTGGTATGGGACCCAGAATGCCTGTCTAATGTCTGACAGATGCTTCCAGTATTTGAGATCTTATGCAGGGAAGACATTTACAAACGTGAACACTTAGAATTTGGGGTTCCATTTAAATTTCTGCTGAGAAGAGCTATGTGAACAGAGGGAGACATCTAGAGAAGACGCCCCCCCCCCAACACACATGCAGTTAACAATTGGTGGGAGAGAGGCAGAGGAGAGAGGGATCCGTCCATGCTTCCAGAAGTGATGGGTGGGGCCACCGGGAGGGGAAGACCTGGAGCAGGGAGTCTGTGCTGACCAGAGTTTGGTTCTTCGGGTGTTACAGGCCTCATGGAGCAGTCAGGGAGATTGGCTGCTGGCACAGAGCTGTCCTAGTTTCTGGAGAGTGTCCTTAGACACCTTGTTGTGGATTTGCTGGTTGTTCCCGTGTGCCACTTGAGGGCTCCCAGCACTGGGACTAGACAACGCAAGGCTGTGACTGTGAGATAGGAAACACCCCAGTTCAAAGTCAGGAGACAGTCGGACTCCACCATCTGCAAGTCACCTCCACTCTAGTCCCTCATGAGTCAGGCGTGGGTGAGTAGCTGAGAAGCCTGTTCCGGTTCACATCATCCCAAGGACAATGCAGACAGGCCGCTAGGTGAATCGTGAGAGTATGGAGCTCACTGGAAACGCCAACGTCGGAAGAGCGGCTCAAGGTGGAGCGGAGGCTCTTAGGATGCAGAGCTGGCTCCCACAGCTGCTGCCCGCCCTTTGACTGTGGTACCCGGAATTACAGAGAAGTGTGTGGGAGGCTGAGACTCAGAGGGTAGGCCAGGAGGTCTTCACAGTCTGTCATGGACCTTTTAGTGTCTATAAGTTCTTTCCCCGACCACCCTGCCATCCTTTCAAGTTCAGCGATCTTCAGATGCCTGTTGCCCTGTGATTTGAGGTTCTTTGACTATTTGAACCTATAGCACGAATTCTAATTATTCTTTTTTTTTTTTTTTTTTTTTTGAGACAGGGTTTCTCTGTATAGCTTTGGAGGCTGTCCTGGAACTAGCTCTGTAGACCAGGCTGGCCTTGAACTCACAGAGATCTTCCTACCTCTGCCTCCCAAGTGCTGGGATTAAAGGCGAGCACCACCATCACCCAGCTCACAGAGGTAATTCTTATAATGTTTGTTAACATGATATATATTTTAATCGTTTATTTCTTAATATCTTACGTGTCTAAGTGTCTTGCCTGCATGTATAAGTGAGCCCTGTATTCCTGCCTGGTGCCCACAGAGGTTAGAAGAGAGCATGGGATGCCACCCTGAGCTACACAAAATTGATCCAGTCTAAAAGAGAAACAGAGCTCACACAAAGGTGATCTCAGCACCTGGGATCCCACGCCTTTAATCCCAGCACCAGAGAGGAATGTAAGGCAGGAGGAGACAGGAGCTCAGTGCAGTCTGAGGTTTGGTGGAGACAGATGCAGTCTGGAGATGTGTGAGGGCGGGATCTCCCCTTCTGTCTGAGCACTGGTAGAGGCGAGAACTCTCTAGTAGTTGGCTGCTTTGTTTCTCTGATCTTCAGCTTTAATCCCAATATCTGTCTCTGGGTTTTTATTATTAAGAACAATTGGTGGTGCACACCTTTAATGCCAGCACTTGGGAGGCAGAGGCAGGCGGATCTCTGTGAACTAACAGATATCTGTCTGCCTCTGCCTCATGGGTGCTGGGATTAAAGGTGTGTGCCACCACTGCCTGGCCTCTATGTCTGTGGATAGCTTTGCACTCTGATCTTCAGGCAAACTTTATTTGTTAGATCATAAATAATATATCACCACATGAACCCCCAAAAGTCCCACCCTCCTGTGAACACTGAGGTACTCAAACTTCTGACTCTAAAAGTGCAATCCCCACACCCCTAAATAAAGTTCTTATTGCGATTTAATAAGGATCAGGATAAACAATTAGGCCGAATAGATGTTTATTAAGGGAGAAATAACTCACAACATAGGCAGATGTACGAGGCGGGTTCCAGCGGATCCTGAGCCTTCCAGCGTCCACCACCAAAAAGGGCGGCCCTACCCTTTCCCAGCCTTTTCTCCCAGCTCCCATCTGGCCCTGTCTCCGCCCCAATGGGCATGGCCTAAGCCACAGGTGCAGACAAGGTGAATATCTCGCTACAAGTTCTCTTACTGTTTCTGAACTCAAATTGATCAAAATCATGTAATCTGTACATTTAAAGCCACAGATGGGGTCAGCAAGGGGCACTTTGTTACTCAACCTGATGGCCTGCACCCCATCTTTAGAACCCACATTGTGGAAGGGGAAAACCAACACACATACACACACAGAGTCTCTCTCTCTCTCTCTCTCTCTCTCTCTCTCTCTCTCTCTCTCTCTCTCTCTCTCTCTCTCTCTCACACACACACACACACACACAGAATCCTCTCACAGTCACCAGGATCTGTCTCCAGGGAATCCAATGCCCTCATCTGGCCTTAGCGGGCTCCTGCACTCAACTGATCATTCCCCCCCACTCTCTCTCTCTGTCTCTGTCTGTCTCTCTTTGTCTGTCTGTCTCTCTCTGTTTCTCTCTGTCTCTCTCTGTCTGTCTCTCTCTGTCTCTGTCTCTCTCTCACACACACACACAATTTAAAAAGTAAAACAAATCTTTTATAAAATCCATAAGCAAACAATAAGAGATTCAAAGCTGTACAGTAAAGCATTATTGGAGATGGAAATCCTGGGCTCGTTTTACTACCAACCAACAATCATCTACAGAATAGCAAAGACTTGGCTGTTGTGGGATATTTGATCACCCCATGTGAAAATGTGTCACTGTCTTATTCTGATGGGTTTAATAAAGAGCTGAATGGCCAATAGCTAGGCAGGAAGAGGTTAGGTGGGACTTCTAGTCAGAGGAAGAAATTCAGGGTTAGAGACACCACTGGGACACAGAGGGAGTCAAACGTGCAGAATGGAGGAGAGGTAAAGAGCCATGTGGCAGAACATAGATTAATTTAAGTTATAAGAGGTAGCTGGGAACAATCCTAAGCTAAAGGCCAAGCATTCATAATTAATAAGCCTTTGTATCATTATTTGGGGGCTGGTGGCCCAAAAGAAAGTCTGATGAGAAAGACCCACAATACTCAGTGATGCTGGGCTTGGAGATGGGGATACAAGACAGAACATAGAGAGGAAGTCATCAAAGTAAAGGACAACTGAGTGACACAGGGAAACTATGACAGGGTCATGCCACAGAACAGAGGGGACTCAAGATGGAGCTGGTGTCCCTTAGAGCACTAGGGGACATCCAACCTTGGTTTCTTCCCAAGGACAGTGTGCTAGCCAAGGCTTATTGGTTTTAAGGAATAAAAATGTGTACCTTATCAAAAGTGACAAAGAACTTTTTTTTTTAACTTTTTAAATTAATTTATTTTTTACATTCCAATCCCAGTTCCCCCTCCCTCTCTTCTTCTGATCTTCCCACTTCCCCCTCCTCCCATCTGCTCCTCAAAGAGAGTAAAACCTCCCCTAGGAAGTGTACTAAGTCTGTCCCATCATCTTGTTGAGGTTGGACCAAGGCACCTGTCCACCCCCACACCCCTGTGTCTAGGCTGGGCAAGGTGTCTCTCCATATAGAATGGGCATTAATGTTAAATCTTGGACCCACTGCCAGTGGCCTCATATAGTGCCACCTACACTGAGGGAGTCTAGTTTGGTCTATGCAGATTCCTCATTTGTGAGACCTGAGTCAGTGACCTCTCACTAGCTCGGGTCAGCTGATGCTGTGGGTTTCCCCATCATGGTCTTGACTCCTTTGCAAAGAAACTCTCTTACTGTGAGGACCATGGGGCTGCAACAGATCACTGGGAACCAGACACCGGGAGTTCTGGAGATGAACAGCAGGTGTCCCTCTCCCCCCCACCCCCCCTTCCCCCCTCCACTCTGTCCTTTCCTTCCCCTCCTCCGCCATTTTGGAGGCCATCACCATCCTCACAATCTCAGGTATCTTAAAGAAATATACAGGATGTTCAGCAGAACATTCCAAGGTACAGGCTTGTAGTTTCACATCCAGATAAAGAATAGCTTAGGGCCATCTCTCCTGCTGCAATTTACAGCCAATTACAGGTTAGCTAAACACCTTAGGGCATTCCTTCTACTGACCTTCTTACTCTACCTATGTGCCAGTGCCCATGCCCTGGCTACGCACAAACCCGCTCACATCCTGCCCACGGTCCTATATAAGTCTCCCCTGAAAAATAAAATTTGTCAGCTTGCTCAGAATACTGTCTTGCTGTCTATTCTTTGTACCTTTTGTCCCCCCACTTTCTTCTAGCTGTTCCCCGGCTCGTCGTTGACTGCCCCTCGGGTCGGGGCATCAACCTTCATTTGCATAACTATGTTATAGAATGTTATATAACTATGTCTCTTATTCCCTTTCCCACACACCAGCCTCCTTGGCCAATTTCATTAGCTTGTGAATGACCCCAAAATAGCTGCCATGGCCTCAAGCCCAAACTGATATACTCGCAGTTTGTTCTTCTTTTAGTTTTTAGTTTGATCACTATGTAACCATTGTTTATGGAATCAACACACATCCTGAACATGGTAGATTGACCCACACAGTTCTTCGGTCCAAGTCACCCAAGTCATTAGTCATCTGGGGGTCACTGCTGGCTTGAGCTCAGTTGAGCATCTCTGGCTAATCAGCAGAGAGTTTTGGCCAACGAGAGAGGCTGTGTTATCCACTAAGCCATCCCTCCAGGCCTCCTTTCTTTATTGACTATCTGTGGTAGAATGTTATTTTAAGGTGTGTGACTTTTGTTTGTGCCACATTTGTTTAACTCTGTGAAGCTGTGATTCTTTGCCTGTCTAAAACACCTGATGGTCTAATAAAGAGCTGAACAGCCAATAGCTGGGCAGGAGCAAGGATAGGCGGGGCTGGCAGGCAGAGAGGATAAATAGAAGGAGGAATGAGGAGGAGCAAGAAGAGCAACAAGAGAATAAGAGAGACGGACATCAGGGGCCGGCCAGCCAGTGAGGAACAAGAGAATAAGAGAGACGGACATCAGGGGCCGGCCAGCCAGTGAGGAACAAGAGAATAAGAGAGATGGACATCAGGGCCGGCCGGCCAGTGAGGAACAAGAGAATAAGAGAGACGGACATCAGGGGCCGGCCGGCCAGTGAGGAACAAGAGAATAAGAGAGACGGACATCAGGGCCGGCCGGCCAGTGAGGAACAAGAGAATAAGAGAGACGGACATCAGGGCCGGCCAGCCAGTGAGGAACAGGACAATAAGAGAGACGGACATCAGGGGCCGGCCAGCCAGTGAGGAACAAGAGAATAAGAGAGACGGACATCAGGGCCGGCCAGCCAGTGAGGAACAGGACAATAAGAGAGACGGACATCAGGGGCCGGCCAGCCAGTGAGGAACAAGAGAATAAGAGAGACGGACATCAGGGCCGGCCAGCCAGTGAGGAACAAGGATTCCCTTACTTGGTTCACAGAAGCAAGGAAAGGTAACAAGGAAAGGTACCAGAGGGACAAGGTAGATGGGTTAATTTTTAAAAAGCTGGCTAGAAACAAGACAAGCTAAGGCCGGGCTTATTATAAGTATAATAAGCCTCCATAATTTACTTGGGAGCTGGGGTGGCAGGGCCTCTCAAAAAGCCAAAAGAGTAATATTATCATAACTACAGCTGTCTCTTCATTAGACTGAAAAACAAAACAAAACAAAACAAAACAAAACAAAAAACCAAAACACCTGAGCGGAAAACACTGCCCTGTGATCTGCCAGGCCCAAAGCCTCTGAAGAAGGGTGTCTCATTGCCAAAGCATGAGGACGGGAGTTTGGATCCTAGCCCTCACATAAAAAGCCCAGTATTGGAGGCAGGCTTTTCTGTTCTGCCAGCTGCTCCCCCAAATAACCACACAGAGACTTATTATTAATTATAAATGCTCAGCCCAGAGCTTAAGCTTGTTTCAGCTAGCTCTTACACTTTAAGCGAACCCATCTCTATTCATCTATGTGCTGCCCCGAGGCTCATTTACCTCCTTCCTGTATGTACTTCCCATCCTGCTGGATCTGCGCCTCATGGCGTCTCCTCGAAGCTGCTCAGGCTCCTCCCTTCTTCCCAATGTCCTCCTAGTCTGGCTCTCCTGCCCAATCTCTTCCTGCGCAGCTATAGGTCAGTCAGTTCTTTATTAACCAATCAGAGTAATACATATTTACAGTGTACAAAGACTGTTCGCAGCACACTATGGGCCTAGTAGTGGTGGCCCACACCTTTAATCTCAGCACTCGGGAGGCAGAGGTAGATGGATCTCTGTGAGTTCGAGGCCAACCTAGTCTAGGTCTACAGAGTGAGATCCAGGACGGCCAGAGAAGACAGAGAAACCCTGTCTGAAAAAAACAAACAAATGAAAAGCCTGGTGTGGCTGTGTGTGCCTGTAAGGCCACTACAGGCCTTAGACAGGGGGATGGCTGGGGCTTCCTGACAGTGAGCTACTAGCCTAGCCCTAGGTTCACAGAGGACTACGGTGGTGATGGAGAACACCCAGCACCCTCTGCTCTCTCTCTCTCTCTCTCTCTCTCTCTCTCTCTCTCTCTCTCTCTCTCTGTGTGTGTCTCTGTCTCTGTCTCTCTCTGTCTCTGTCTCTCTCTCTCTCTGTCTCTGTCTCTCTCTGTCTCTGTCTCTCTCTGTTTCTCTCTCTCTGTCTCTCTCTGTCTCTCTGTCTCTGTCTCTGTTTCTCTCTCTGTATCTCTGTCTCTGTCTCTGTCTCTCTCTCTCTCTCTCTCTCTCTCTCTCACACACACACACACACACACACACGGGGTGGTGGTGGATGGAAACGCAGAAGGTAGCAGGTACAATGGACAGCCTGGAGTGTGAAAGTTCCTGGAGCCTGAGTCACCTTGAGATGCTCACTAAGGTCCTGCATCCAGAAGGCTCTCTGAAGAGTAAAGGTATGGGTCCAGCCACACAGAGTAACAGGCTGTAGCAGGCAGCAGGTACAATAGCCAGGACTGAATGTCAGACAGGCTCATTAGAAAAACTCTGAGGTCCCATTCTGAGTGTGATTTTTCACTAAAGGGTCTCTCTCAGGCCTCCCTGGCCTTTCTTAGAGAACAGTTCTGAGACACTGGGCGAGGTTGGGCCAGATTTAGGGGGCACCTGTGAGGGAGGGGTCAGCCTAGTTTTTCTGTAGCTGCTGCTTGGATCTTAGGGGACTCAGTCTCTGAGGAGGCCTGGAAACTAATGTTGTCCTTCTTGGCCCTTCTGGATGGGGGAAGGAGGAAGCAGCCTGAGCTGTCACAGGCCAGAGAGACTTTTAGACCTGAGTATGTGGGAAGACTCTGACAGGATTTCTCACTGGTGGTGGCTCTACCCTTTGAGACAGTGACCAGTGAGTGTGCCTTGTGTGCAGATGAGTCACTGAGAGCCACTTTGCTCCCAGGCCTTTCTGAAGCACTGTGGGATGGGCTGGTGTGCAGACGGGGACAGGAAGGATGCTTAGCAAGCAACTTGTGTGTTTCAACACTGCTCACATTGTCTGTCTTAATTGTATCAAGTACTTTGCAAGGGCTGGGCCCCTTGCTCTGGTTCCCTGGTCCACATTTGGATCCAGTCAGGGAGCAATTCCTGTCTCCCCTAGTCCACAGAAAGCTCTGTCAGGAACGCACAAGCCAAGAATGGAAATAAAGTCCTCAGGGTAGATACCATGTCCTTCGAGCCGGTTACAGGCTGCTGTAAAAGTGCCCAGAATCAGCACCCGGCACCACAGACACAGCTGTGTGTCCTTTGAACTCCTGATAAATGCTCAGAACCACAAGGCGAGAGCTGTGTTTTACAGCTTTACTGTAGCAAAAGTCTAACATTTTAACATTGAGTATATGTTTAAAAAAAAATAGTAGCTTTATTACATTGATGTGGTGGTTAATTCTAGTTTGTCAACTTGATTGGATCTGGAGTCAATAAAGAGATGGCTCTTAATGGGTCTGCAGGGGCATTTGTAGATGGGTTAACTGAGGGACCAAGCTCCTCACTAGTGGGCCGCACCCTCCTGCTTGCCCAAGTTTGTCTATTCCAGCTGCCGCCGCCATTAGAATCAAGATGGTTTGCCATCAGGTATTATGTGAGCCAATCTACTGTCCTCCTTTGTAATGTATGTTCATGCTGTTGGCTCTCCTTCTGGAGAAGCTTGGTTAGTGCAGGATATATCAAATATATTATTAAAATAATCTTGCCACTTTAAAAAATGTGGCAGCTAAAATATTAAAAATGATGCTGTGAGGCGTGCCTTGCATTTCTATTGGATGGTTCTGGGTCCAGTAGGATATGCTTAGTTTATCTCACTGTTTCCTATTAGTTAACAGACCCAGACAGGGAAATATTTAATTTATAAATCTTTTGTCCAATAAAGATGCATATGACTTTCTATTATGTGGACAGATATCCCCAGAGCCCAGTGTGGGACCATAACACCCTGTTGTTATCGTGCCCAAGGGTCCTGACTCTTTTTGCTGACCATAACACCTTCCTGGTTTTCTTATGAGTTAAATCATTATCTCTGACACATGCTCAACTGTGGCTTTTTTTTTTCCTGAGTTTTGATTTTTGTCTTTTAAATCATCTGTAATAGTAATGAAATTTGAGCTATATGTATATATCATTTTCTAGTAGTCATACTTAAAAAGTAGTTAATTAAAAAAATGTTTCTTAGCTCTACATGGCCAAGCTATTAACATTTTCACAGGTAGCCGTCTAGGAGCATAAAGGATGAGATATTTCAGATTTGTTTTTCGTACAGTCTTCAAGTCCAATATATCTGTTTGTATCCACAGAGCAAATTAACAGTCACGAGGTGGCAGTTTTTGGAGAGTGCAGGGTTCCAAGCTACCCTTAGAGGTGGACAGCTATCACTAACAAATTCAGACAGCTCAGCGTGTCTAAGGTGTGGTCTAGAAGACACCGCCTCTTACAGGGAGAGGCAGCCGGTACCCTGAAGTATATCCCAACACCCTGGGCTTGAACGGTTTTGCTTTCAGACATTGCCCTCCTCCCCCTTCACTGGTCACATGACCTTGAGTGGGTCACCTCTGCTACAGGTTCTATATTGTCTCATTTGCATTTTGAGGGCCCTGCCTTTGGCGATGGACAAAATCCCTTCTATCACTGATGTACCATCCTTCCGTGGGCCTCCAGTAGAGGGTTCTCTGGGAGAGCAATTGTCAGGTGCCTCCAAGTCATCTTCTGCTCTTTCTGGTCTTGCTGGAAAGTGGTGCTGAGAGGTTGAGGAAGGGAAGGTGCGTCTTCTCAGTGGAGAACTACTCCTTTCGGGAGGGCCGGGAGGAAGAAAACACAGAGTTGTTAGTCGTGCAGAATTTGCCTAAGCCATCAATTGTCACCCTCTTAAAGAGTCTTAAATAGTCTCCTACCTGTAAGTACCGTAGCTCATCTTAAGCGATAGAAGATAAAGGAAATACAGTAATAGAAATCCCTAAGGGGAACCCACCGAAACTGTGGGAAAAGAATAGTTTTCAGCATGTCATCAAGAAGGGGGGATGGGAACCTGATGGCTGACCTACGGTATTGTCACTGACTCAGAGTCTGTGGGTGACAGTCCCCAGAGCCTGGGCTGTAGAGGGCTCAGGCTGTAAGCATTTCTTTCAAACATGTCCACAAGGGGACCCACATTGGATGGGCCTTCTCCCAGCCTCCCAGCAAAAACAACTAGTAAGGAGCGGCCTTGTCTACTGTGTGCTGCAGAAGCAGCTGCAGGAAGGACAAGTCCTGTCAGTGAGCCAAGGGAACCTCTAAGCAGGTAAGCCCAGAGGCAGGAGTCACAGGCCCCTGACGTCACAGGACTGTGGGCAGGGAATGGCACATGGACAGGATTAAGGTGTCTGCTCTATGCTTCCCTCCTTATGTCTTCCTACTATGCTGCTTAACAGTAGTTATTACATGCACTGAATTATCACTGACTCTATTTAAAATAAAATAGTCATCTGTTGAGATTTGTGGTGAAGCCTTTAATTCTAGCACCAGGAAGGCAGGGGTAAGTGGATCTCTGTGAGTTCAAGGCCAGCCTGGTTATACAGAAACTTCCAGGCCAACTAGGGCTACATAGTGGGACTCATCTCAGAGAGAGAGAGAGAGAGAGAGAGAGAGAGAGAGAGAGGAGAGGAGAGAAAGCTATCCTATCCATGGTGATACACTCCTATAACCCCAGCTATGTAGAAGACTGAGGCAGGAGGATTACATACGCCCAGTCATTTAAGACCAGCTTAAGCAAAGATTGTGAGGCCACTTCTCAATCAATCAACCAATTAATCAATCCATCAATACAGATGGGTTTTGAAGTAGGAGGGAAAAAAGCAAATAAATTATAATATACTCTCCTTGAAGACTAATATCAAAACAAATTTATTATGTGAGCATGTGAGCCATCAACATAATAACTATACCTGAACTTTCCTCAGTCAGTGAGGGCCTGTACATTTTAGCTCAGCTGCTTTTCATTACTGGGCCCCAAGCTGCTAGTCCATTAGTGTTGAAAAAGGGCTGCTTAGTTTTGATAGGTAGAACACTCCTCTAGATGTTAAGTGAATTAATGATGCACCAGTGAGATGAATTAATGGACTGGGTAGTTCATGAACAGGTGAATAAGTGAATAAGGAAATACATGAATCTTATGTCAGGTAGTTGCCCTAGGTTATTTCTTCTGGGAAGCAGAACAGTTTATTTATAGAGCCCGTGACAGTTGCCTTTCCCGACATTTCTTCTGAGCACACTGACCAGGGAACCCTCTCCTGGGTAGTGACTTCCTGGACCCTTCTGTTGACAGAGAGGATGGGGCAGAAATGGCAATGATGCATCTGTCACATTGAGGCCTTCCATCAAGTCATTTCCTGCTTGTCATGTCAAATACCAAGACTGAAGTAAATGAAAGAGTTGTGGAGGACTCTGGGGAGCAGAGTTCATCCTTTCTGCACCCTGAAGTCCCAATCTCTGGGCTGCATTGATGGCTTCTCTGGGCCTTCACTGGTGGGAACGCAAGTGTTTTCAATACACACTGATCTGGGATAAGGGACATTGTTAAGAGCACTTTCCCACCAGCCTGGTCCCACAGCTGTGTCAGCCCCAAATAACACACAGAGACACTGTATTAGCTATGAAACTGTTGACCTGTTTCTAGTGTTTCTTATTGGCTAGCTCTGTCTTAAATATTAACTCATTTCTATCAATCTGTGTTTCCACGTGGTCTCATCTTACTGGAGAGGGTCTGGACCTCTTATCCTCTTGCGTCCTACATTTCTACTCCTCTCTACTACATCTCCCAGAATCCTCCCTGTTTCCTAGTCCTGCCTATTCTGTTTCCTTATAGGCCAACAGTGCTTTATTCATTAACCAATAAGAGAAACATATTTATAGAATGACATCTCCCATTTGTGTGTGTGTGTGTGTGTGTGTGTGTGTGTGTGTGCGCACGTGCAGAGGTAGTCAAGTGTTTTCCGGTCACCTCCATCTTATTTTGTGAGGCAAAGTCTGCCTCTTCGTCCATACCACCCTGGATGTGCTGTCTCATTTAAGCCCTGGAACTAAGCTAGGTTGGTCCTGGTTAGCATTTGGATGGGAGACAAGGTGTCTCATTAAACTAGAAAACCAGTGGGCCCCGGACCCTCCTGTCTCTGTCTCCCCAATTCTAGGACTATGTCTCCATCTATATGAGTAAGCCCCTTGCACGCACTGAGCCACTACTACCCCTTCCCTCCCCCCCCCAGATGTTTAAGCCAATCATCTCAATCACACTCACCAACTGGTTCACCCATTCTTGCTGATTCTTTTGGAAGCCACCTCCACCAGCTCCTGTCGACTCTGCTGTTATTTCAGACCCTGCTGGGATGCCACACAAGCAGCCAGCTCAAACCAAGCCCCTTTAAGACAGTTGTCATCATCTCCATTTCAGGCTATTCAGGGCACACATGCTTTGCCATCTCATTGGTGGAGGCTCTACCACTCAATAATCATCCCTCCGGTGGCTCTGCTACCTAGCCATCTTCAGAGTTTTCTACCTGCCTGACCCTCAGTGTTGTGTAGGATTGTGTTCTATGCTGCCTTGTAAGGTGGCCCCAGTGACACATCCTCTCTTTTGCCACCGGGCCGACAATGGTGGTGAGGAGACATGTCTACCACTATGAAGCTTCCTCCCACATGTTAATTTCCAATGTTTTGTGGACCCTTTCACCTTCTAGCCAAGCCCTTTAAGGACTATCATTTCCAAGAGTAACTGTCCACATACCTCTTAAAGATCTGGGGAAAAGTAAAGCCATCAGAATGCTTCCACACTTCCATCTGTTCTAAACTGTTAAAGATGATGTACTCTCTTAAGTCAGACTTGAAAAAATAAAACAAAAAACCCAATTCCATTAAGCACAGATGTCTTGAAGAATCCACTGAGAGGAAATAATGTTAAAAGCCATGACTTCCCCACATGGTAGGAGACACCTGTGATTTGGCATGGACACTTCCTTCAAAGGTTCAGAGGGAAGAACCTTTGTGCTTAATTCAGTCAGTGGTCTCCTGCTGTGCTGTCATTCCTCAGGGGCCACAGGAGCGAAAGGCTCACTACCCACCACGAGAGATCCTTATGAAGGTCTGGGCAACTTTAAAGTCTAAGGAGCAGGTTGGTGGCCTTCAGTTTCCGTGGAGTTTAGCATGTTCATTTTCCTGTCGAAACAAACTTGGTAACTATTTCTCTCTTCCAGGGATGTTTTTAAACATTCAAACAAGCCTTTGCTTCCTCCTTCCTGTAAGCTGCAATGCTTGGCCCTGTGTCAGTCAAACCCGTGTAGCACCTCCGGTTTTGAATGGTTTTGAATTTAGAGGCCCCCTCCCCCAGCACAGCCCCAGCTGACAGACATGATTACCGACAGCTTATCACCCACCCCTGACCCTTGCCTGAGCCTGGCTCCCGGCTCCTTGTCTAAGCATTCTCTATTAAAGTTATGCTTCCATTTCACATCCTTGGTGGGAGAAACAGACTTCTCACACATAGAGCAAATGCATTCATTCACTTTAAATTTTCTAAGGTTCATAATGAATAGTCAGCTGAAGTATTTTTTTTATTATTTTTACTTAAATTAAAAGCGATCTTATTTTATATACCAATCTCATTCCCCCCACTACCTCCCCATCTCACCCCCTATTCACTCCTCAGAGAGGGTAAGGTCTTCCACGGGGGATCATCAAAGTCTGTAACATCATTTGGGGCAGGACTGAGTTCCTCCCCCATGTATCTAGGCTGAGAGAGTATGTCTCCCTAGGGGATGGGTTTCCAAAGCCAGTTCATGCACTAGGGATAAATGCTGACTCAACTGCCAGAGGCCCCATAGACTGCCAACTGACACCCAGGCCCCCCAACTGACACCCACGTTCAGGGGGCCTGGTTTGGTTTTATGCCGGTTCCCCAGCTGTCAGACTGGGGTCCATGAACTTCCACTTGCTCAGGTCAGCTGTCTCTGTGGGTTTCTCCAGCCTGGTCTTGACCCCTTTGCTCATCACTCCTTCTTCTCTACAACTGGATTCCAGGAGTTCGGCTCAGTGTTCAGCTGTGAATCTCTGCTTCTGCTTCCATCAGCTGCTAGATGAAGCCTCTATGATGGCATTTAAGGTAGTCTTCGATCTCTTTATAAGGCATTTAAGATAGGCTCTCCACTATTGCTTAGATTCTTAGTTGGAGTCATTCTTATGGATCCCTGGAGATTTCCCCAGTACTATAGTTCTTATTAAGCCCATAATGGTTCCCTCTATTAAGGTATCTCTTTCCTTGCTATCTTTCTCTGTTCTTCTCCAACTCAACCTTTCTGATCCCTCATGTTCTCCCCATCCCTTTCTCCTGCCTCCTTACCCCTCCCCCTGTGCTCTCAATTTACCCAGGAGGTCTTTTCCCTTTCCTCCTCTCTGGAGGAGGGGGCATGTATGTCTCTTAGGTTCCTCCATGTTTCCTAGCTTCTCTGAGGTTGTGAATTGTAGACTGGTTATCCTTTTTCTATGTCTAATATCCACTCACGAGAGAGTACATGCCATATTTGTCTTTCTGTGACTGGGTTACCTCACTCATGATGGTTTCTTCTAGTTCCATCCATTTGCCTGTGAATTTCATTGTTTTTTTCCATTGAGTAGTACTCCATTGTGTGAATGTACCACATCTTCTTTATCCATTCTTTGGTTGAGGAGCATCTAGGTTGCTTCCAGGTTCTGGCTATTACAAATAATGCTGCTATGAACATAGTTGAGCAGATGTCCTTGTTGTATGAATGTGTATCTTTTGGGTATATGACTAAGTGGAATCGCTGGATCTTGAGGTAGACTGATTCCCAATTTCCTGAGGAACCGCCAAACTGATTTCCATAGTGGCTGTACAAATTTGCATTCCCACCAGCAATGTTCCCCTTTCTCCACATCCTCTCCAGCATAAACTGTCATTGGTGTTTTTGATTTTAGCCATTCTGACAGGTGTAGGATGGTATCTCAGGTCTGGTTCCAGGCTCGATTGCAGCCTCAGCAAAGGCATAGCGGAAGCCGAGCTGGCTGCACTCAAGAGCTGGCACTCAGCAATGAGACAGTAGCAGCATCCCCGCAGACTTTGACTGCAGGGTCACAGCCACTGTCCCCTGAGTGCTAATCCCCGGTGTTGCCACACTTAGAGAAAATAAACAGTGTGCTGCTGCACGGTAACATCTGCACTGGAATCGAGGCCCCTCTGGTGCTCAGATGTCCGTGAATTCCCAGATCCACTTGTTGAAGACCGCATTGCGGCTAGAAGCTTCTCACATTCCGCAGGATCCTCTCAGCGAAACTGAAGCTGCATAAACTGAGAATTTAGGTCAGCTGGCCCAGGAATGTCAGGAGAGGTACCCCTCCCCATCTCAGCAGACCATCTCCCGAGGAGCCCTGCAGCTGCAGAAGCATGCACTTCGGATTCCAGGGGTCTGAACTGAGGACAGGTTAATGCAGGAGGTCCTTTCCCCCTTGTGACAGTTAACTCAGCTGTCAGCTTGACAAACCTAGAGTCAACCTGGGGAGAGGGAGCCTCAACCGATGAATTCCCATAGGTAGCAGACTGGCTTGTGGGCATGTCTTTGAGGCCTTTTGAAGCATGCTTTTAGTTGTTATTGGGTATAGAGGAGCTCTGCCCACTGTGGGTGGTGCCACCCACCCCTAGGCAGGTGGGCCTGGATTGTATATGAATGCTGACTGAACACAAGCCAGTGGGGACAAACCCAGGAAGCCACATTTCCTCCAAGTTTCTGTTCCAAGTTTCCATCTGGTTCCCATCAACAACAGACTATCACCTGTAAGGTGAAATAGACCCATTCCTTTCCAAATTGGTTTTGGATTGGTGTTTAATCAGAGAGACCATAAAGCAAACTAAAATTCCACTGAGCCATCTCCCCAGTCCAATGGAGGTAGGGTCTTAAAATGTGGATTTGAAGACTAAAACCATCACATTAATATCATGTATATTGACCAAATAAAGAAAAAGTGGGTGTATGGAAGATGGAAAAAAAAAAAAAAGGGATAGTATCAGAGTTGTTTTGATTTGCATATCTCTGATGGCTAAGGATGTTGAGTAATTTCTTAAGTGTCTTTTGACCATTTGCGATTCCTCTTTTGAGAATTCTCTATTTAGAACTGTACTCAATTTTTAAATTGGATTATTTGGGGATTTGGTGACTAGCTTTTTGAGTTCTTTGTATATTGTATATTGTATATTGTTCATTGTATATTGTATATTGTATATTGAGTTCTCTGTCAGAGGTGGTGTTGGTGAAGATCTTTTTCCATTCTGTGGGCTGCCTACTTATCCAAGAGCATGGGGAATCTTTCCATTTTCTGGTATCTTCTTTAATTTCTTTATTTAAAGACTTAAAGTTCTTGTCATACAGGTCTTTCACTTGTTTGATTAGAGTTACCTCAAAATATTTTATGTTATTTGTGGCTATTGTGAAGGGTGATGTTTCTCTAATTTCTTTCTCCGCCCATTTATCTATATATAGGAGGGCTACTGATTTTTTTTTTTTTTTGAGTTAATGTTGTATCCTGCCATTTTACTGAAGGTGTTTACCAGTCATAGGAGTTCCCTTATGTAAACTATTATATCATCTGCAAATAGTGAAAGTTTGACTTCTTTGTTACCAATTTGTATCCCCTTGATCTCCTTTTGTTGCCTTATTGTTCTAGTTAGAACTTCAAGTACAATATTGAAGGGATATGGACAGAGTGGACAGCCTTGTCTTGTTCCTGATTTTAGAGGAATCAATCTCATTGAGTGTCTCTCCATTTAGTTTCCTGTATATTGCTTTTATTATGTTTAGGGATGTTCCTGTTGTCTTTGATCTCTCTAAGACCTTTATCATGAAGGGGTGTTGGATTTTGTCAAAGGCCTTTTCAGCATCTAGTGAGATGATCATGTATGTGGTTTTTCTGTTTGTTTATATGGTGGATTACATTGACAGATTTTCATATGTTGAATCATCCCTGCATTTCTGGGACGAAGCCTACTTGATCATGGTGTATGGTTTCTCTGATGTGTTCTTGGGTTCAATTTGCCAGTATTTTATTGAGTATTTTTGCCTCGATATTCATGAAGGAGATTGGTCTGTAGTTCTCTTTCTTAGTTGTGTTTTTGTGTGCTTTGGGTACCAAGGTAATTATAGCCTTGTAAAAAAGAGTTTGGCAATGTCCCTTCTGCTTCTATTGTGTGGAACAATTTGAGGAATATTGGTGGTATTAGCTCTTTTTTGAATTTCTAGTAGAATTCTGCACTGAAAACATCTGGTCCTGGACTTTTTCTGGTTGGAAGACTTTTGATGACTGCTTCTATTTCATTAGGGGTTATAGGTCTATTTAAGTTGTTTATCTGTTCTTGACTTAATTTTGGTAAGTGAAACCTATCCAGAAAATTGTCCATTTCCTTTAAATTTTCCAATTTTGTGGAGTATAGGTTTCTAAAGTATGACTTGATGATTATCTGGATTTCCTCAGTGTTCGTTGTTACGTCCCCCTTTTCATTTCTGATTTTGTTAATTTGCATGTTTTCTCTCTGCCTTTTTGATAGTTTGGATAAAGGTTTGTCTATCTTGTTGATTTTCTCAAAGAATCAACTCTTTGTTTCATCGATTCTTTGTATTGTTTTCCTAGTTTCTACTTTATTGATTTCAGCCCTCAATTAGATTATTTCCTGGTGTCTACTCCTCCTGGGTGAGTTTGCTTCTTTTTATCCTAGAGCTTTCAGGTGTGCTGTTAATTCTCTAGTGTGATTATTCTCAGGTTTTTCATGTGGGCACTTTGTGCTATGAACTTTCCCTTTAGCACTGCTTTCAAAGTGTCCCATAAATTTGGGACATTTTCATTGAATTTTAGGAAGTCTTTAATTTCTTTCTTATTTCTTCCTTGACCCAGGAATGGTCCAAGTGTGCGTTGTTCAACTTCCATGAGTTTGTAGGCTTTCTGCAATTTGGGCTGTTGTTGAATTTTAACTTTAAGCCAGGTGATCTGGTAAGATACAGGGGGTTATTCCAATTTTTTTTGTATCTGTTGAGGTTTGCTTTATTGCTGAGTATGTGGTCGATTTTAGAGAAAGTTTCATGTGGTGCTGAGAAGGCTGCATTCTTTTGTGTTTGTATGCAATGTTCTACAGACATCTGTTAAACCCAGTTGGGTCATAACTTCTGTTAGTTCCTTTGTTTCTTTGTTCAGTTTCTGCCTGGTGGTCTTGTCCAGTGGTGAGAGTTGGGTGTTGCAGTCTCCCACTGTAAGTGTGATTTGAGTTTTAGTAATGTTTCTTTTACAAATGAGGTAATGTCTGTCTGTGAGTTTGAGGTATATTTCTTGTATGCAGCAGAAGAATGGATTCTGTCTTTGTATCCATTCTGTTAGCCTGTGTCTTTTTTATAGGCCAGTTAAGACCATTGATACTGAGGGATATTAATGACCACTGATTGTTGATTCTTGTTAGTTTTGGATTTGTTGTTGGTGGTACTGTGTGTGGATTTTTTTTCTTTTGGCATTTGGACATGTGGGATTATCTATTATGTTTTTGTGAGTGTAGTTAATTTCTTTGGGTTGGAATTTTCTTTCAAGTACTTTCTATAGGGCTGGCTTTGTGGATATATGTTTAAATATGGTTTTGTCATGGAATATTTTATTTTCTCCATCTATAGTGATTGAAAACTTTTCTGGGTACAATAGTCTGGTCTGGCATCTGTCTCTTATTGTAGAACATCTATCCAGGACCTTCTGGCTTTTCAGAGTTTCCATTGTGAAGTCAGGTGTAGTTCTGATAGGTCTGCCTTTATATGATCTTTTTTCCTTTGCAGCTCTTAATATTCTTTCTTTATTCTGTATATCTGGTGTTTTGATTATTATGTGGTGAGCAAACTGTGGTGATATCTTTCTTGCACAAATAAAGCCTGTCTGGGTGGAGGTCAGAGAATGGAGCTTGTCACTAGCTAACCATAGAGGTCTGGAGGTCTGTACAGACAGGCAGGAAGTGACGTAGCTGGGCAGTAACAGTATATATGCAGGGACAAACAGGAAATTGCTTTCTCTGCTGAGATGCTTAGGAAGTAAGGTGTGCTGTGTCTTGCTCCTTCTCTTTTATCTCTCAGCATTTCCCTCTATATCTGACCCCAGCCTTTTATTATCTAGACCAATTAAGAACTCCATTTACAGCAGGCTTTTTTTTTTGGGGTCCAGACTATTTGGTGTTCTGTAAAGTTCTTGTACTTTCATAGGCACGCCCTTTTTTAGGTTGGGAAAGTTTTCTTCTATGATTTTGTTGAAGATGTTTCCTGCACCTTTAAATTGGGCTTCTTTGCCTTCTATACCTATTATTCTTAGGTTTGGTCTTTTCACAGTGTCCCACATTTCCTGGATAATTAGTGTTAAGGATTTGTTGGACTTAACATTTTCTTTGGTTGATCTATTTCCTCTAGTGTATCTTCAACACCTGAGAGTCTCCCATCTCTTGTATTCTGTGGTTCCTCATCCAGATTATCTATTTCCAGCATTGTCTCAGTTTGTATTTTCTTTATTGTCTCAATATATTGTCTTGAACTGTTTGAATTGTTTCTTTCACCTGTTTTTTTCCTTGACTTTCCTTAAGAAATTTATTTCTTGCAGTTTTTGTTTTTTCCTCCACTTTTCCCCCTTTCATTTCTTTAAGGGGTTGTAGCTCGTATGTTTTCCGCCAGCCAGCCCGCCCGCTGCCGGTCTGGCGTGCTGGCCCCAAATAACACTCTCAGACTCTGTATTTGATATAATCCTGTTGGCCAGTTACCATTATTGTTTATGGGCTAGCTAATTATTAACCCATTTCTACTTATCTAAATATTTCCATGTGGTCATCTTATGGGGAGCTGCGGCCAGTGTCTTCCTTCCTCCCCCACCTCTACATCTTGATTCCTCCTAACTACTTCCTCTTTCCTCCTCCTAGTCTCCTAGCCCCGCCTATCTAGTTTCCTATTGGCCCAACAGTGCTTAATTTATTAACCAGTATGAGAAACATATTTACAGAATAACATCTCCCATCAAGGGGTTTTCTCATTTCCTCTTTGAGGGCCTCTAACATCTTCATAAAGTTGTTTTTAAGGTCATTCTCTTCTGGTTCATCTGTGTTGTGTTGTTCAGGTCTTGCTGGTGAAGAATCCCTAGACTCTGGTGGTGTCATATTAGTCTTTCTGTTGTTGAATGTGTTCTTATACTGTCCTCTTCCCATCCCTTCTTCCAGTGGGTGCAGGTGGGGCCTCTCCCTCTCCTGGTGGGTGTGGGTCCAAGACACTGGATGATTTGGTCTGCCCCCAGGTCTTTCTTCTGGTGGGTGCTGACACTGAATGATTTGGTCTGTCCCCAGGTCTCTGGGGCATTCGGTGGGCGGGATGGGACTCATCAGCCGAAGTTTTTAATTTAAAAAAGTTTAAATGTTTTGCCTTCATGTCCGTCTATGCACCACTTGCATAACTGGTGCCGTCAGACACCAGATGAGGGTGTCAGATCCTCAAACTCAAGAAACAGTTGAAGAGTTGCCATTCCGAGTGCTGGGATTTAAACCTGAGTCCTCTGGAGAACTAGACAGTGTTTTTAACCACCGAATCATCTCTCCAACCCCTAAAGTTGCATTTTAAAAAGAGACTTACTATTATATCCCTGGCTGTCCTGAAACTTGCTCTGTAGACCAGACTGGCCTCAAACTCAGAACTCAAGAGATCCTCTGTCTCTTGAATGCTGGGATTAAAGTTGCCACCGCCCGGCTACTTTTACTGTTTGTGTATGTGAGGGTATAGGTGCTGGAGGGTTCCAGTGGTCGCTGTCCCAGGGCTGGAGGAACAGGTGCTAAGAGCTTCCTCTTCAGCTTCAGCAGCTGTCTTTGCATCCTACATTGTTATTAATATTTGATCATGTCTGGTTGTAGTTGAAACCGGTCCCGCACTGAAGATTATCAGAGTAATTCTACTTTCAACAGGCATTTGGATGTCTCTAGGCTTTTTACTACATCAGTCATAGTACTTGAAAGTACGAAGATGGATGGTTCCTTGTCTTCTGCACACACATTTCTAGGAGGTAGACCAACCAGGGGAATTGCTGGGATTGGAGTGTTCTGAATGTATGAGGTAATGCCATTTACTTGTTTATTTGTTTGTTTTTTTTTTTTTTTCCTGTTTATAGACATGGTTAGACAAGGGTTTTGCTATGTAGCCAAGGCGGTTCTCAAACCATCTCAGCTTCCAGGGTGCTGGGATTACAGGGCTCTCCTTCATTGAATGTATCTTACCCTTATATGAATCTTCTGTTAAATCTTCATTTCCATTTCTGGATACCTTCTTATGTACTTGAATTTATATTGCTTTAAGGATCAAAAAGTAATTTCTAGCTGAACTTGTTTTCCAAAAATGCTTTTCTTACATCAAGGACAGCAAGCTAGTGTCCTAGAACTCTAACTTAAATTTAACACTGCTGACCACTACAGCTGGTTCAAACCAACACCTGTTAGAACACCTGATATAAGACTGTGATTGGGTTGTCACAAGTGTTCTGAGCCAGATTCAACTGTCATCACCTAGGGTTAACACTCTTCCACCCCCCCCCCAGGGTTAAGTGTGAATACTCATTTCTGCACACCATACATACACACGAATTGCTCCATTAAACTGAAGATCTTACAAGATCAGGTTTTGATGCATTTACACAGGGCAAACAATGGTGTCTTCCCAACAACTGGCTAATCCAGACCCAGGCCTTACATATTCTAGCAGAGTAGGCACCAACGACATGGGTGTCCAGATCAAGCTTGTACCTGGCAGTTTCCCCAGGCGGGCTCAAAACCACTCTTCCCCAAACCTGTGTGCTCCCCTGGCAGTGCTTTAGCATCTGCGGAACCCACATAGCACTGAGCGCTCATCATAGTGAATTCTTGCATCAGTGTTCAGCCTGTGTCACAGGACTTCACTGTCAAGTTGGGGAAGGAGGGAGGGGGGGGTCTACCATGGCAGACAAACTAAGAATGAACTTGGCAAATTCCCATCTATATGTTAGATCATAGTGGAACTGTCAACTACATTGTGAGACCAGTAAATGCTTGGCCTATTTCCTCCTTGATGTTCTCACCCCACACCTCCCCCCTCTTTGTGGACACAGAGCAACTGTCAACTGCAAAGATCAGAGGTCATGATTCCTCTGGCTTTTTAAAGGTAGAATTTCAGTTATCACACACACACAGAACACTGCTGTATATAATAATTTCCTGGTTTTATGTTAACAAAACAGACCATGAAGCCTTGATTTGGGACAATTAGGGAAATAAGTTAAAAACAAATTTATTATTCAAATTCCAAGGGGTGGAAAATTTGAGGTTGTAAATCTTCATCTATTGGGCACTAATCATAAAAAACACCAATAACTAGTAGCAAGTAGGTAATCACAATTGCAGAATCAAACTAGTTTAGCAATGTCTAATGCATATGAATAGCCAATCAGGCAAACGTGACAGGTTTCAGGTATCATTTGTAGTTTACTTGAATGAGATGACATCCTGCTGTCCATAGCTTAATTCTCCTTGGCCTGGGAGCTGAGGCAAAATCAAGGTGAATGGGTTGTGAATGAAGATGCATGGAGGAACCACAGATGCATGTGTTTTTTTTTCTCTTGAAAGTTTCCCTCCCGCCCCCACTGAATTTCTGAGTGCAGTATTTGGGATGATTTATCCAAAAGGGCTGATATTTCCAAATGTAACCAGATCATAATGAAATAAGCCATAGAACAATGCTTGGGGTTTTTCTCATCCTTATCACTGAGACTCACTGCCTCCCATCATCAATATTTATTGAGCATTTACAGTGTACTAGGCACAATAGAACATACAGAAAACATTGTCCCTGCTCTTGAGGAGCTTACATTCTAAAGAAAAGAAAAAAAAATACACCTCTTTTAAAATGGCATTTTTGTTTGGTGTTTTCTGTAAGGTACTGAGGAAATACTTGGTAGGGTGTGAGCTTTGGGTATGACTGAGCCCCATCTTTACTCGAGAGGAAGAGGAAGGATTTTAAAGGGAGACGGTGACAGACCATTCGGGGCAGAATTTCCAGGGAGATAAACACAGGCTCAACCAAGGAGAGCTGGGCTGTAGCAAAGAGGATGAGGGGAGGCTGTGGATGCAAGCAGAGGAAGCGGGGTATCTCAGACACTGAGTGGAGCCAGAAAGGTCATGCGGCCTTTTCCCAGATACATGGCCAACAAGTCGGAATGGTTGGTGACAAGACAGTAAAAAGGGAGTGATCCTGTGCACCTGACAAATAGAAATAAAGGGCTGGAAATCAAAGGCAGGCTGGAAGAGCATCAAGAAATTCTTGAAAACCAACAGCGATTTGGAAGCACAAAACTAACAGTTAATGTTGCCCAGTGTCACAGTGGGCCAAGAACATTGTGGCTTCCTAAGTTAGAAAATGCCATAGACCAAAATTTTAAAGGGAACACATTACCTACTGCCAAACAATCTCCCCCACACCCAGAGAAAGGAAAGGTCCACATCAAGTTTGGAGTGAGGTGAGTAAGGAGGAGGGTATGGGACATGGTTGAGAATGGTTGTTACATTAGCGTTTTTGTTGTTGATAAACTTTGCGCTGTGTTCAAAATTGATAAAAGCCCATTAGCTGCCAAGAGGGAGTAAGGACACAATTTCCTTTAGAGAAGTCTCAAAACCAAGACTAATTTACATGAAAAGCTGTAGAGAAAAGTAGTTGAAAAATCCATTCATAAAACTTTTATTCCACTTACATGAACTTTAATACATGTGTTCTTAACAATTATGCTTGGATTGTTCATGAAAATTTCGTAAGACATTAAAACAAAGCTAGCCGTCATCTCAAGTCATTTCCCTGTTAACTATTTTTACAGCACATGCATGTTAGGCAAGTATCAAAAAGGAAAAAAAAAAAATCACAAAAGCAAAAAACAAACAAAAAAAAAGTTAAATCCATGGGGTTTTGTTTCCCGCTGTGCTTGATACACATGGAGCAGTGAACACCAAGCAATTCCTTTTTACTGCATCTTTAACTTTTACATTTGTTCTTAGATTGCCTAAAACATTTAAATACAAATAAAATGTGTAGCAAAAATAATGAAAGCAAACAGCAGGTAACTTTACAAATAATGGAATGTGAACCGTTTCTGCCCTTATCAGAGTAAATTGGGTCACAACTTTGTCTAAGGACCACTTCCGAGCTGTGGTCAGAGTGCATGCAGAGACACACGATCCCCAAGTGTATCCAAGGGACACATCTGTGTGTACCACAGCGTCACAAGTGCTCCAAACCTTAAAGTACCCACAACAACTACACTCTTGACTGGAACGGATTATCCCTTTTATTCCCCACTAGCACAAAGCAGACAAACCAGCATGTAGGCAGTTTTCTTTGCTCAGACACGGAAGCAGTGTTAACACTGGCCCTTCTGAAGCCACAATGTACCAAGAGTACTATGCCAAACATGTATAACTCGTGTAAAAATTCCACTTCCCCATATTGGCCACCTCAAGATGAAAACAAGTAACTCCCTAAGTTAACTGGCTCTACTCCCCTAATATTAAAACATAAAAACCACATGGGAAATATAGAAATTCAAATAGAAGTAACATAAACCTGTCATAAATCGTAAACAAAAAAACTATTTGTGGGACAGCATGGATGACAAATGGTCTACTGTGTAAATTTTAGAATGAGGCAGACAAAGGTTGGAAGGCCGGTTAATTTTCCCCTCCTTCTCCTGCTTCTGCTTCGTCTCCTTGGGTATCCGATGTCCACAACTGTGAGAGAGGGAAACATTTTTATTTACAGCATGCTTCAGATTGAAACAGAAAAAAAACAAGAAACCCTTTCTTGCACTTATGTCAAGGTCCTGGCATGTGACCTTGCACTTTGCTTAGCTTAAAAAAGGGTCCCTGAAACCAGCCTGACCTTAGGCACAGCAGACTGACAGACAGCACACCTGTCTTTAAACAGTCACTAAGGAAACCCCAGTGCTCGCTGAGCCCAACCCCCACAGTGGAGTACTCACTCCTGCACGTTATCCTTAACCCCCCCACCAAACACATAACACCAATTCTCAAAGATAGAAAAACAAATGTAAAAATTCCCAACTATTAGAAATGTAAAAACCAATATTCTAACACCAATGGTTTCCAGGTTTTCCAGGAAGGCTGTGATCATGGAGAGGACAGATAACTCATGATGAAGACACTTCTACTAAAAGCAGCAGCGGACCAATCAACTGAGCTAACTGCAAGTACATCTGAAACTTTTAATGGATTATAAAGAACGAGGGAAAAGAAGCCCAACCTAACAGTATTGATTCTCCCAAATCAACCTCATGTGTGATCTAGAAGGTAGAGTCTAAGGTCATCTAAAGCCAGCCAAATGGTGTAGCCTATGTGCTCTAGTTAAACAAGGACAAGATGAGCCTCTCTGTCTTTCTCATCCTAACCTGTAATTCTGGGCAAGAGCATCACAAACTAGAAGGTGTGATACATGCAGCTTTCTGGTGAGGTGTCAACCTCACTGGCCAGATTCGGAGTCAAGCAACTGTTTGTTAACAGCTGCCAGTCAACAGGGTCCACTGCTCAAGACCAGCTCAGAGCAGAGCCACCTCCCCCTCCCTCTCTGCAGTCGCACTCACCCACAACTCCAAGGATGGAAGCATCAGTCAGGCAGTCAGGAGCTCCACACAACCAGACCTAAGGTCCACTCTAACCATTACTCATTTCATAGGGAGAAAGGAAACTCGACACCAAGTCTTACATATTGTCCAGGCTGGCCTAGAATTTGTGTTCCTTCTGTTTCAGCCTTCCACTGATGTTAGGAAGCTGTGTGTGTGTGTTGATGTATGTATATGTTAGCAGTGCTGAGGATTAAATTTGGGGCCTCACACACATGGGGTGAGCCAAATTTCCATCCCCCAAATACTCTTACTATTAAAAATGAATGAATCAAATGATTCATTACTTTACATATTTTTTCATTTGGGCTGGGGATACAGTTCTGTGGTAAAGCACTTTCCTAGTATATAGGAGACCCTGAATTCCACCTCCAGCATACAAGTCTTCAATTCTACAGCCCTCATTTCTTTCATTTAAATCTTAATTGTATGGACCTCAGCTGCATTTACTAAAATAATTTTAGTTGTTTGGTGGTAGTGTTGGAAGTGAAACATAAAAGGCTACTGTAAGTATGTAGGACAAACGGCCCTAAATGGGACCAACAGGAAAACACTGGACTGTAACACCATTTCTACCTCTTCCCTGACACAGCACATGTCAGTATCTTTTTCACCTAAATCTCAAAACTTCCAACTTAATACTTATCTGAGGGGAAAGCCCAAGAAGCCAACTTGTAAGGCATGGGCTTTATTTGGACCCCAAATTTAAATAGTAAATAAACTGAAGGACAAGAAAACCAACTTCAAATACAAATAGTCCCGCATTTACTTTTCAATCTTGCTCTGTAGCCCCGCCGGGCTGCCATTACAGTCCAGGCTAGCTTCTAACTTACGGTCCCTCCTTTCTCTACCCCAGGAAACCCAGATCCAGTTTTGCTCATGCTGTTGAAGCACACAACAAACTCTGGGATGAAGACCTGAAGCGGAAACACCTGACTCACGAAAATACAAGTCCACATGATGTATCAAACTGCTAACAATGTGTTTTCAGTAAGGCAGTTTTACCAGTGGGCAGGACATTGTATTTAGTGATTTTAGAGATGGTAAACATTCCTAAGTACAGACCGACCACACCCAGCACTGACATGGGTACTTACTGTCAAGTTGTCTCTCAGTAACTGCATTATTAGCGTGCTGTCTTTGTACGACTCTTCACTTAATGTATCAAGTTCAGCAATGGCTTCATCAAAAGCCTGCAATCACAAAAACAAAGTACACCTCAGTACCAAGTCATGAAGACTGCTAAATTTCCTCCCATGCGACATGGGAAATACGTACTGTTTTTGCCAGAGAGCAGGCTTTCTCTGGGGAATTCAGAATCTCATAATAGAAGACAGAGAAGTTAAGGGCCAGACCCAGTCTGATAGGATGTGTTGGTTGCATTTCCTTTTTGCTGATTTCGAATGCTTCTTGGTATGCTTGCTGTGACTGGTCCACAATTCCTGGGTAAGGAAACACAGTAAAATGCACTTTCAAAGTCTGTGCTCCAGCATTACTGTAGCCAAACCTTTCATATGAAACCCTTCATTTGAAATCTAACAAACTTAAGCAAATTATTAGGCTCTGTAACTTAAAATGGTGTCCCGGATCAACTGGGACTTGGACTTGCTACTGGGGTGGGTGGAACGACGACTCACGAGACTAAGAGCACTAACTGCTTTTCCAGTAGACCTGGGTTCAGTCCCCAAGACCCTAAGGGCGGCTCACGACACTCTGTGACTCCAGTTCCAGGGACTCTGACCTCCAGGAGCACTGGATACCCACGCAAACACCAGCAAGCACAGAAATACTTCCAATGGTTTCTCGAGACAGACGCCACAGACAGAAGAACGCGCTCTACACACCCCATCTCAGTGCCCCACGCAGCACAAGCGAAGGATGTGGACTTCCACAAGTGAACAGCCACACAACAGCTCGCCAATTAGGAAAACCCAGCTTACCTTTCTTATCATCACCAGCAGCAACCTCAGCCAGGTAGCGGTAGTAGTCGCCCTTCATCTTCAAATAGAAGACTTTGCTTTCTGCTTGCGAAGCATTGGGGATCAAGAACTTTTCCAAAAGAGACTTCAGAAAAACAAAAAACCAATCAAATATTTAACAAAACAGTCAAGAATATTTCTTAAGCAAACACTATAGACTAAGTTGTAAAAGATTTCAAAACAAATCATTTTTCTAATAACCCTAGCAGCCCAGAGGGCTGCCATGAACTTGAGGCCAGCCTGGACTAAACTGAGACTCCCTCAAAAATATCACTGAGTAAATCAAGGCAGTGAAAAGGGTACAGATGTAAAGACATCTTCAATTCCATCCCAGCAATTTTTAAATCTACAGATCATTACAAATAATAAAATTCCATTCTGTAGTTTTGCTTTAAAAATCATTAACAACTTAAAACTCACTGGAATCGTCATGTGCTAAATAAAACCAACCCTTTTTAGCTGATTTAAAGTGCATAATATAATTGCACTGGAGGGAGAAAAGTAGACCTGAGTGAATTACTTTCAAAATCAAAACAAAGTGCATTTTCATCTGGGCTGAACCCCAGCTAAGCCAATTCTTACAGGGGGACATGGTACCTAAATTCTGGTTTTTATTCTGAGAAGACTTGAATATTTGAACACCTATGTTCCAGTGATGGATGTGTGTGTATGTGTGAGTGAACAATCTTGTAGCTCAGTTTCTATGTGCGTAGAAATAAAGGTCATAAAGATACAGTAACTTAGCTGGGTGGCAGTGGCCCACACCTTTAAACCCAGCATTTAGGAGGCAGAGGTAGGCTGATCTCTATGAGTTCGAGGCCATCAAGTTTTAGAACAGCCACTTTAAAGGCAACATGGAGAATTCTGAGTTCAAGCAGAGCCTGGGTTACACACATGTAGATCCCGCCTGCCTCAAAAAAACAGCCCCATCTCCCCAAATAAAAAACAAACCACCCAAAGGGTTGGAAATAGATCTCAGTGGCCTTGCACAGCCATGGAATCAAACCCCAGTGTGTGGAAGGCGAGACATAAAAACTTAAAAGTATTGATAAATGTTAATGGTCATTAGCAGCCTACTTTTCATAGTAACTATATCCCTAACAACTTTTCGGGAACTGCAGTAACAGATAAGCACCACTGCCCCTATCTGAACACTGGAGGAGGCCGCAAACAAACATTAACCAGAACCAGAATAGCAAGGCTTAAGGAGGACCAAGTATGAACATTAGCAAATAACAAAATGTTAAGTATAAACAGTATACACTTCTATCTAAACCTTCCAATAGTGTAATGGCATAAAATTAAAATTTACAAGAGTTTTGGCTCAGAATGTTGCAAGTTATTGTGGTAGACTCTTTTCATAGCTGACCTGTACCACTTCCCAGTCGTTCCCAAGTGAGGTAACAAGGTACCCCCTTGTTGCTTGAGTGCAGGCTAGATATGCTGCCTGGCTCTGAAGCAGCAGGGGTCAACAAGTGACTGCTGGTCTCGGCTAACCTTGAAGGCCTCCAAAGCAGAGCTGTCCTGTTAAAGACAGGCCAGCTACTTACTCTCACTCAGCTACCTGAACACACACAAGCTTTTGGAGCTACAGGCTATTTCCCCCATAGCCAACATTCTAGCTGAATCGAATGAATCAATGTCATGTGAAGCAATGTCCAGCCATGCCACAGAGTCGTAAGGAAGAAAAAGCCAGCTCCTGCAATGTTAGTCTGTCATCATACTTCATATTTCAACAGTACATTGCAACCCATCTTTGGTACACGTTTCCTACAGATTATCTGATACTTTTTTCCGTATCTGTGAGGTCCACAGTACAACTATTCTCAGAAACCTGAGTACAAACATGATATGGCTACTGAAAAGGATAACCAACGCCAAGATACACCAACACAACCAGGAGCCAAAGGTAGGGCTGACAAAAGTTAGGTACTACACTGTACTTGGTGTGACCAACTCTGGCCTGCAGCCAGCCATGCCATCAAGATGGGCACTGAGGAACTGGAGACGATCAGGAGAAGCTAACTGCCATCAAAGGGAAGGAACACCAACACCTCCAACAGGAAGACAAGCTGGAAGTAAATCTGACCTGGAGGTGTAAGCCTATAATCACAGCCTGATGCCGGTAGCCTGGGCTACATGGTAAAACCCTCCCTTCCTCCCTACATACAGAGACCAGTGGACAGGTGCTGAGTGGAAAGTCTTCCTCCTCTACGACTCAAAGGGTAGCGGGTTTTTGAGGGAGATTAAAAACCTGCATACATCGTCTTTTTCAAATCCCAACTCTGTACTACATGAGGTTAACCAAGAAGCAAGCAACCACTAAACTGACCAAACTACTAAAAGCAATGAAATCTACTCACGGAAGCAACAATAGAGACTTCGCTGCAGGCAAAGCAAGAACCAAGGGCATAGGCGTTAAGAGCAGCAAAGCAGGCCAGGGTTGTTTGTGAACATGCACATGCGCACACACTGAAGAACTTCTGGGAAACACAATGCAATCTCCTCAGTTTTGTTCACTTACAATATACAATGAAAGTGACGAGAACCTAGTTTAAAAGGAGGGTGGTGTCATGGGTTAAGATGTAAGGGAAGTGTAGCACAATGAAGACAAATAATGCCTGCAATTCTGTTTAAGCTTCCAAGCTTTAACGCCCCTTTGCACTCATTAAAGAATTGCTGGAACACAAGATACAGTACCGAGTAAGTTTTCCAGAGTTCTCACTTATCACTGTAACAGTCAGTCTTCCTTTAGTGACTGAATCACTTCATTACTTTCCAGTGTCTACCAAACACCTATTTGAATAACTACAACTTGTCTGTCTAAAGTTCTCTGAAATAAAAGGGGGAGTCCATGAACAAAAGCAACTACTTTGATCCACAAAAACCACACACACCTACCTTTTCAATCAAGCCCGCAATAGCCAAAAAACATTTGAAAAGTCACAATCTACAAAAGGCACCGGTATGTATTGGAGCCTGGACAGAGACACACAGTGCATTTCTCACTGTTCTAGTTCCAGAGACGATACAATTCTTTTATTATTAGACCCGCGAGTGCAGAACAGTAAAGGACACAACGATCCCGCCATGTGCAGAATCCCTCCTTGCCTTGCTTCCTAATAGATAAGACAGCTTAGCTATTATTTTCTTAGACAGTAAATGCTAATGTCAAAATAGCAGTGAGGCTGGAGACAGCTGGGCTCCACAGTGACAATCACAGGCTACTTCCAAAGGACCCAGGCTCAATTTCCAGCACCCACATGATAGCTCCTTAATCATTTGTAAGGGATTTGGCACACTTGTCTGCCCTCCAAGGACACCAGGCATGTATATGGTGCACAACTGTGCACACAGACAAAACACCCACACAACACACAAGCAGGGGAGGGCAAGTCATGACAGCACCGGACCACACTGCAGAAATGACTAACAAATGCCTGCACACACATCTCTTAAGAACTGTTACTTTCAAGTATTATGCCTTACACTGTCCACTGGAAAAAACAGCAACTGCTCCTTACTGTCTGCCCTACCTCAAAACAGGAAATTATTGTGCTAAAAATACTCCATCACTACATCCTTCTTAAAGCTAATTTTTTGTAAGTGTTCAAATTTTACCTACATTGTGTGTACTTCTAGAGGTCTTGGTTTAAGGAGAACAAGAAGTATCCTTTCTTTAGCAACCAGAGACTGGACAATGCTGTACTGTAGAATAGTACATATACACCAAGAAGACTGGCAGAAAATAAACCGGAGATAAAGAACAGGACAGTCTGAGTTAGTTATCTCAGAGCAGGTGCAGGTGCAATTATTAAAGCATAATTTCATACCTTTTAACTCTCCACATACCCGATTTGTTTCTCTAAGTTTGATGCTGTCCACGTTTGGACTAGAACTCAATGGACTCTAGAGACCCTGCTTCCACTAGTTACAACAACAAATAAAAATCTACCGTGTTCCTGTATCTAAGGCACTGAAATATTAAATTCTGACTGAACTAAATTAAAAGCCTAATTTCAACGAGAATTTTAGGACAACCTTGAGTGGCAACAATTTTTACTACCTTAGCATCTTAAAGACTTATTTCTCCAGTAAGCAAATATAAAAAATACATAAACCAAGCTCATCACTTAACTTTGAAACAATAGAAACGAGGTTGGTACTGTCAGATAGTGTTTTCCTAAGAGAAAGGAAATCCCATGCCTCTGAAAACTACATGCTCACTTAAGACGGAGGTTGGTATCAGGCCAGGCATTTCTAACCACTGGCATGGAACTGGACAACAGCAGCAAAGACCAGTGGTGGACAGTATGAGGCAGAACACTCGTCTGAAGGTTGGTGAACCAGGTTTGGCTTTAACCATCACAAAGACACACAAGTCTGCATCCCATTCTCGTTCCGCTATGTTAATTTTAAGTCTTCCCCATTTTATCCCAGAAATGTGTCTCTAATATACTGCTTCCAATCCATCACTGACCCTCAGATTCCCCTGAAATTCAAGAGCATCCCTTCTTAAAGCAAAGACATTTAGAGCACACAACCTTTAACAAATAATCAAAAAGTTTACCTTAAAAACCAACACCATCAGACACTTTGTAAACTTAAACACAGGGAAGCATTGGTGCAGTAAGAGGACATCAGCACATGCTTTCCCAGTGTGACTCACTCACTGAGCTCCTGTCCCAAACACAGCTGACTGCAAACAACTGCAAATGCCAAGCAAACGGAGAGCCAAGCCATGAAAAGCAGACTGAGAAGATGGGCCAACTCTAAGTGAGATGTATAAAATACGGTGGTTCAATCTGTTAAGTTTAAATAAGATTGATAATTACTCAAATGGTTTGTGAACATCTTCCTTAGACTTCTAGTTAAAAAAATCATTATTTGGAGCCAATGCAGCCTTTCAGGCGAGCACACGGTGCACAGACATACAACGGAGCAAAACACTCATACTAAAGTAAAGATAAAGAGAAGTCAGATGGCCCCGTGGCTGAAGGCCTGTGTCAAGGCTGGTGATTCCAATAAGGAAAATGGACTCCTGCAAAGCCGCTCTGGTTCCAGTGCGAGTGCTCCTACATACACAGTCAAGAACATTTTACCTTTTTTTTTTTTTTTTAAAAAAAGGGAAACCCTTTCAAGTGGTGAGACTTCTAGCAAAGTATGCTTTGCTTTCTTCCCAATTTGTTTTATACTTTGTTTTCAGTTTCCTTACTGAGCTGGCTATGTCTATACTAACAGAAATAGCACAGAAATAGTGATGGTGGGTTTGTAAACATGAGATTTGGAAGAAAAGTTCTCATTTTGTCCCGAGAGTATTTCAACAGCTGGTCATGCAAAGTTTAATTGCCAGGACAGTAACTGCACATAAAATGGTATTGGCAACAACAAGCCCTAAGCCAGGGTTGGTGTTCGTTCCTGTAACCTAGAAGTCAGGAGGAAGACGCTCTCCCAAGTTTGAGGCCAGCCTGAATTTTGTTATGATTACGCCCTATTTCAAAAACATAAAACTGAATTGGGAAGTACCAATATCTGAGAGGTAGAGGCAGGAGGACCAGGATTTCAAGGCCATTTTGAGCTACACAAGGTTTTTAATCTTATATATAAGAACCAAACACACACACAAATCCCAAAAGCTAATAGAATAAAACTTGAAAATGTTAACTTTAATGTGGCCTCAAAAAAATGTGAAAGAGAAAGCATTCACAACCCATCCCTCTATTTTAGATTGTCCCATGTCATGCAAAACTAAAATGTCCTCCAAACAGGAAATCTAATTTCCAAGCACAGTGCAGCTCACACTTCTAGTCTTTGCAATTTGTTCCCATAAGTTCCCCAGCACTTTTACTTTATTCTCTAGACCTACAAAACTTCCCGTTATTTCTAGTTCTCCTAATATTTGAAATAAAAAGCTAAGTCATGAATTCATTGTGAAATTAGTCTCTTACTCCCCCTTGTGGCTGAACTGACTTCAATTCCCTTCTGAAATGTAAGGGCAGTAACTACAAACTAACCAATTTAGCAAAGTGCTCACAAAAATGTTAATGGCATGATTGGTGCCTAGAGCTTATTTTCATGGGAACTTAAAGCCATTCTAACGACAGGATTACCCACCTATGATGTTTGGCTTCCTACAGTAAATCTCCAAGTGTTGTATGACAGCGATTTCAAAAGCAGTTGCCTACCTTTAAAACCCTGATATGAAGGAATGAAGAGTAATGAAAAGATTAAGTTTCTGACCACTAACTCCAATGTACTTTCCAACAAGCACACAGCAAACCTTTATGTGAGCCAAAAGGAGATCTGATAAAGTAACGCACTGAGTTGAGAAATGTTTTTAAAGTCACCCTAAAATACCATAAAAAGTATTGGTCAAAAATTTAATAAGCAAGATATCTATACAATTTAAAGACTTGACAGATACATTTTTAATGGGGGGGGGAGAGAAAAAAAAAAAAACTAAGTGAAGGGGCATTTTAAATCAGGTTCAAGAACCACCATTTTAATGACCCCGTGATAGCTTTATACTTAGGCAGGAGTATCTACAGAACTACAGAATGAGATCCTGCCCTAAAATAACAACCAACCGAAGCAAGCTCCACTCACATGTAACTGCTAATCAATATAGATAACAACCAGACACACCTGACCAACTCACCAAGCAGGACTTGCTAAAATTATTCCCAAACGCTTGATCATGCTGCGTTTCCTTCCCCCCTTCCCCAGTCCTTTTCCAAAGTGGAATCAACCTTGGGCCCCATTACCACATAATTCTCTAATGAAGCTGTGAACACACGGCCACAGGTCCACCTGCAGGTCCACAGTTGCCCTCCCCCCCTTAAAGACTGAGTCTGTCAATGGACCTAGACCCCAGTTCAGCTTCAAGGATCTGCCAGTCTCTGCCTCCCCAGAGGGAGGACTTCAGGCATGTGCCACAGTGATCTGTCCAAACTTTTATGCACGAGCTGGTGATCTGATTTTGGGTCTTCATGCTTACACAGATTGCAACCAACTGAGCCATCTTCCCAGCACAATCACAACATTTTTTTTTTACAAGTGTTTGTCTCAAATGGTTTCTTTTTACAGTTTAATTTTCAAAGTCAAGATTTTATTACTTGTAGACGAAAGTTTCCATCCCGCCTAGTTCCGAAGCTGTTTAGTCCCAAACTGTAAACTGTTTGGCTCAGGCTTATTAACAAGTTCTTACAACTTAAATTAACCCATTTTTACATTGTCGGGTGGCTCATTACCTATTATCATTCCCACCCCCCACTGTACATGCTGTGTACTGCCACTGGCAACTGTGCCTTCTTCCCAGAGTTCTTTGATACCTACATCTCCTGTCCAGCTATTGGCCATTCAGCTCTTTATTACACTAATCACAGCAATACATTTTCCCAGAGTACTAACATCCACCACTGTGTCCTTTAAACTGTGAGGACTTCAAGCTTACTAAGCAGGCTCCTCCTCCTCCCCTCAATGAGCCACACCCTGCCAACACTAACAGTGCTCTAACCTGCACACCACACACATTCTGTAAAGCTGCCTATCAGCACTCCTTTTTTAAAAAAAATTAGATCTTTAAAAAAAATGTTGACTCAGCCTCCCCTGCCTTCCATCTACCAGTGTACCAGTCATTTCCTTCTCTAGCTGAAGCTTTTTATGTTTACTTTTCTATGACAAGGGGTTTACAAAACAATGGGTCAATGAATATTAACTACAGGCAGTTACGTATGCATAACTGGTCCCAATTTTGTCCTTCCTTGCCATAGGAATTTATACAGAACCAGAGAAATGCCCTCCCTGTTCAGGGCAGACCATTAAAGAGACAATCCCTCAGACAAGAACTAAGGACAACTGAAGGAAAAATTGTTACTCAAAAGAGCACCGTTCTGGTAAATACATCAAAGCTAAGCATCTCAAAGTGCTAAAGCCTGTTTATATAATGTTCTCCCTGTCATTCTACCATCACACAACAATTCCAGAGGGTCTTTAGCAGAGCCTCTGAGCCAAGTGTGGTTCAAGTATGTCACTGTAAACTAAGCTTTGATATTTAGAAATATTTAACTTATTTTGTGTGTATGTATGTATATATACATATATATATGTCTGCGTACCACACACACACACACACACACACACACACACACACACACACACACACACACACGTCTGCGTACCACAGTACCACATATATGCCTGGTGCTGAGAGGTCAGAAAATGGCTTCAGATCCTTCTGGGACAGCAATTATAGACTGCTCTGTCTGAGCTCCAAACTGGGGTCCTTTGGAAGAGCAGCCAGTGGTCCTAACCACTGAGCCACCTCTCAGCTTAAGGTGTTTCTCTCAAAAGCACTGTTACTAAAACAGGCTTATGAGTTAATGGACACCTATTCTTCCCTGACCCCCCCAATTTTCTGAACATCTTCCCAAAGTCTATCTTTGGGTGTTTGTAGGTCTTAGCAGTAGGGAACATGAGAGTAAGGAACCAGAAGCCCTTGGCTCATAAAGATGAGATCTGCAAAAGCTTTTATCAGGGACATTACCAAATGACACTAAAGGCTTTACAGGGTTTGACTAAGATGAGCAAATGTACAGAATGAAAAGTTTAATAAGATTACTGTAAGAAATGACCAGCCACAGCAGTAAAAGAGCCTTTTTAGTGGCTCAGTAGTTAAGAGCACTGGCTTCCAGTCCCAGTCCAACACTCAATTCTGGCCTCTTTGGGCAACAGACACACATGGTGCAGGCAGGCAGGTAAAACACCCATACAAATAAAACAGTATCTCTAAAAACAGATAATTCTATTTTGTTTTTGTCCTTTAAGATTAGATTAGGACTGTCACATGCCTTTAAGCAGGTATCTGCAAATTCTGAGGCCAGCCAGCGGCTCAAAAACAATCTATGATATGAGGGTCAGTGAGATGGCTCGGGGTGGGTTGGGGGGGGGATGGTAAAGGGTAGAGGCCAAGCTTGAAGGAGAGACCAAACTATCCCAGTTGTCCTGACTTCCACAAGTACTATGGTAACATCCGTGTGTGCATGCGCGCGCGCACGCGCAGTTTCAAAATGCAATACAATTTTGACAACTCAGAGTGAATTTACACTTGGTAACATCTCTGTTCTAGTAGGTACTTACCCAAGGGAACATCCTGTAGGAATCAGTGTGGCAAAACGTGTAACAGTAAGCAGACAGCACAGACATTTCTAGTTTCAGATTAGGAGCAACAACTTCAAGGAAAGAAAGACTGGCTTTGAATAGAGACAGTGTCCTAAGACCTCTGCAAACACAAGCTCTATTTATCCTTAATTTGAAACTGTCATAGTACACAGGGCTACAGAACTAAGATGGAAGACACTGTAGGATCCCAAGCATCCTGGACAAACTTAAGAAGCTTACTAGACTTTAGTTGGCATTAGAACCCTCTTCATTTTGACTCTAAATAATCCCACACTTCAGCATAAATACACCAAAAAATCATCTCTTTTCTAGAACCAAAAATGTATCTTATTTGGTACTGTCAAGAATATAAAGGCAGAGTTATTTTCTGGAATCCACTGTCTTAATTTGCTAATTACTCAAAAGATTAAAGTATGCATTGTATTCACCAGGAAAAAATCCCAGGTCTTTCAAAGGTTAAAGATGCCCTAGAAGTCAAATCCAATTCTGCAAAACTAACATTAGTATATCAATTATTAAAGTGCTGAAGGAGAAAGCAAAAATTTTATGTCAATGTGACATGAGCTAGTCATCTGAAAGGAGGGGACTTTAACTAAGAAAATGTCTTTAATAAGCAGTAAGACCGGGCTGTAGGCAATCTTGTAGGGTATTTTAATTAGTGACTGATCAGGGAGAGGCCAGCCCATTGTGGATGGTGCCACCCCTGGGCTGGTGGCTCTGGGTTCTCTAAGAAAGCAGGCTGAACAAGCCACAGGGAGCAAGGCAGTAAGCAGCACCTTCCATGGCTTCTGTTTCAGCTCCTGCCTCCAGGTTCCTGCCCTGGGAGTGTAACCCAAACACCTTTCCTTCCTAAGTTGTCCTGGTCATGGTGTTTCATCATAGCAATGGCAACCTTATCTCGGACAGAAATCGATGACAGGACTATGGGGCTATTTCTGTAACAGCCCTGACCATGTTTTTTGGGAAGGACTGTGGAAGGTCTTTGGAAGAGAAAAACCATTGAATGTTCAAAGCTTGGTGAAGTGGGAGGTTGGAAGAAAGTGTGAGTGGAATGCAGATGTTGGAGGCCTGGCATGTCAAGTTAAAGAGAGTCCCTTTAAGACTCCTGGGGGCACTATATGTTGCTGTTCTGAATTAAGAGCCTGTAGTTCTGATCAGCTGGGGATGAAGGGTCAGCTGTGATTAACAAGAGACCTGAACCACCCAAGTGAAACCTTAGCTTCACTGGGATGATTGATGCTGGTCAGCTGGGGCTCAGAAACTAGCAGTGATTAAGAAGAGACCATCGTCACACTGTGTTACACAGGCAGCCACACTGCTTTTGAAAGAAGAATGGAGAGCAGCTGAGGCCTGGCAGCCTCAGGAGCAGTTGAAGGCCCAGAACTGTAGGGGTCCTGCAGACATGTTGAAGCTTAGTCCTATGAAGAGAGCCCAGGAGAGGCTATTGGTACAAGGGCAGCCCGGCTGCAGCAAAGATCCCAGAACTATGGGACAGACCACCAAGACAGTAGCAGCAGCAGCAAGTCAGCCTGAGCCCAGAAGACAAGCTGAGAAGGCCGCAGAGGGCAGCTGTCGAGATGACCCAAGTCCCTTGGAGGAGCCAGAAGATCATGAGTACTGGGTATCAGGCATTGAGTCATTCATACTTTCGGTCTGGTTTTGTTTTGTGACTGCTCTGGCCCCTCCTTTTTGAAGAAAGTATTCAACTTATTTTTGATTTTACAGGGACCCACAGTTGAGAGACTAACTTTTAGGGGTCTGAGAATTTTACAAAGACTTTCCATTTTAAGAGGCTAAAATTTTAAAGACTGTGGGACTTTAAAAATTTGAAATGTTTATAATGGAATATTGCTATTCAAATGTGATCATAAAGGAAAGGCCATGGCTTAACAGTAATGATTGTATGTCAAGCTGACAAGGAAATCAATTGTGCCAGCTAGTTTCGTGTAAACTCGCCACAAGCTGAATGCCTAAGAGACATTGTGGGTGTTGTTGTCCCAGGGCTGGTGGTCCTAGGATTTATAAGCAAAGCTTTCCAACCTGTGGGGGTCAAGACCCCTTGGGGCAAAGGACAGCCTCCACAGCAATGGTCCAAGACCACTGGAAAAGATATTTACATGATTCATAACGGCAGCAAAATTATCTATGAGTAACTTTACGGTTGGGGGGGTCATGACATGGAACTGAATTAAAGGGTCGCAGCATTAGGAAGGTGGAGAGCCACTCTTCGTTAAGAAAGCACACTGTGCAAGCCAGTAACCGGCACCCTCCATGGTCTGTTCGTCAGCTCCGGCCTCCAGTAAGGTGCTTTGGTCATGGCGTTTCAGCACAGCAAGGACACAGCTCTAGGCATTTCTGTGCAACTGTTTTCAGAGGTCTTAACTCCAGCAGAAGACCTACCCTGAATCTGAACAGCATCCCCATCCCATGAGTAGGGGTAATCCTGAGTGGACCATGAACCTCACTACAGACACAAAGGGACCAGCTTCCTTGTTCTACTGCCACCATAATGGACTATGACCTTAATGGTGAACCCACATCACCCTTCCTTCCCAAAGCTGCAATGAGAACAGCTCCTTCACATCTCACTGTGTAGCCTTAGCCTGCCTCTGCCTCCTCAGTGCTGGGTTAAAGGTGTGAGCCAGTGCACCAGACCCTAAAGTTCTTTATGCAACAACTATTGTCACATTCTTACCCACTTCCCAAACAATACAAGTTTTCCACAACCTTTGAAATCCTTAATCCCATTACAACATTGTAATGGGTCTTTCCAGACCTGGCCAATGCCCATTTCTCGTCCTAGTCCTGTCCCCTGGAGAAATTATTGAAAAGGGATTTGTTTTTATAAAACATACAAAAGTGCTCTGCTCTAATGGTCTAACAATGAGAACAGCTCTTACAGGACCTTCATTTAATTTGTCAAATTAACAAAATTACTTAGTTGAGAACATTTAAACTAATTTCACTACAAATATCAATGCCCAAAACTCGGATTAGTGTCCTAGGTGAGCTAGGTTTTCCAACCACTCCAATGTCCCTCAGTTTTTTTTAAAGCAATCAAAGCTTACCAAGCTCAGTATTTATGCCAGGCATGTCATTACACTGGCCATGACTACTGAAACATTAAGTTAAATGCAAGGATGACAAGATGTTCACGAACAACCAAATGATTAGAAAAAAAAAAAAAAAAAAAAAAGACATTCTAACTGATGGCCTATCAAACATTTAAGTTCTCATTTTAAGCTTTTATAAAAATGGAGATGTAAAAATATTTCTGAACCGATGTATATATATATATATATATATATATATATATATATATATATATATATATAGAGAGAGAGAGAGAGAGAGAGAGAGAAAGTGAAAGCAAAGATCTGTGTCCCATTTGAAAAACAGGCAATTGGACACATAAATCTGTGGTAATTTAAAGCCAACTATGCTCACATACTTGGACTATCAGCCAATTGGGAAGTTGAGTTGTACCACTCGCAACATACTACACAATGACAAACCCCCATGCTTGAAGAAAAAAAGCCTCTGTAAGAAAGCCAGTACCAACTAGTGTGGCTTGCCTTCCACTCGGTTCAAATGTGTAAGGTAGGAAGAAAACACCTTTTCTGGGGCAGGTTTAAGGGTTGGCTCATTGTTTCAGAGGTCAACATTTCTTCCTCAGGCTGTCAAGACTTCTAGGATTATATTTCTCATGCTAATTCTCATCTGAATTCAACCTTCCCACTCAACGATAGTGCTTTACAAGCCTCCTCTACACATGCCCATGCTACCGTATTGTATAGGTAATCCCAACCGGTTAGGTATGGATCACCAAGAGAGAATGGTAGTAACATGCTGTCTGCTTGTTCAAACGAGTACCTACCTCCTTCCTTTATCCCCATCACTTTCCTGGAAGGCACTATACCATCTTAGTTAGTTGAATATTAAATACCAAAAGCCACAAAGGTCATGTAAATACCTATCCTAGAAAGTAATAAAGACAGTTTCCAACCACTGCTAAATCCTCATGTCCTTACTCCAATGGCAGCCATCTACTGGTTTACTGCTAAAAATAAAGACTACATAGCAATTTTTAAAGTCCAAGACATACTGACATTGAAAAATAAAAGCTGCCTCATTTTCTTATCTTGCCTTTCCTCTAAACAGTAAGGACAAGAGATAAAAATCTGCCCAGCAACTGCAACTGTCAAGGAACTGTACCTAGCTCCCCTTCCACAACAGCCCCATCAGCACACCTGCTATTCCTGCTGAACGAAACTCAGTTTTCCTAGGACAGCCCAACACTGCAAAACTGTACTTTAAATTAAAAAAAACAAAAAACAAAAAAACAAACAAACAAAAAACCTAACTCCTTTCCATTTAAAGTTTGGATTAGGCTTCCTGGTATATTCTAATTCATTTTATTATGACTTACATAAACTATCCTAATTTGGGGCTCCATCTTTTGGGTGCATGAAGAATTAAGTATCTCTAGTAATGGGGTCCTCTCATCAAGAGTTTGGTCTAAGTATCTAGAAAGAAAGGAAGACTACATCAGATTCAATACTGCATGCACTTTCCAATTAACAGCACAAGAAAGGAAAAGTTGGGATATATCCTATGTAAGGAAAAGTCCATGTTTGACAAATACATTAATGACCAATTCCAATGTGGAAACTCCCACCTTGGTCTACTTTTTAAGTGCTAAGTACTAAATACCTGACAAGACACATAGCCAGAATGGGTTGCTGAGCTAGGAATATCTTTTTCTCAGCTAATACCATGCAGGTGATTAACAGAACAATTAAGTTGTACTCAGAGTCGATGCTACCAGCCAGTAACAGGAATTCTGAAAGATTAGCTGCTCACTTTTCTCAGAGAAAGAAACCACACCCATTATTCATAAAGCACAATGGTGTACTTTTTGTTTCCCCAAGAGAAGTCTCACCTATATTTCACTCTACTAAAAGGAGGAAGGAATTATATGAAAATTATTTCTAAGTCAGCATCACCTCTCTGAAAAACCTGACAGAAGTCCACTTTAAACAGAGGTATTTACTGAGCCTTATCAAGTTTAAACACTAAATAGGCTTGGAATAGGAGCAGTACTAATGGCCTAATTCTACTATCCTCTTTCCCAAGAAACTGTTCAGCAATATTCGAGCATTAATAAGCTATAAACCAAAACTGTACTATGAAAAGACCAAGACTAGAGGCAAAAGCTTGTTTATAATTTTGTAAGTCACTTCATGGTAAAGAAATTAAACTTTCAAGGGAAATACTTCCATCCAGGCCTTGTGAAATGCTGGCACTATCCCGAAGGAGGTACACATGTAGGCAAAGTGAGCAGAGCCCCTTCATTCTCTTCAAGAGGCTATTTCCAGATAACTGTATCTTCTCTTTGGATTTCTTCATAAGAAAACCAAGAGCAGACAGCTGAAGCTATGAGTCTCCTTAGGAAAGGTCTCAAGAATTCCAGAACTTCTCTATTTCCTACCTGTGGGAAATATCCCAACACCTACCTGGAGTTGTAAACAAGCTCATACATAGAAAGTCCCCTTTTATCCCTAAAATATGTTTTCGTCTTAAGAGAGATTACATTTGTTAAATGTATACCCTCTGAAACCAAAAAAAAAAAAAAAGTAGTTGGGAGAGAAAAAAAAAATTCACAAAGCCCACTAGGGTTCAATAAAACAGTGAATAGAAAGGAAAGCAGAAAGAAACAAACCCAACACATTTTTATTATGAAATAGACATTTTCCCAGTTTTCAATGTTCTTAATTACCTGATTTTAGATAATTTATCTTCAATATAGCACAATATTTTCAACTGTGGGAAAATATCGTTTATAAAAGCCTGTATTACATAAAGAAACATAAATGTACCCAAAGCAGAAACCACTTGGTTTTAGTTTTTTTCTTTTTAAATCTTAAAATGGGTTCAATCTTTAAAAGCCTGAAAAAAAATTTGAAGGATGAAAAAAAGGACAATTTAGGAACCAAAACTTTCCTATCAATAAAGACAGTAAGATGGATCCTGCCTTGGAATTTTCATTGGTTGGTCTTCTATTAGCTTATCTCAGTTTTCTGAATTAAAAAAAAAAAAAAACCAGTATTTTGAATATAGAAAACTCACACAACTCTATATTTACTTCTCTTAGCTCAAACAGAGGAGCCAAATACTAGAACCTTAAGACCAAGTTTGAGTTTATTCACAACCGTCTTTCATTGTTTGTCAATGTTCAACGTTGTTGTAAATGCAAACAAGCAATGGCAAACCAGTTTTCTGCACAGCAGGCTATCACGATGCCCAAGCCAAGGAAGGGAGCTAGATCTACAGAGTCCACCACCTTCTTACTCAGAACAAGGATGTAAAACTCCCGTGTTCTTCAAACACATACATTTATGACTATCAGCTCTGGCACCACAGGAACACAAACCATCGATGCATGGTTTGTCTGGTTTCTGCTTGACAAACATCATTGCATCCATCTCACAGAAATGACCTACAACTGTTCTGCATCTTTTAATCGGGTACAACGAAGCCGAAGCCAACGACTCTTACCAGCACATCATTGCAGATGTCTCTTAACTCAGCCTCAATTTTCTCTCTGTACTCCCGAGCCATCTGCTGCTTCTTCTCAGCACCTTCCGTCTTCTGCTCGATGCTTGAGACAACCCTCCAGGATGACCGACGGGCTCCTACCACATTTTTATAAGCAACAGAGAGGAGATTCCGCTCCTCGTTGGATAACTCGGCTCCCTGCTCGGTTACAGACTTCATGCAGGCTGCCATGTCATCGTACCGCTCAGCCTGCTCGGCCAGTTTGGCCTTCTGCACCAGCTCATTTTTATCCATAACTGGGTACTCTGCAAAGGCAAGAAAAGGGGTATTCAGAAAATTCCTATTAGAAAAGCTCCCTGTACCTGTAACAAGGCACACTAGTATCTGAAGGCCAACTATGTCAAAAGATTCACACAAGGAGTTAAAACACAGGCCCTCCCATCAACCAGAAAATGAACATACTGTGCACATTAACAGTGGTTTAGCAAAACCCATGTGCCCCATCTGTTTATTAGACCCCCAATTTCAGGCAATATCAAAGCATATATGGGCATATGAACGAACTAAAAAACCACCTTTAAGCTGTGACAGTACTGTCATCGCTCATGCCATGTATTCAAACTTGTCTTCTTAAACAGAAAAAAAAAAAAAGGCTCACCTCCATTTTCCTTGTTAAAAGTTCAACTTGATCCCAATACACTAAATGACCCTCACTTTAGCGCCTTTCCCTCTGTGTGTGTGTGTGGGGGGGGAGGGGTGGTGGTGGAAAGAACACTCCAGATCAGGACCTGTAAGGGCTATCAAGTTTCTACCACACTGTCAGAGCAGTGAGTCAGGCCAGCTAACCTTTATTATGTTTACTCTTATCAGGAGTGATTACATTTTACTTAGCACTTTTCCCAACCACATAATTAAAATTACTACACATAATTAAAATTATGTGAAGAAAAGGACTATTCCTTGAATATAAAACCACTAGGTATCACTAACCCCAAGACCAAATCAATCAATCTATCTATCTATCTATCTATCTATCTATCTATCTATCTATCTGTACACTTTATCTGTCTAGATGGAATTATATGCACACTTGTAGCAAGCTCCCACAACTCAATTCCTACTGGGAGGGAGCACTGAGGACTATAAGACGTGGGAGGATCCAAGTGCTTCCTTCCGACTCCATTGTGGTCGATGTAGAACTCCCTGCATCATTTCTAGCAGTCACAATTTATTAAGCTGTCCTTACGTTTTCTCAATTTTCTTTTCAATTAAAGTTCCACACATCCAGTTTATTTCTGCTCATTATTTTCTTGAACGATGTCAAGGGCAACAGTCTAAATCAGTGATCCCACAAAATGAATTTTAATGAGTCACAACCTAATGCACTGTTAAAATTCAGAGGTCATCAGGAGTCACTGCCACCCACCATGGCCATCACCACACCCTTTCCTTTAACCTTTCCAGAAACTACCACTTTTTCATTTCATTTTATTTTTTTAATCAACGAGAAGCATCCTCAACTGAAACAAGCACTGGGCTTAGTTAATTCCACAGTCCCTGCAGTGCGCGTTAACTATTTACGGTCTGCGGACCCACATTTTCCCCGGGGATCTGGAAATCTCACATCAAGAAATGGCCCCTGGTGGACGCTGCTTCCACTAAGAAATGATGTAAGCGGAGCACGAACGTCCTCCGGCCAACCTCTGCCGGCCAAGGGGAAGTGGGCTAGGTTTCTCGCAGGAAACCCAGCGCTCCGGGGCCTCGCGTCTACACTGCGGGAGTCCTCGCCGCACCCACTTAACCCTCGGCTGCCTGAAGCCGGCGGGGCGGGGGCGAGCCGAAACCGCGGCGACTTTAAAGCAAGCGCCAGTCCTCGCTCGCGTCCGCGCCACCCGCAGTCACCTCCCCTCCTTGGCTCCGCCCAGGCTGGCGCCACCGCCGGTCCCCGACTCTCTCTCTCTCTTTGTCATGGCGGAACTGTGTCAAGGAGCCCAACCCAGCCCGCGCAGAGCCGAGCAGAGGGAGGAGCGGTCCGACCGCGCACCCGCCCCGGTCGGGTGGAGCGGGGTGGGGCGGGAGGGGGGAGAGAGGAGAGCGATCGCCCTCCCCGGGGGCCCCCATGCCAGCCAGCGGCGTCCGCACGAGCGGAACCGACCGCGGCCGACCGGCACCGGACACACCCGCTCCCTCCCGGGGTCCCCGGCCCGGGACAGCTGCGGGAGGGGGAGGGGCAGGGCCCCACCCAGCCCGGCGCAGCCCCCGCCGCGGGGCCTCTGGGGACCCCGCGCCCCGGTGCGCCCATGCCTAGCTCCGGCCGCTCCCCTCCCCCACCCGCCCACCGCGGGGAACCCAGGAAGCTCAGCCCCGGGTCCCCGGCGGGCGAGCCGGCCCCACCCCGCAGCCTCGCGCGCTACCTGGCTGCCCAGCGCGGCGGGGGAGGGGCGGCGGCGGGGGCGCCACGGGCGGGGGGCGGCCTCACCTGCGCCACGGCCCGGTCCCTGTCGCGGGCGGAAGCGGGGCGCCGGCGGGGGAGGATGGCGCTCGCCCGCCCTCGGGAGCCGGAGCTTCCCCCCCACCTCCCGGGAGGGTCTCGCGCGTGGGCGCCTCCTCTGCCACCCTCATCCCCGGGGACCAGGGCACGGGCGGATGGGGCGATGAGCACCCGGCAGGCCGGCAGCAAGCGGCGCCGGGGGCGGCGGTGGGCGCTGGCACCGGGGCTCGGCGGGGACGAGCCGCCGCCCGGGTCCTCCTCGAGGGACCCGTGTCCGGCCGCTGCGGCGGGCGGGCGGGCGGCGGAGGGGCGCGGGGGCCAGCTCACCTGTGTCCGGAGTGGGTGGCGGCACACGGACCCGGCTCGGCAGTGTCCCTGGGCGGCGGCGGCGGCGGCGGTGGCGGCGGCGAGGCTGAGACTCTGTCCCTGATCTGGCTGCTCACAGGCTACAGCAGCTCCGCAGACACGGGGTTTCCTCCAATCACTAGCCCCGGCAGCAGGGGCACCACACGCACGATGACGTCAAACGCTGCTATGGCAACCGTTGATTGGTGCCCACAGCTCTCCGGTCGGGCGCAACCGCCGCTCCCCCGGCGCGCGCGCGCCCGCCCCGCCCACCCGAGGCGAGCGGAGGCAGAGCGCGTCCCCGACCCTGCCGCCTCCTCCTCCTCCGCCGCCGCCGCCCGCGTGCTCGGCTCGCCCCCCGCCGCCCCCCTCCCCTCCCTCCCCTCCTCTGCGGCCCGCGGAAGGAAGCCTCTCCCCGCCCCCACCTCTACTGGCGGGCACATCCGGGACCTTCGCATCTCCCCACCCCGCCCCTCGCCCGCCCGCCCGCCCGCCCTGCCGCCCGCCCGCGCTCCGCGCCGGTAATGACGGCGGGCTCTGCGGCCAGGGCATTGTGATCAGATCCCGGGGAGCGGGGGCAGCAGCTCCTCCTCCGCTCCCTCTCTCCCGCCGCCGCCTCCCGCTTTACCTGCTCGCTCGCGGCTGCAGGAAGCGAGCGGCCTTAGACCTTTTTAGGCTCGGGCAGCCGCCCTCCCTGCCAGCCCTTCCAGTCGCCGAGCCCGGCGTCCCGCACCGGCCGTGACAGCCGCAGGAGACAATGGTGGTCTCCGGAACGAGCGGGGATGGGCTGGGGCGAGCCGGAGAAACAGGCTAACACAGCGAGCCCTTCTCCGTGCGTTGCACTCTGACCCCCAGTCGGGCTTTCACGGGGAGACACGTTGTCCCTACTTCACGCTCTTGTAAGAGCCCTTTAGGTCCTGGAAGCCGCCTTGGGGACACTGGTTGCTCCTGGGGCCCCGGATGGCAGAGAGTGGGCCGCGCACTGGAGCAGGGGCGGGGGCGCCTAGGCCCGGAAGAGGGGGAAGGAAAGGGGCGGAAATTGCAGGTGCCTGCACCCGCAAGGTCTCCACCCAGTAGACGGAAGCTGCAGAAGATGCATTCTCAGTATGAAGCACGTGCCCTTGCGTCCTTTAAATGTGCGCCCCTGAGCTGAAACAAACAATTCGAGCACCTACTGGGAAGGAAGAAAAAAACAAAAAACCCCAGAAATTAGGCTCAGAGCTCTCTAGAAGATTCCACGACAAGCTATTCTCCTAACTCAGTATGTCAGATACATTGTCTGAGCCACAAGCTTATTCTACAAATTATAATTCGCCTGAAATGGCAGGTGCACAGAGCGAGAGTTGCCTCTGACCACTAAAGTTTAGTGTTCTTTCTCCCCACCACCCCGGGTCTCCACATCAACAGATTCACAGTCTGCTAATATAGATGCGCAAATCATTGCAGGTTTTATTTCCAAGCTACTAAAGTCAACTTACTTTGGCTCTAATAGAGACTTTCAGGGAGTGACTCACTTCAGATGACTAATACTTAAAAGCTTCCAGGTTTCCAATTGTGTAGTAGGCGCTTGAAATTTGACAGAAGGTACTAGGTTAGATCTTTTGTAAAATGGAAATGGCTGTTAATGTCCAAAATACATGGCTATATGGAATATACACCTCAGAGGAAGCTGAGAGATTCCTCTGCATAAATTGCAGACTTGCTTTGGGAAATAGCTAGTTTAGGTTTTTTCTCATACATTAACTAGCAAAGTTTCTTGTTTTTAGTAAGTCAATAGGTGCTTTTAGGTTTTACAAATTCGATAAGTCCACCTAGTAAAGGCATAAGGCTGCAAATGGGCAAGATTAGCCATGGATAGTTCAAGTGAAAAGTAGTTTGAAGAGTAAGGAATATTAGGTAGCAAAAATAATAAACAGCAGGAAGTTGGTAGGCCCAATACTCAGGAGGTAGAGGCAGGCAGATCCCTGTTAGTTTAAGGCCAGCCTGGACCACAAATGGAGTTCCAGAACAGCCAGGAGGACTGTTACACAGAGAAACCTGTCTCAAAAAAAACAAAAAAAACAAAAAAACAAAAAAACAAAACAAAAGCCCAAAACCAAAATCACCTATGAACTTGAACTCTGGGGAAATGACTGGAGTCTGACTTGCAGCCTGATGTGTTCTGTTTTCTTCTCCACTCGGGCCTTAGTTCATCCATTCGACTGTCTCCTCTGTGCTTTGGTAGCCACCGCAATAAAATACCAGCGATAAAAACATTATCAGGGGCTGAGAAAGAATATGGTGCACATAGGCATGTGTGTGTTTCTTAGTGTTGTTCCACGAGCTGTGACTGTATTGCATTTTGGGAACAATAAGGCATAGATTAGATGTCTTAAGTGTTCAAAGACTAGCCATAAATGGCGTGCTGTTGAAAGCGGTTAGGTCCAAAGTTCAGAGATGAATGTGTGTTAGCCCAACACTAATGGGATACACATGACAGTACTAAGTATTTCTCCATTCCTGCCCCAAGACTATAATGATCCCTTCAGGGTTATACTGCACCGTAAATGGAGAAAGACCAAGTAAATTCACAAAAACCATCATTCCAACTGGAAAGCTGTCTCAAGGGGGATCCCTTCAGTGTCTTAACGAACCTGAGGCTATAGTCTCACCTCTGTGTTACTGTGATGGAGCAGCACATGTACAGGGCTCTGGTGACAAGAAGGGGGGGCAATCCAGTTTTGTCATCCCTAAGTACATTTTTTGGCTACTAAACCGGACACGGCCCGTTACAAGTTTCTTGTCCTGCTAGGTCCCACCATCCTTCAGCCCCAAGTGAACACACAGAGACAATATATTAATTATTAAACTGTTAGACGATAGCTAGAGCTTCTTATTGGCTAGCTCTGTCTTTATTATTAGCCCATTTCCTTAAATCTATGTATTTCCACATGGTCTTGGCTTACTGGAGAATGCCCCATCCATATTTCCTTTGGTGGCTACATGGCGTCCTTTCCGGCACATCTACCTTTCCCAGAATTCTTGTCTCTTAGTCCCGCCTATCTTCCTGCCTCTACTGGTTATTTTCCAAGCAGTGTTTATTCATCAACCAATTAAGAGAAACATATATACAGGACATCCCCCATCAGGTCCCATCAGGTTAATGCAGTAAAGAGTAAAGAGTGGCTGATAAATAGTGCTGACCATACCTGATTAAGCGGAAATAAAAGCAGGACAGACACTGCTCACTCAACCCTCTTCTCCAGGTGCCACAGTTGGATCCCTCTCTAATCTCTTGGAGCTGGATGTGGCCCACCAACCACCTGCTAGCTAATAGGACATAAAGTGATGCCCTCTGCTTATGGGACTGGACCATAAATCTTACCTACTGGGATCATGGTTGGACCCCTTATCTGCCAATCAAATGGCAGGCCAAGGTGTTTGAGGGGATTACGTTCATACAGTGAAAAATCCTGTACTTTAGGATGGCCTCAGTTGCTGGAGTGTTTGCTCATCATGCCTGGAACCCATGCCTGGAGCCCTGGATCTGATTCCCAGTACCACATAACAATGGTTGTGGTTACACATTCATGTTTGTCACTCAGGAGGTGGAGAAAGGAGGACTGTAGTTGGACTCTTTTCTGTTAGGGCTGTCAGCTCCCCAATAATAACATGGAGAATTATTAAAAGTGAAAGCTCAGCCCATTGCTTCGGCTTGTTTCTAAGCAGCTCTTATAACTTAAATTAACCCATGTGTCTTAATCTTCCTCCTTTTATGTGGCCAGGTACCCTACTCTGTACTGACGATGCTGTTTCCCGAGTCTCCTGGCATCTCAGCCTCCCTCCCAGTGTCTTCTGTGCCTGGTTCCCTCCTAGCTATTGGCTGTTCAGCTTTTATTAAACCAGAGTGACACATCTTCACAGTGAACAAAAAGACTATTTCACAACAGAGGGTCACAAATCCAAGGTCATCTTCAGTTAAGTGAGATCCTGAATTTAAAAAAAAGGAGAGATAAAAGAAAAAATGGGAAACAGTGAAACAGGAAAAGAAATGATGAAATAGCTGGATATAATGGTACACATCTTTAATCTCAGAACTCAGGAGACAGAACAGGCCGGTCTCTGAGTTTGAGGCCAGCCTGTTATACATATCGAGTTCTGTGTCAACCATGACTACATAATGAGACTTTGTCTCAAAACAGCAGTGGAAAACTACTGCTTTTGTTTTGTTTGTCCAGGGAGGGTTTCTCTGTGGCTTTGGAGGCTGTCCTGGAACCAGCTCTTGTAGGCCAGGCTGGTCTCGAACTCACAGAGATCCACCTGTCTCTGCCTCCCGAGTGCTGGAACTAAAGGCGTACACCACCGCCCAGCCTAATCTTATTTTTATAAGCTATTCATTGACCTCTAGAATAACCTCAGAACAGGGATATGCTCTCAATACACACCGTTCTAGGTTCACACTGCTGCACACCATTCTAGTGTTCACACTGCTGCACACCGTTCTAGTGTTCACACTGCTGCACACCGTCCTAGTGTTCACACTGCTGCACACCGTTCTAGGTTCACACTGCTGCACACCGTTCTAGGTTCACACTGCTGCACACCGTTCTAGTGTTCACACTGCTGCACACCGACCTAGTGTTCACACTGCTGCACACCGTTCTAGGTTCACACTGCTGCACACCGTTCTAGTGTTCACACTGCTGCACACCGTTCTAGGTTCACACTGCTGCACACCATTCTGTGCTCACACTGCTGCACACCGTTCTAGTGTTCACACTGCTGCACACCGTTCTAGTGTTCACACTGCTGCACACCGTTCTAGTGTTCACACTGCTGCACACCGTCCTAGTGTTCACACTGCTGCACACCGTTCTAGTGTTCACACTGCTGCACACCGTCCTAGTGTTCACACTGCTGCACACCATTCTAGGTTCACACTGCTGCACACCGTTCTAGTGTTCACACTGCTGTACACCGTTCTAGTGTTCACACTGCTGCACACCGTCCTAGTGTTCACACTGCTGCACACCGTTCTAGTGTTCACACTGCTGCACACCATTCTAGTGTTCACACTGATGCACACCATTCTAGTGTTCACACTGCTGCACACCGTCCTAGTGTTCACACTGCTGCACACCGTTCTAGTGTTCACACTGATGCACACCATTCTAGGTTCACACTGCTGCACACCGTTCTAGTGTTCACACTGCTGCACACCGTTCTAGTGTTCACACTGCTGCACACCGTTCTAGTGTTCACACTGCTGCACACCGTCCTAGTGTTCACACTGCTGCACACCGTTCTAGTGTTCACAATGCTGCACACCATTCTGTGCTCACACTGCTGCACACCGTTCTAGTGTTCACACTGCTGCACACCGTTCTAGGTTCACTCTGCTGCACACCGTCCTAGTGTTCACACTGCTGCACACCGTTCTAGTGTTCACACTGCTGCACACCGTCCTAGTGTTCACACTGCTGCACACCGTTCTAGTGTTCACAATGCTGCACACCATTCTGTGCTCACACTGCTGCACACCGTCCTAGTGTTCACACTGCTGCACACCGTTCTAGTGTTCACACTGCTGCACACCGTCCTAGTGTTCACACTGCTGCACACCGTTCTAGTGTTCACACTGCTGCACACCATTCTGTGCTCACACTGCTGCACACCATTCTAGTGTTCACACTGCTGCACACCGTTCTAGTGTTCACACTGCTGCACACCATTCTGTGCTCACACTGCTGCACACCGTTCTAGTGTTCACACTGCTGCACACCGTTCTAGGTTCACACTGCTGCACACCGTTCTAGGTTCACTCTGCTGCACACCGTTCTAGTGTTCACACTGCTGCACACCGTCCTAGTGTTCACACTGCTGCACACCGTTCTAGTGTTCACACTGCTGCACACCGTCCTAGTGTTCACACTGCTGCACACCGTTCTAGTGTTCACACTGCTGCACACCGTCCTAGTGTTCACACTGCTGCACACCGTTCTAGTGTTCACACTGATGCACACCATTCTAGGTTCACACTGCTGCACACCGTTCTAGTGTTCACACTGCTGCACACCGTTCTAGTGTTCACACTGCTGCACACCGTTCTAGTGTTCACACTGCTGCACACCGTCCTAGTGTTCACACTGCTGCACACCGTTCTAGTGTTCACAATGCTGCACACCATTCTGTGCTCACACTGCTGCACACCGTTCTAGTGTTCACACTGCTGCACACCGTTCTAGGTTCACTCTGCTGCACACCGTCCTAGTGTTCACACTGCTGCACACCGTTCTAGTGTTCACACTGCTGCACACCGTCCTAGTGTTCACACTGCTGCACACCGTTCTAGTGTTCACAATGCTGCACACCATTCTGTGCTCACACTGCTGCACACCGTCCTAGTGTTCACACTGCTGCACACCGTTCTAGTGTTCACACTGCTGCACACCGTCCTAGTGTTCACACTGCTGCACACCGTTCTAGTGTTCACACTGCTGCACACCATTCTGTGCTCACACTGCTGCACACCATTCTAGTGTTCACACTGCTGCACACCGTTCTAGTGTTCACACTGCTGCACACCATTCTGTGCTCACACTGCTGCACACCGTTCTAGTGTTCACACTGCTGCACACCGTTCTAGGTTCACACTGCTGCATACCGTTCTAGGTTCACTCTGCTGCACACCGTTCTAGTGTTCACACTGCTGCACACCGTCCTAGTGTTCACACTGCTGCACACCGTCCTAGTGTTCACACTGCTGCACACCGTTCTAGGTTCACTCTGCTGCACACCGTCCTAGTGTTCACACTGCTGCACACCGTTCTAGTCTTCACACTGCTGCACACCATTCTAGGTTCACACTGCTGCACACCATTCTAGGTTCACACTGCTGCACACCGTCCTAGTGTTCACACTGCTGTACACCGTTCTAGGTTCACTCTGCTGCACACCGTCCTAGTGTTCACACTGCTGCACACCGTTCTAGGTTCACTCTGCTGCACACCGTCCTAGTGTTCACACTGCTGCACACCGTTCTAGTGTTCACACTGCTGCACACCGTTCTAGTGTTCACACTGCTGCACACCGTTCTAGTGTTCACACTGCTGCACACCGTCCTAGGTTCACACTGCTGCACACCGTTCTAGTGTTCACACTGCTGCACACCGTTCTAGTGTTCACACTGCTGTACACCGTTCTAGTGTTCACACTGCTGCACACCGTTCTGTGCTCACACTGCTGCACACCGTCCTAGTGTTCACACTGCTGCACACCGTTCTAGTGTTCACACTGCTGCACACCATTCTGTGCTCACACTGCTGCACACCGTTCTAGGTTCACACTGCTGTACACCGTTCTAGGTTCACTCTGCTGCACACCGTCCTAGTGTTCACACTGCTGCACACCGTCCTAGTGTTCACACTGCTGCACACCGTCCTAGTGTTCACACTGCTGCACACCGTTCTAGTGTTCACACTGCTGCACACCGTCCTAGTGTTCACACTGCTGCACACCGTTCTAGTGTTCACACTGCTGCACACCGTCCTAGTGTTCACACTGCTGCACACCGTTCTAGTGTTCACACTGCTGCACACCGTTCTAGTGTTCACACTGCTGCACACCGTCCTAGTGTTCACACTGCTGCACACCATTCTAGTGTTCACACTGCTGCACACCGTTCTAGTGTTCACACTGCTGCACACCGTTCTAGTGTTCACACTGCTGCACACCGTTCTAGGTTCACACTGCTGCACACCATTCTAGTGTTCACACTGCTGCACACCGTCCTAGTGTTCACACTGCTGCACACTGTTCTAGTGTTCACACTGCTGCACACCGTTCTAGTGTTCACACTGCTGCACACCATTCTGTGCTCACACTGCTGCACACCGTTCTAGTGTTCACACTGCTGCACACCGTCCTAGTGTTCACACTGCTGCACACCATTCTAGGTTCACACTGCTGTACACCGTTCTAGTGTTCACACTGCTGTACACCGTTCTAGTGTTCACACTGCTGCACACCATTCTAGTGTTCACACTGCTGCACACCGTTCTAGTGTTCACACTGCTGCACACCATTCTAGTGTTCACACTGATGCACACCATTCTAGTGTTCACACTGCTGCACACCGTTCTAGTGTTCACACTGCTGCACACCGTTCTAGTGTTCACACTGATGCACACCATTCTAGGTTCACACTGCTGCACACCATTCTGTGCTCACACTGCTGCACACCGTTCTAGGTTCACACTGCTGCACACCGTTCTAGGTTCACACTGCTGCACACCGTTCTAGTGTTCACACTGCTGCACACCGTCCTAGTGTTCACACTGCTGCACACCGTCCTAGTGTTCACACTGCTGCACACCATTCTGTGCTCACACTGCTGCACACCGTTCTAGTGTTCACACTGCTGTACACCGTTCTAGTGTTCACACTGCTGCACACCGTCCTAGTGTTCACACTGCTGCACACCGTTCTAGTGTTCACACTGCTGCACACCATTCTAGTGTTCACACTGATGCACACCATTCTAGTGTTCACACTGCTGCACACCGTCCTAGTGTTCACACTGCTGCACACCGTTCTAGTGTTCACACTGATGCACACCATTCTAGGTTCACACTGCTGCACACCGTTCTAGTGTTCACACTGCTGCACACCGTTCTAGTGTTCACACTGCTGCACACCGTTCTAGTGTTCACACTGCTGCACACCGTCCTAGTGTTCACACTGCTGCACACCGTTCTAGTGTTCACAATGCTGCACACCATTCTGTGCTCACACTGCTGCACACCGTTCTAGTGTTCACACTGCTGCACACCGTTCTAGGTTCACTCTGCTGCACACCGTCCTAGTGTTCACACTGCTGCACACCGTTCTAGTGTTCACACTGCTGCACACCGTCCTAGTGTTCACACTGCTGCACACCGTTCTAGTGTTCACAATGCTGCACACCATTCTGTGCTCACACTGCTGCACACCGTCCTAGTGTTCACACTGCTGCACACCGTTCTAGTGTTCACACTGCTGCACACCGTCCTAGTGTTCACACTGCTGCACACCGTTCTAGTGTTCACACTGCTGCACACCATTCTGTGCTCACACTGCTGCACACCATTCTAGTGTTCACACTGCTGCACACCGTTCTAGTGTTCACACTGCTGCACACCATTCTGTGCTCACACTGCTGCACACCGTTCTAGTGTTCACACTGCTGCACACCGTTCTAGGTTCACACTGCTGCACACCGTTCTAGGTTCACACTGCTGCACACCGTTCTAGGTTCACACTGCTGCACACCGTTCTAGGTTCACTCTGCTGCACACCGTTCTAGTGTTCACACTGCTGCACACCGTCCTAGTGTTCACACTGCTGCACACCGTCCTAGTGTTCACACTGCTGCACACCGTTCTAGGTTCACTCTGCTGCACACCGTCCTAGTGTTCACACTGCTGCACACCGTTCTAGTCTTCACACTGCTGCACACCATTCTAGGTTCACACTGCTGCACACCATTCTAGGTTCACACTGCTGCACACCGTCCTAGTGTTCACACTGCTGTACACCGTTCTAGGTTCACTCTGCTGCACACCGTCCTAGTGTTCACACTGCTGCACACCGTTCTAGGTTCACTCTGCTGCACACCGTCCTAGTGTTCACACTGCTGCACACCGTTCTAGTGTTCACACTGCTGCACACCGTTCTAGTGTTCACACTGCTGCACACCGTTCTAGTGTTCACACTGCTGCACACCGTCCTAGGTTCACACTGCTGCACACCGTTCTAGTGTTCACACTGCTGCACACCGTTCTAGTGTTCACACTGCTGTACACCGTTCTAGTGTTCACACTGCTGCACACCGTTCTGTGCTCACACTGCTGCACACCGTCCTAGTGTTCACACTGCTGCACACCGTTCTAGTGTTCACACTGCTGCACACCATTCTGTGCTCACACTGCTGCACACCGTTCTAGGTTCACACTGCTGTACACCGTTCTAGGTTCACTCTGCTGCACACCGTCCTAGTGTTCACACTGCTGCACACCGTCCTAGTGTTCACACTGCTGCACACCGTCCTAGTGTTCACACTGCTGCACACCGTCCTAGTGTTCACACTGCTGCACACCGTTCTAGTGTTCACACTGCTGCACACCGTCCTAGTGTTCACACTGCTGCACACCGTTCTAGTGTTCACACTGCTGCACACCGTTCTAGTGTTCACACTGCTGCACACCATTCTAGTGTTCACACTGCTGCACACCGTCCTAGTGTTCACACTGCTGCACACCGTTCTAGTGTTCACACTGCTGCACACTGTCCTAGTGTTCACACTGCTGCACACCGTTCTAGTGTTCACACTGCTGCACACCATTCTGTGCTCACACTGCTGCACACCGTTCTAGTGTTCACACTGCTGCACACCGTTCTAGTGTTCACACTGCTGCACACCGTTCTAGTGTTCACACTGCTGCACACCATTCTAGTGTTCACACTGATGCACACCATTCTAGGTTCACACTGCTGCACACCGTTCTAGGTTCACTCTGCTGCACACCGTTCTAGGTTCACACTGCTGCACACCGTTCTAGGTTCACACTGCTGCACACCGTTCTAGTGTTCACACTGCTGCACACCGTCCTAGTGTTCACACTGCTGCACACCGTTCTAGTGTTCACACTGCTGCACACCGTTCTAGTGTTCACACTGCTGCACACCGTTCTAGGTTCACACTGCTGCACACCATTCTAGTGTTCACACTGCTGCACACCGTCCTAGTGTTCACACTGCTGCACACCATTCTAGTGTTCACACTGCTGCACACCGTTCTAGGTTCACACTGCTGCACACCGTCCTAGTGTTCACACTGCTGCACACCGTTCTAGTGTTCACACTGCTGCACACCGTTCTAGGTTCACACTGCTGCACACCGTTCTAGTGTTCACACTGCTGCACACCGTTCTAGGTTCACACTGCTGCACACCGTTCTAGGTTCACACTGCTGCACACCGTTCTAGTGTTCACACTGCTGCACACTCATTTAATGCTCACACAGCACTTTTGCTTTGCTACTTACTCGATACCATCTTTATTCTTTTGTCTATGCTTTGGCCTTGCTTTTCTGAATGTTTCATTTATTCTCTACCTATTTTTGTTTTTTGTTTTTCAAGACAGGGTTTTTCTAATATCCCTGGCTGTCATGGCACTAGCTCTGTAGATCAGGCTGGCCTCAAACTCACAGAGATCCGCCTACTTCTGCCTTCTGAGTGCTGGGATTAAATGCATGTGCTACCACTGCCCAGCTCATTCTGTACCTATTAACTCTATTTTACATCCCAGACACTAGTTCAATATTCTTTGAAATTTGGGGTAAATCCTGGGTTTTTTTTGTACATTGATTTTTTTTTTAAGGCTGAAAAGATGGCTTAGTAAGAGTACTTCCTGTTTAATGGACATGAGCATCCATGATTAAATGCCCAAATTCATGTTTAAGTTAAGAAAGCCCAATTGACTCTCAGTACCTAGTCAATGTTCACAGTTAGAAATTATGACAGTGTTTGGTGATTTTGAAAAGTGTTTTTAAAGGTTATGTATGTTAGGGGCTAGAGAGATGACTCTGTTCATGAAGTACCATTGAGTTCAGGTCCCTTTTTGCTGGGGAGACCAAGGCAAGAGACTGCCTGGAGCTTCCTGGCCTTCCAGGTCCAGTAAGAGACCCCACTCAATATCAGGGCAGAGTCTGGCTTCTTAGCACCTCCGAGGCCTCACTTCACTGTGCTGCTAACTTGCACTGCTCTCACTTTAGCTAGACAGTTTCTCTTTGCTGTGGGTAGTTAGTGGTTATTGCAGACTTCCAACTGCTCAGAGTGACAAGGATAAGTGAATCAGTGTTTACTATGACGAATCACCTCTATCAGCCTGTCTCCCATCCAGGACTCGGAATATGGAAGAAGAGGGTTTGGGAAGACTGTAAGAACTGGTGAGCAATGAGGAGGCTGCAGAATTGCCCCCCCTTGACTTAACGAGCTGTGGTGTACGTGAAAGTACTCATAGTGCCTGTGATCACTTGCATATGAGTCTTGAAAGGTCAAGCCAGTAAAAATTCCAGCATGGATGAGGAAGAGGCTCTTAAGGCCTCACTGTTAGTAAGGGAGGTATTGGAGGTTGACAGCTGCTAAGAGAGAAAGAATCACTCTCCTTTGAGGATATGGTCATTGATAGGTTACCTGTGCCCTAGTGTATGACCTTAATTGGATTCAGGAGGTTATTAATAATGTGAGGGCTAAAGTTATGTTTTCATTTTTAATTACTGTGTGTAAGAGTCTATAAAACAAACAAAGCCTCTAACCTGTAAGCCCTCCTTGCCCAAAGACAGAGAACTTCCTGGAATGCTGGGAGCTGTTGTTCATGTTAGATCATAAGACATGTGTTTTCCCTTCTGTAAACAAGCTTGGTTGTCCCAACTGCTTGCTCCTAGGTAGGTGGGAGGTACCTAGGTACCTTCCCACTGGATGAAGGTAGGAGGTATGTAGCCTTGGGAGTTTTGCCTTGTAAGCACTGACTAATGTAATTTGAAACCATTCTCTGGGGATCTGGGTATGGATCTGGCCAGTGTCCATCATCCTGGCCAGTATTTAATAAAACTTGCTTCAAATTTGGCTCAAACGTGGTAGTGGTCTTATTTTCCCCTTGTGGGAGTAATAACAACAAAAACAGGAGGATGGGCAGTTGGGTTAAAAAGTAGGGAGGCATTAGAGGGAATCAAATGTATGAAAACTTCAAAGAATAAATATTACTGAAATAAATATTACTGAAAGAGCTCGGTAGAGAGTGTTGTATGACATACTTTTCCTGGGGAAATGCAACACATGACTGTCTACATAGAGAGCCCATGACAGACCAAAGTGCAGATACCACAAAAACCCAAGTTGGTGAATCAATGAGGTTTTCTTTCTTGTTGTTTCAGGGTTTCTCTGTGTAACAGTCCTGGCTGTCCTGGAACTCATTTTATAGACTAGGCTGGCCTCAACTCACAGAGCCCCTGCCTCTGCATCCTGACTGCTGGGATTAAAGGCGTGTGCCATCACACTTGTCTTGAATCGAAAAGCAACAGAAATGACTCAAACACAGCTGCATCTCCAAAGCTATCCCCGGCATGGGCACCTGGAGAACAGGGCACATCACAGGCAGCTTGACAGCCTGAGACGGGTCCTTTCCAGGTAACTAAGTTGATCTCAGCCTCAAGACAGCTCCATTGGCCTCTGCTTTTTCATGGGCTCATGGGAGATGTCATTCTGTAAATGTTTCTCTCGTTAGATACTGAATAAAGCACTGTTGGTCAATAGGAAAGCAAGATAGGCGGGACTAGGAGAGGATTCTGGGAAACATAGGAAGGGGTCTCGATGTGATCTCAGGAGGAGAAGACTTGTGAGTCTGGCGTTCTCGGTAAAATAAGACCATATAGAAATTATATTAGTAATTATGGGTTAATAATTAAGACAGGGCTAGCCAATAAGAAGTTCTAGACATTAGCCAATAGCATTATTTGGGGAAAGTGCTTGTAATAAAATGGTGCCTGCAATGTGGGTACCAAGAACTTACACTTAAAACTTGACAAAACTTAAAAAGAGATGTTAGAGGCAAAAGAACAGAGACAAACAAGGTTTCTTGGTAGCAGCATTTCTCTCGTGTGGGTTCTGTTTTGCTAGAGACAAGTGGAGACTCACAAGGCTCCTTTAAGGGAGTCTTCCTGACCCAACATAAGCAAAAACAAAACACAACACTGCAAGGCTCTTTTAAGAGGCCCTGCTAACAACTGAATGTGTGTTGAGCAGCTGACAATGGCAGTGACCACATCTCCAAGCCAGCAGCATAGACCAAGGCACAGCTCTCAGTGCTGGTGGTAAATGTGCCCCTGCCACATTGAAAAGCCAGCAGCTAAAACAGCCACCACTTTAATTTTAGCAATGCTGTTTAGCAGATAAAAGACAGTGGCTAGTAAAAAGGTAGAGATATACAGTAAAGACAGATTCAGATGAAGTAAAACCTAAAAGGTTTTTTTTTTACAGTGTATTTAAAAATATATATAGGGTTATGAGAAAAATAAAATAGGATAAAATGTAAAGGAGGAGGAGGAAGAAGAAAAAGAAGGAGGAGGAGGAGGAAGAAGAAGAACAAGAAGGAGAAGGAGAAGGAGGAGGAGAAGAAGAAGAAGGAGGAGGAGGAGGAGGAGGAGGAGGAGGAGGAGGAGGAGGAGAAGAGGAGGAGGAGGAGGAGGAGGAGGAGGAGGAGGAGGAGGAGGAGGAGGAGGAGGAGGAGGAGTCCCGGTTGGTCTCTGCTTCTTTGCAGCTTTATTGTTTACTCTTGTGGAGACAGGGGCCTGGTAAACCTGGTCAGTTTCAGGGACTTACTGGAGCAAGTTTGAATTGTTTACCTTCTGTCCTAAACAACTTCCCTGCTAGAGTGAATTTTCACTTGAGCAGGAAACTACTGTACAACAGAGACTCTGAGGCAGATGTCTCTGTTGATCTTTGGCTATGGCCTCTACCCAAGCACACACGTACACTTGCATATATACACACACACATCCACTTGTATACACACACACACACACACACACACACACACACACACACACACATGCACAAACGCACCATGCACATGCACAATGGATCTGTTCATTTTACATAACTATGACAAAATACCTGAATTAAGGAAGGACTGTTGATGGATTACCCTCCCAGTTCTGCAGCCTCCTTGCCCCAAATGAACACACAAGACATATTAATTATGAAACTGTTGGCCAGTGACTTGGGCTTCTTATTGGCTAGCTCTGTCTTAATTATTACCCCATTTCTATTAATCTGTGTTTCCATGTGGTCTTATCTTACTGGAGAAGTGTCCACATCTCTAACTCCTTTGGCAGCTCGTATGGTGACTGCTAAGCATCTCCACAGAGAAGAGAGCGATTATATCCTGATTCTGCCCAGCTATGTCACTTCCTGTCTATCTGTACAGACCTCCAGACCTCTGTGGTTAGCTAGTGGCTAGTTTCGTCCAGCTACATAATTTCCTGACTGGCCAATCAGGCAATCAGTGTTTTATTCATTAACCAATAAGAGAAACATATAAACAGAAGAACATTCCCCATCAAAGGACTCCTGGATTTTGACTCACAGTTTCAAGGGCTTCAGTCCATCAACATTTGGCCCTGTTGCTATGGGTTTGGCAGAGAAGGCCTCTTTACCCCTTATCTGGGAAACAAGGACAACAGGTCAGACAGAGTCAGTCACAATATCCTTTAAGAGTAGCCCTGACTTCTACTCATTGGGCTCCACTTCTCAACAGAGCGAACTAACATCCACTTCCATCCATTAACTAATAAACATCATTCATAACCTGGACAATCATTTAGAGCCTGGGTTGGCCTTGAACTCCTACCTCCACCTTCTAAGAACTGCAATTACTGGTATAGGCTACCACACCTGTCATCTCCTTATGGACTTAATTTTGGAGTCACTGTTGATCGCATCTCTTGCATCCTATTGAGAACACAGACACTAAAACTCCTCACCGCCCCCCACAAGGTGGGAACTGAATCCAGGGCCTTGCCCTTGTAGGCAGACCCTCTGCTGCTGCGCTAAATCCCTAGTCTCTGGTTTCTAAATCCCTAGCCTCTCATTTCTTGCTAGCCCTTAGTGGAGGATACATGCTCTTCTGGATAAGCATTCAGTTCCTTGCACTCTAGAACTGCTCGTGATTATTTACCTGTTATATGTCAACAAAGGGAGTTCCTTCCAAGGGGTGACATTCCCTCTTCCTGTCTTGACTTTCATCTGAGAAACGGCCTGACCTACAGTTAGAGGAGGGGCTAAGCAGAGTCCCTTCTCAGTGCTGGAATCCAGCAGCTGCTTCCTTTTGTCACCTACTGAGTGGCCTCCGTTACAAGATCTTCCCCCACTCCCATGGCCCACTTGTTTTCAGTGTGGTTCTCTAATCGCCTCCGATAAATGGGAAAAGCCCAAACGTGACCGTTTTAGCTGCTGTGGTCCACTCCACCCTGTTGGCAGCTCTGTGATCTGGGCTCTGTTCTTCCGGGCTTGCTTGTAACCAACCGTCTTGGAGCCCTGGGTATTTCTGTGGTCACTTTTCCTGGGTTTTGTAAATGCTGATTCGGTAAACAGTTTGAGATTTAAACTCTCGTGTGTGTGTGTGTGTGTGTGTGTGTGTGTGTGTGTGTGTGTGTGTGTTCCTTCCTTTTTCTTAGATATTTGCCCACAGGCTCTTACTATTCACCCTGGGTGTTTGGTCTCCAACTCGTGGGCTCAAGCCATCCTTCCCTCTCAGTATTTGAAGCTACCTGGCACTTGAAAGCTTTGATTTTTTTTTTCTCCCCACAGAGGACAAAGGTTTCATGATGATGTTTCTTTTGTTGTTGTTGTTTGTTTTGATTTGATTTTGAGACATTGTCTCACTACATAGCCTGGTGGGCCTCAGACTGGTAATTCTCCTACCTGACTTGTTGAAATGTGTCTGTGGGCTATTATGCCCCCTGAAACCCACTTTGTTTGTTGTTGTTTTACAGTGCTTGGGCTTGAACCTAAGGCCTTTGTGTACTAGACGGGTAAGTAATCAATGGCTGAGCTAACCCCTTCCAGTAAACTTCCCTGATTGGCCTCCTCTTGCACTGCAGTTCTTGGAGACTGCTCCTGTAAATGGTTGACTCATTTGAAAATTCCTATCTCACCAATAAGTGGGAGGTTAAAGCAAGACTCTTAGCTTGGCACTGTTTTTACATCTTAGCACTTTATATCTGTAGTCAGTGATTGTGTGTGTGTGTGTGTGTGTGTGTGTGTGAGTGTGTGTGATTGTGTGTGTGAGTGTGTGTGTGTGTCTGTGTGTGTGAGTGTGTGTGTGAGTGTGTGTGAGTGTGTGTGATTGTGTGTGTGTGTGTGAGTGTGTGGTGTGTGTGTGTGTGGTGTGTGTGTGTGAGTGTGATTGTGTGTGTGAGTGTGTGTGTGATTGTGTGTGTGTGTGTGGTGTGTGTGTGTGTGGTGTGTGTGTGTGTGTGTGTGTGTGTGTGTGTGTGTGTTGAGGCAGGGCTTCCAACAGGCACGATAGAAAACAGCTTTAATCCCAGCATTCCAGAGGCAGAGCCAGGCAGAGCTCTGTGAGTTCTAAGCCAGCTTGGTCTACATAGCAAGTTCCAGGACAGTTACAGCTACATATAGAGGATTTCCACCACCACCACCACCACCACCCATTAAAAAAAAGAAAGGAAAAGAGAGAATGAATGGAGGTCTCATGTATCCCAAGCTGGCTGGAAAGTCACTATGTAGCATAGGATGCCCTGAACTCTGAACCCTCATACCTCCATCTCTGTAATGGGATTACAGTCATAGGCCACATCCTAGTTTACTCTCAGACAGGACTTGAACCCTTGACTTTGTATGTAATAGGCAAACACTCTCAAAATTAAGCTATATCCATTGCTCATAGAACAGGTTTTGCCTGTTCCCTTTATGTTCAAAAGGAAGGTATTAGTTTGTAATATCAGAGATTTGTCTGAATTCCATAGAGAGGTACTTACTTATGAAAAAATAACAAGAAAGAAAAAGGAAGAATGGGAGAGGCAGAGGGGAGAGAAAATACAAGTCCTCGAGGCAGGCAGAGGTAGGCAGAAGCCTCTGGCTTCAGAAGCAATTATTTCTAATTCAGAAGCCATCACTTAAACATTCAAAAGACAGACCTGGAGAGGACAAGTCAGAAGACTGAGTTACCCCCACCCCAAGCCCATGGTTCAGCGGGGGAGTACCCCAGGATCAGTGAAGGGAGTGTTTGGAATTCATTAAAAGTTTAAATGTATAATGCATGCATACACACACACACACACACACACACACACACACACACACACACACTACATACTTGCATGCATACATACATACATACATACATACATACATACATACATACATATGTGTATAGCAGAAGAAATACTGTTTTATTTCTCGCCTTTCTAGCAAAATAGGCATCTGGAAAGGAATTGGGCATCAGTGACTCTCTGGCAGTTTTCCTGGAATCGGACAGGAAATATTCCCAAGGCCTGAGGGCAGACTCATGTTCCTCTTTTTCCTCTGTCATCCAGAGCAATGCCTCCCAGCAGAGGGGTGTTTTGGAGGAGGAGGAGGAGGAGTTCCCATTATTTCTCAGCCACGAAATCCTCAAAATTCCTGCACTATTTCAATATTTCAGCACCCAGATAGGAAGTGTAAACAAAACCTATTATCTAGGCCATGGGATGGTTATTCTTGGCAACTCAGATGTGTTTTTCCTTTTCTGTGATTCACTTCCACACAATTCATGCCTCACTTATTTGTTGAACATTGATTTTTTTTTTTTTTTTATTTGACTAATACTGTTGGTCGGCTTTGTTCTTGGACTGTCAAAAAACCTGTAGGAAACGGCTCACTGATGAGTGGCCAGACGAAGACAAGACACATCAAACAGTTCCACTATTGCTAAAAGAGCAACCCAAGCTCTTTGCAAGAAGAGGTCACCTTTCTCGTGTGGCTGTCCCATCAGCCTTATATATGCTTGAGACATTAACAAATAAAGGCAGATAGAGCTGAGAGTGAAGCACAGAAGGTGGGGAGGGCAGGACTGTACAAAGGTCTAGCTTTACAAAGGAAACTCTTCACTGCTGACAAAGACGGCCGGATCATCTTAGTACAGCAAGTTGAGAGTCAGGACAGTGGAGAGAAATGGCTGAGAATAAAGAGGAACAAATCCAGAGAAAGTCCCAATGCCTGCTGTGGAGACAGAGGACAAGCAGATCTGGTGAGACCTTGGCTGTCACTTCCTCCTGTTTTTGGTAGACACTGCTCAAAGAGGGTAAATAGCACTGGGACCAGGGTACTTTTGATGCCAGTATAATAATTTCCAACGCTACCATGGGCTATTGTTGTAAGGATTCAGGCATTATGCTGGCCTGTCCTTGTCACCTGGCAGAATACACTCAGGCAGTACCCTGGTCAGCCCAGGGTTCCATCATGGCTAAGTAGTCTGCATGCAGGTGCAAAAGACCCCTTTAAAAGAAAGACCCGGCCCTCTTCTGTTCTCTCTGCTCTCTTTCTGGCTCTCCTCTCTCTCCCCTCTCCTCACTTTCCCTCTCATTCCTGCTGTTCCCCTGGGGCAGACAGGACTTTTCCTGTCTCCCTCTTCTCTTCTGTCCTCTCTCTGTGTCTCTTTACCTCTTTTTATTTTTCTTCCCCCTCCCTCCCCTTTCTAATAAAACTTTTCACTTAAGCTCTGTCTGCCTGGCATGTTTGTCCCCAGCCTCGGTCACTCTCGCCTGCCATGGAACCCATCATGGTCTCCCCACCCAAGGACCCCCTTCGAGCTTTATCCTGACAATTGAAAGAACATGTTTGGAACAAAGGATTCACTCTTGCATGTATTCTTAAGTGTTTACTGAACAGTTGTTTCTCTGTATCAGACACGGGTCTCTGAGGATAGAACAATGGAAGGCAAAGGGACACTTCCAGGATTGGGGGTGAAGGTCAGTGGGGGATGCTTGCCTAGAACGTGCAAGGTCCTGGATTCGATCCCTGAAGGGCCGCGCCCTACAACACACACCTAAACACACTTCCAGACACCCACAAACTCATATTCTAGGAGGAAAATCAAGTTTAATAGCGAAGTTTTGGTACTAGTTGAATGAAATAATAATAAAGTAAATTTTTTAAAGAAAACAGCATTTTGTCAATGACTTGTACTATCTATCATATATGGATAGTAACAAATAAATTTACACACTCCAAATATTTAAATCAAGAAGTGACAAGTACTTTGTATTAAGAAAATCTGTGAAACTGGGCATGGCAGCTCATACTGGGATTTGAAGGAGGATTGGTGAGTTCAAGCTTATATCCTCATCTACATGGGGACTCCAAGGCCAACCTAGGCTGAAGGTCCTGCCTCAACATTTTTTTTAAAGTACAAATTTTATTTTTGTTTTTTGGAAAAGACCATTTGGTTAGGCATGAAATGAGATTGGAAGTTAAAAAAGAAATAAATAATCTCAATTGTGTGTGAAAACTGAGAAAATAGGACATTGCCCCTCCCCCAAGTATTTACCTGATTCAGGGGGTAAACTGAAATGACAAATGCAAGAGGCTATTAAAATTCTAATGTCATCTCCCCATATATTTCCGAAAAGAAAGCAGATAGAGGTTGGCTATAAACACGAAGCCTACATTCATCTATTTTTGTCTTTGAGACCGTCTCACTATGTGACACACGTGGACAGACTGTCCTTGGTCTTGTAGCGGCCCCCCTGCTCCTGCCTCGCAAACACTAGAAAAGCTGGAATTTTTAAAGCTAAGAGTTAAGCCCACTGCACAGATCATTGGCTTAGAAAATTTTCAAAAGCTGTATTTTCAAAATTGCAGATCAATAATAAGGTTTAAACTTTTCATAAGGCATTTTGTTTCATCTACCCTGTCTTTGTCATAATGATTTAGCACCTGCCCCAGTTTCTAGCAAAAAATATTTTATAATTACTGAATAAATATTAGTCAATGGGTGTGGGATTATTTTTTTTTTAAAAAAGTAATATTTCTGGTTCAAATTTACGAAGAAATAGAAATGTGGAACCCGATTAAGAAACAGAAGTTAAGTATGGCCTGTGGATGAGTAGGCAAATTCTTCCTAGATATTTCTTCCTTCCTCTTGTATTAATAGACTCTCTGATAGTCTCTGGGCACTTGGCTCTCTGGAAGAAAGACCACATGTCTGAGCCTCCTCTCCCGTTGGGTGCACCGTGTAAGGGATAGTTCAGGAGCCCCTGGGAGGCGGTTCTTAGCAGGAAGGGATGCACCGAGTTTGTCTTTTTCCATTCTAGCCACCACAATAAGGGCATGGTACAGAGCCTGGTAGGTGTGTGTGAGGAAGGGGAGGCCTATGGTAATGGAGACCAGGTCCCCACAACTGGAAGTCATCACTCAACTTCAGAGCTATTAGCGTCTGACTTATTGGGTTGTCAATGAATAGATGTTTTATAAAATGAACTCACTCCATAGACCAGGCTAGCCTCCAACTCACAGAGATCCACCTGCCTCTGCCTCCCAATTAAAGGCAGGGGCCACTATGCCTGGCAAGACACTTAAACTTTACTATTACTACATGTATGTATGATGTGTGTATGGGAGCACACATGTGGAGGTCAGAGGTTAACTCTGTGGGGCTGACTGATTCTCTCCTTCCACCTTTAGGTGGGTTGCGGCGATCAAACTCAGGTTGCCAGGCTCTAGTGGCAAGTGCTTTTACGCTATGGTCTTTCCCTGTAGGCCTGGGATTTGTGTCTGTGGGTCTCTCTGTCTCTGTCTCTCTCTCTGTCTCTGTCTCTCTCTCTCTGTGTATGCATGACTGTGTTACACGTACTTACTAATGTAGGTATATACCTGTGTATGAACCGACATGTGTGTGCTGGGAATTGAACCCGGCCCTCTAGAAGAACAGTCAGTGCTCTTAACCACAGAGCCTTCTCTCAAGTCCCTTGTTTTGATTTTTGAGACAGGGTCTCTTTCTGTAGCTCAGGCCAATTTGGAACTCACTATATAGTTAGGTGGTGGACTTGGGGATTCTATAAACTCCTTACAAGGGCTGGGATTACTCCTGAGCCATCATGCCCAACTATACTTGTTTTTTTCAGTAGAGATGAAATTTCACATAAATTACATCATGTTATATACTATCTTCTACCCATCCTCTCTTCAATTTTTTTTTTTTGGGGGGGGTTCCAAGACAGCCCTGGCTGTTCTGGAACTCACTCTGTAGACCAAGCTGGCTTCAAACTCACAGGAATTCATCTGCTTTTGCCTCCCTAGTGCTGGGATTAAAGGCAAGTGCCACCTGTTGGACTTTAAAAAGCAGTTCAAGAGACGAAGAGAGAGAGAGAGAGAGAGAGAGAGAGAGAGAGAGAGAGAGGTGGGAGGTGGGCAGGGCTCTTTTAAAAGGGAATGTAGTGAATGTGCACAGGTAGGTGGTGTTCTTAGTGGCTGCAGCTGAGGACGTATCCTGTCAGAACCCCAAGGGCAGGCTGGTACAGATGCCTGAATACTAACACAGCCACTAACCATCTCTCTCTCTCTCTCTCTCTCTCTCTCTCTCTCTCTCTCTCTCTCTCTCTCTCTCTCTCTCTCTCTTCTTTTCTTTCTCTCTTCCCTCTCTTTGGTGGTTTTTATTTCCTTGAGATAGCTTCAAGTCCACAGTCTTGTGTCCCTGCTCTCCAATGTCAGGAACACAGGAAGGAACTCGGGCATGTGCTGACTTGCACGGCTCCCATCTAGCTTTTTTTCACTTGGGATGATAATGCAGAGAGCGCCCATGCATCTTCCACCAGGTCCCTGGTGGTAACCGTGCAGAACTAAAGGGCCACATCACAACCAAGACATTGACACTGACGCCGTTCAGATTCAGACCCTTCCCGTCAGCGGCAGTCTTTTCTTTTTGGCTATGCCCACCCATCCCATCCTTTCTCATCAGCTCCTCCAAGACACTGATGTGCCCCTCGTTTGTAGCTTACCATCTGAAGACTGATACGTGAATGGAATCTTGGGGGATGATTTGTTTCCTGTGAAGCTCTCTGGAGATTTGCCTATGCCGCTGCGTACACGGGTGGTTTTGTTTGTTGTCTGTTGTGTTTTCCTCTTACTCTTTGGTTACCCACCACCCAGCTCTCAAATAAATGCACAGTCTTATTATTTCTTATGGATGCCCAATCTTAGCCTGGCTTATTTCTAGCCAGACTTTCTTAAACTTAACCTGTCTACTTTTTGCCTCTGGGCTCTTACCTTTTCTTACTTCTGTATATCATACTTCAATTCTTACTCCATGGGTGGCTGTGTGGCTGTGTGGCTGTGTGGCTGTGTGGCTGTGTGGCTGTGTGGCTGTGTGGCTGGGTGGCTGGGTGGCTGGGTGGCTGGGTGGCTGGGTAGCTGGGTGGCTGGCCCCTGACATCCTCTTCTCCTTGTTCTCTACTCCTCCTTTTCTTTCTGGTTTCTCCTATTTATCCTCTGTGCCTGGCAGCCCTACCTATCCTTGTTCCTGCCTCGCTGTTGGCCATTCAGCCAATCAGGTGTTTTAGACAAAGTAACACAGCTTCACAGAGTTAAACAAATGCAACATGAATGCAATACATCTTTGCAACATTAAGCAAATGTTCTATAGCATAAACGAATGTAGCACATCTTAATATTCTACAAAACACATGTAGTTTGGATTCTGAATAGTAGCCAATGGCATGGCTCTATCACAGTTTATGTATTCACAAATTGAAGGAGGTCACTGGTTGTTTCCAACTTGGGGTGATTGCAAACAAAGCTGCTATAAATATTTTCTATAGGATTTATTTATTTGTTTGTTTGTTTGTTTGTTGCTTTAAGATAAATTCCTGCTGGGATTTGAATGTGGACATGAATGGTCTCCACCGGCTCATGTGAAGTGAGTCTGTGGCATTCTTTTGGGAGGTTGTGACATCTTTGGGACTGTGGCCTCATTAGCAGAAGTGGATTACTGGGAGTGGGCCTTGAAGGTGATCTCCACTTCTGGCTCCTGCTCGAAGCTCAGTTCCCAAACCACCTTTACATGAGGGGCTGCCACTGCAGGCTCCTGCAGCCCTGCCTGGCACTGCCCCAGCCATCATGATGGACTGTCTCCCTAGAACTGTGAGCCAAAGCAAATACAAGGGTGTGATTGGTGGGTGCTGTGGAAGGGTGTGATTGGCGGGTGCTGTGGAATGTGTGATTGGTGGGTACTGTGGAATGTGTGATTGGTGGGTGCTGTGGAAGGGTGTGATTGGTGGGTGCTGTGGAATGTGTGATTGGTGGGTGCTGTGGAAGGGCGTGATTGGCGGGTGCTGTGGAAGGGTGTGATTGGTGGGTGCTGTGGAAGGGTGTGATTGGTGGGTGCTGTGGAAGGGTGTGATTGGTGGGTGCTGTGGAAGGGTATGATTGGTGGGTGCTGTGGAAGGGTGTGATTGGTGGGTGCTGTGGAAGGGTGTGATTGGTGGGTGCTGTGGTAAAGGTATGTGTGGCACAATTCTAACCAGCAGTGTATAGGATCTAGTTGATGCTATCAATAATCATTTTTAACTTTTAGCTAACTGATAGGCAGTGACAGTTCCCTATGGTTTTAATTTGTATTTTCTGTTGGTTAATGATGTTAAACATCTTTCCATGTGGTAACTTAACCAGAGGGCTATCTTTTTTAAATGAATTTTTAAAACTGTAGATACTTGAGAATTCTTTGCATATTCTTGTTTGATTTGACTAGAAAATGTCCCTAAAGAACGACTAATCCACTGATGTGTTCACAGCTGAAGGGCTATTAGGAGGTGGGCATGAATGGAGAAAATAGGTCACTGGGCAGCCTGGTTCTTTGCTCCCTCTGTCTCCTGTCTACGGTGAGATGAGCCTCTTTATTCTACCACATGATCCCTGACAAGGTGTCTGTCCAGAAGCAGAGCATTCAAGTGACCTTGGAAACCACCAGTCACATGGTTTGTTTACTTCCTCTTTGGTCACAGCAATGAAAGGCGACTGTCATTATCCCAGATACCAGATCTTTGCCATGCATGTGGTTAACAAATGTCTTCTTTCATTCTGTAGCTTATCTCTTCAACATTTGAACAGTGTATTCAATGAAGCAGACATTTTTAATTTTGATGACATCTAGTTTGGTTTTTTTTTTTTTTGTTTGTTTGTTTTCAATATATACTTCCTTTCAGAGGGGCCAGAGAAATGGCTCAGCAGCTAAGAACACCTATTGCTCATTCGGAGGACCAGGATATGGGTGTGGTTCTCAGCCTTTCATAATCTCAGCTGTGTCCAGTCACTCTAGCATTATTCTAAAAAGGCTTGTCTTTCTATATTCAATTTCTTTTTTGTCTTTCTCGGAAATCAGCGGGGCAGCTGGAGACGTAGCTCCATTGGCAGAGCACTTACACAAAGCCCTGGGTTCAACTTCAGTATTTCATGGAACCAAAACAAAATAAAAAGGTTTGTGTCTAGTTCATTCCTTTTCATTCATGAACAGCATTCCCTCATAGGGATACACCACCATTTATTAGCCACATGGGCATGTGGTTGTTTTAGCTTTATGCTCCTATGAAGGTCCCATGAACATATGCACACCAGTTTTTGTATAGATATATCTTTTACTTTACATCAGGGCTGTGCGGTAACTAAACATTAAACATTTTAAGAAACTGCCAGCTCTTCTCCAGTGTGGTGGTATCATTTTGTATTGTCACCCACAATATGGAGAATCCAACATCCTTACCAACACTTACATTGTGCGTTTTATTTTAGCTACCCTGGTGTGTATGTGTAGTCATATAACTGTGATTTTAAAATATATTTCTCTAACCAGTGATGATGTTGGACATTCTTAGGGGTGCTCTAATTTGCCAATTCAGTTCCCTACTTTTTATGTTAATTAATTAATTAACTAACTAACTAATTAATTAATTTTTGAAACAGGGTTTCTCTGTGTAGCCCTGCTGTCCTAAAACTAGCTCTGTAGACAAGACTAGCTTGGAACTCACAAATGGCCAAGTCGTCTAAAGTGCCAGACTCAAGCTCAGCGTCCCTCATTTTTAATTGGGTTCTTGGTCTCATTAGCTGTGTTTGTAACACATCAAAGAAACACAGTTTAATGAAAGGTATATGATAGTAACACCACACACTTAGCGCCCATCTTTCGGTAAAGTCATCTGGGTGTGAGATCTTGTCCATAGTATTGCTGACTCAAAATGGGTGACTTGACTTCTACAAACTAATACATTACTATTTTAGTGACTAATCCTTCTGAATAACTTTCCTGACCCTTCTCCAAAGTAGAGTCATTTTTCTCACTTTGAAAGCCTGAGCTTGGGGCAGGAGAGATGGCTCAGAGGTTAAGGGCACTGGCTGCTCTTCCAGAGGACCTGGGTTCAGTTCCCAGCACCCACGTGACAGCTCACACTGTAACTCCAGTTCCAGGGAATCTGACACCTTCACACCAATGCATATAAAACAAATTTAAACAAATCATTAAAGAAGAAAGAAAGGAAGGAAGGAAGGAAGGAAGGAAGGAAGGAAGGAAGGAAGGAAAGAAGAAAGGAAGGAAGGAACGAAGAAAGGAAGGAAGGAAAGAAGGAAGGAAGGAAGGAAGGAAGGAAAGAAGAAAGGAAGGAAGGAAGAAAGGAAGGAAGGAAGGAAAGAAGGAAGGAAGGAAGGAAGGAAGAAAGAAAGCTGAAGCTTTCCCAGCGATGGGGGTTCCCTAGCTCAGGCAGCAAATACTTTGCTAGATTCTCCTAATCCTTTAAAAAAAATTCAAAACCAAACACATTACACAAGCACATGCCTATAATCCCAGCACCCTGGACACAGAGACAAAAGAATTGCTATAAGTTTAAGGACAGCAAGCATGGTCTTCATAGCAAGTTTCAGTCCATCCAGAAATATTTCTCCAGAAATAAAGTAAAAACAGCATACGGTAAAATAAACTACAACAACAACAAAAAGAAAGGGAAGAAGGATGGGTGGTGTCACAAAGCCTCAATCAATCTCAGGACGCACTAGGGAGGTTGAGGCACAAGGGTCTAGAACAGTGGTTCTCAACCTCTGGATCTCGACCCCTTTGGAGTGCATATCAGATATGTATATTACTATTCATAGCAGTAGCAAAATAACAGTTATTAAGTAATTTTATGGTTGCGGGGGGGGGGGAATCACCACAGCTTGAGGTGTAAAGCCAGAGTCAGATACAGAGGGAAACGCTGAGAGACCAGAGAGAAGGGGCCAGACACAGCACACCTTACCGTCTAAGCATCTCTGCCAAGAAGAGAGTGATTTCCTGTTTGTCCCTGCTTATATCCTGTTACTGTCCAGCCATTCACTTCCTGCCTGTCTGTACAGACCTCCAGGCCTCTATGGTTAGCTAGTGGCACGCTCCATTCTCTGAACCCCGGACAGGCTTTATTTGTACAAGCAAAATATCACCACAATGAGGAACTTGCAGCATTAGGAAGGTTGAGAATCACTGTTCTAAAATTTAAGGCCAGGTTGGGCCTTGAACCTGTCGTAAAAAAAAAAAAAAAAAAAACAGAAAAAGAAAAAGAAAAGAAAAGGGGTTGGGAGGGGGGATCCAAGCTTAAGTCTACAAGTCCGTTTTCCTCTCACCCTGACAACTGTTTCTGTTCTCAAAACTGCACGTGTTCTCTCTGGCTTGGCCTCCCCAAGAGGAAATCATCAGTGGACACCACGGACTGCAGCCGCATCATCAGCCTCCATGGCATGGTGCAGGATCCTTTCTTCCTTGAGGCATCTGAGGCAGAACTAGCCGCCTAGGCTGGCCTGAACTTGCTGTGTAGCCTAGGCTGGTTTGGAACTTGCAAGGATGATCTTGCATCTGCCACCCAGTTGCTGATATTACAGGAGCCCCGGGCCATCTCAGGAGACTTTTCTAAAGGACAGTAGTCCTGACAGTGTCTCTGACAGACCCTCAGGGAAAGGTAGGGGATCCTCTTTAGAAGGTTAGATTCTCCCAAGCCCAGGAGCTGGGAGGAGGGTGGGCATAAAAATGTTTTCTGGGATGAAAGCCTAAAAACAAGGGAGAAGGAAACAGAATGGCAGATGCAGCCTCTGAAAGCCCACTGGGTCCACACACTGCCACCCCCGGTGCTCAGCCGGAAGGCCACCAGGCCTGAACACTGCCACCCCAGGTGCTCTGCCCACATGAGCCGCAGAAGTCGACAGATTTCCACAGGAATGACAACCTGATCACACGAGTGACATTATAGGTGACTTTTGATAAGTGTGTGTGTGTGTGGGGGGGGAGCTGGGCTTTTGCGCATGTCCTGTTGGGTCACCGTGGATCTCACCAAGAAGAATGTGACTGTTACAGTTTGGATATCTCCACCCAGGTCCAGGCCCATATTCCAAGGTTTAAGAGGTGAGGTTGAGTGGGCCTTTAAGAGCCCAGAGGGGTGGCGGATGCCTTTAATCCCAGAATTTAGGAGGCAGAAGCAGGTGGATCTCTGAGAGTTCAAGGCCAGCCTGGTCTATAGAGCAAGTTCCAGGACAGCCAGGGCTACACAAAGAAACCCTGTGTGAAAATGAAACAAAACAGAGGTTATTATGAGGGTTATTCTGTCATGAGGGTCTGGATTCTAGGTTAGTCACCAGAGCAGGTCTGCTACAGAAGCCTGTCTTAGCAGCACTGCTATGTGCACCCCTGTTGCCTCGTCCACCTTCTTAGCAAGGAGGCTGAGATAGGATGTGGTTCCTTGCTCCCAGCTCGCAGCCCCCAGAACCGTGACTTGAACAAACATTTATTCTTCACACATTGCCCAGGCTGCAGAGTTAGGTTATAGCAACAGAAGACTGACCAAGACAGTGACCTTGGCTTCAAAGTTGAGGAGGATCCTAAAGAAGATAGCCAGCTGTTGCCAGCCACACTTCTACAGCGAGACAGCAAGTCAGGTCTTGAAGAAGGCTCTGAGGGAGGCATGCCTGTGTCTGCCCCAGAGGGAGAAAGGGAAGAATAGCAGAGCTATTTTAGAGACGTCTTGACAAGTCTTGGTGATTGGACAGATGTGTAGCCTTGGACCAAGGGAACCACCCTCAACCACCTCAACATCGGGCTCCTGCCACACCCACAGCTGCCTTTGCTGAAAGCAGCCAAATTAGCTTCTGCAAATTGGGGCGATGGACCGACTGCTCCCCCAGCTGCAGCTTGCCAAGGAACGCGCAGACACAGGCCCCCAACAGTGGCCTGGAGGGGGATTGATGTAGAGCTGTCTTCTATTGGGATTGGACAGGCTTGACATTTCTGGAAGACTGACACGAATAAGAGACTGAGCCGATGCTGCCCCCACATTCCTGCCTGCTTCGCTGAGCTGTCCAGACAGCAGTGGTGCCCGGAAGCAGGTCGCCGGCAGAAGAGCTGTGTTGTTCGACCCCTGTTAAGTTCTAGCAGTAGACCTCATCCTGTCCCGGGGATCTGGGACGTCACTCCCTTTAAGACCGTGTCCTGTGAATTTGAAAACAATAATGCTGTCATTCCTTTCTTATAAAAGTTTAAGCAGTTTGTTTAATTTTATTTTTCAAGTCTGGGTTTTCTTTATGTAGCTTACTTAAGCAGTTCAGGAACCCATGATGCCCCTGCCTCCTTCTCCTAAGTACTGAGGTTTCCAGGAGACTTCCACCACTGCAGGGCAACCTTCCTAAGCCTGTGAGTATCCAGCTGGCCTCTGCTCATTCTTGGCTGCTTTCCCCACAACGATCCACACATCTGTAATTTTAATGGATGGCTCATCTGTCTGCCGCAAGTTCGTGGTATTCTAAAAATCTGTCAGGATACTCAAAGTAGCCAAAAGGAATTTTTCCCTTAAAATAATATTTTTTCCCTGTACCATTTAGCCCCTTTCCATGCAGTTCCAAAAAGATAGATGGCAGGAAATGGATTTCTGATTTTGCTTAGTCACGGAACAGTCCTGCTATCGACTGTCTCCAATGTTTGGCTTGTTCACCAGCCTCGCCCCCGTGAGTGGACCTTTTGCTGTTAGTCACGGCTTCATACAATTAATCCAGTCGTTCAAAATGCCAAATTCGGTGCTCGTATGTAATGTACCTAATGTGCATAAGACAGGCCAGAATAAGAGAGAATAACTTGCTTTGCAGAGAAATCTTTTACATTTAAATACAAATTTTCACTTCGGCACTTCTTTGTAATACATGAAAACACTTGACATTATATTATCAGAACTGACAGGTTACTTTCCTCAAAAAGTAGCCATTGAGTTGAATAGACAAAACGTGTCCTAAAGCACTTGTTCTGCCTTCAAGGCCATCCTTAGTCACATAGCAGTTTCAAGGGCAGCTTGGGCTGCTCAGGCTTGGTTTCCAAAGCACATTGTTCTGCATGACTGCTGGTCCATCACACAGAGTGTAGCTCTGCCTTCTTGTTTTTTTCTCACACAGCCCATCTCCTCTTATCCAAGGAGGGCACAGTCCCAACCCCCACGTATGCCTATACACTACCCAAGTCTTTACGTACTGTGTTTTTACTACACCACAAGTGCCCATGAGAAAGCTTTATTAGTGAAGTACGCATGGCAGGAGATCAGCAATCATAGCTAATAAAACATAATGATTTAACAATGAACTATAACAGAGGTTACATGAGCACGGTCCCTCCCTTAAATTACTGATCTGTGGTCCCTCTTTTTTCTTCTTGTGATGCAATGAGAAGACAGACTGTCAACAGAAGCTATGAAGTGAGATGAACAAGAGGCATGGACACACATCGAATACCACAACAGGTGATCTGATAACTGAGTTGGTTACTAAGTGACAACTAACATAGGAACACTGGACAAAGAGATAATCCACACTCCAGGGCTGATATCCGCAATACTCAGAGCGGTACACAATTTAAAACTGATGAATTGTTTGTCTCTGCAGTTTTTCATTTGACATTTTCAGGTTTCTGTTGACGTCAGATAACTGAAGCCATAAAGAATGAAGCGCATATGGACTCGAATAGAGCTAGTGCATATGTCTTTGAATACTTTAAAAAGACTGAAAAACATCGAGGTATAATTTAACTGACTCTGAAACTAAGGAACGAGTGTCATAAGGACCTAACATTTCATGTTTCACAAGCGATAATGGTAAAAGTTTTTACCAAAGATAAGACTTAGCACAACGTTTGAGTATGTAAATTATGGAAAGAAATACTGAGCTGGCTGAGGTGGTCTGAAGAAAATGCCCCCAAAGGCAGTGGCACTATTAGGAGGCATGGCCTTGTTGGAGGAAGTGTGTCACTGTGGGGGCGGGCTTTGAGGTCTCCTTGGCTCAAGCCTCCCTCAGTGTGATGGACAGTTGACTTCCTGTTGCCTACAAGATGTAGCACTCTCAGCTGTAGCAGCACATCTGCCTGCAGGCCACCACGCTCCCCATCATGATGATAGGGGACTGAACCTCTGAAACTGTAAGTGAGCCCCAATTAAATGTTTTCTGTATAAGGGTTGCCGTGGTCATGGAGTCTCTTCAATGAAAACTCTAAGACAACGATCAGGCAGGCATCAGTGCTAAAACTGTTTTCCTTTTTGTTTACCTGAAGTAGTTATTGTTTTCACACAATTCAAAAGTAAAAGATAAAATAGAAAGTGCAGTACATGAAAGACCTCTTTCCCCAGAAATGGAGTCGCATAAACAATGTCAATTGATGTTGAACAAAGGAATAAAACCACTATGACGCACAGGCATTGTAGGCTTCAGATGGTGGTGGTGGTGCTGTGAGCATAGTGGGTGCTTTGGTGGTGATATGTGCATAGTGGGTATCTCTTGGGGCTGCCCATGCCCAATGATGCCTATGGCAGTGGGGCTTAGCTTGCTTGTGGAAGGCCTTCAGCTACTTTGTGGCACCGTCTGGCATGGAGTGAGCTTGCACAGTGTTCTCCTAAAGTCACAATGTGGAGAGTGCAAGAGACCTGAGTGAGTTTGTCACCTACCTGCGTCTCCAGCAAAGTGTGGTGGCAGAGAGAGATGCCAAAGTATTATGTTATGTATAGGTACACTTTGCATAACCAAGTACATTTTCTTTTTTAAAAATCTATTTTACTGCTTGGATTTTTAATGAGATATTTTATAAGCATTATAAAAGTTTTGTGTCAGCTTTGGACCCAATCAGAGTCCCTCTCATCAGTCAATGAAGAGATCAAAGCTACGGTTCTTAAACAAGGGTGATTTTGTGCTCTCCCAGACACCGTGACACAGTTTGGAAGCAATTTGTCACAAAACGACTTTGCTAGACTGGGAGAGACTGTTCCTGGTGCCCAAGGAATGGAGAGGGGTGGGATTGGGGTGGAGGTGAGGTAAGGAGGAGGGTGGTAAATGGGGGTGTGGGATGCTCTACACCCTTTGACAGTGAATGAGACTATTTCCAAAGGAGTAATTATGTGTCAAGAGATAACACCACCACCATGGTTGAAAACCCTGCTTGACCCTTAGCCTCAGCTGGAACTCAAGGGACAGAACTGAGGTCTCATGGCCCTTTCATCCAAACAAGCTAAAGCCGAGGATGTGGAGGCTGTGTTTATGTTATTCTTAAGCTAACTCACTCCTTTCCTCGCCTACTTGTTTTACAAGTGTAGTAGCATCTTGTTGCCACTGCAAACAAGTGTTTACTCAATGTTAAGATTGTGTTGGAATCCGTTAAGTACCCACCAGCTCAAGACCACACACCATTTTCTTCATAGTTTCTATGGGTCCAGGATTTGGAAGCAGTTCAGCCGGTTGGTTCTGGTTCAAGATGTGTCATGAGGCTTCGGGTGTAGAATTTCATCAATGATGCAGTCATCTCAAGGCTGGGGTGGAGTGGGGCTCTGTGTGTCAGGTGGGGACTCACCCCTCAGATGAGTGGAGACAGGTTATTCACAGATGACCTCAGCTCCTTGTCACATGACTTTCTAAGGCTTCTTGGAAGTCCATACCATGTGGGTTTTCTCACAGCAGCTGATCTACAAGAAAGCAAGGCAAAACCTTTTTTTTTTTTTTTTTTTTTTTTTTTTTATAGATTTATTTATTATTTGATGTGTGTGAATGCTTTGCCTGGATGTATGTTTGTGCATCATGTGGATGCCTGGTGCATGGAGAGGGTCAGGAGAGTGCATCAGATCCCTTGGGTCTGGAGTTATGGACTGGTGTGAGCCACCTTGTCGTTTCTGGGGATCAAACCCCAGTCCCCCGCAACAACAGCAAGTGCTTTTAATTGCTGAGCCAACTCTCCAGCCCCTGAGCCTGACATTTTCATTACTGCATCTCTGATGTTGTACCCTGTCACTTCTGCAGTATTGTCTTGGTTTTACAGGACAGTTCTACAGACTGTGGGACAGGTATGACTATAAGAAGCTGAAGAATCATGGGAAATTCTTGCAGCCTGGCTACCACATTGCCCCAGGGCATCCAGACAGTGTTCTAGTAGAGTGATAGGACTCAATAGTGAACTCTGTAACAAACAAAGACTCAGTTCTCCTAGAGCATTTCCTGGAGAGGGGAAGTTGAGCAATAGCTAAACTGACAAATGAACAAGGCAAGTTATAAAATGGCAGAGTGTAGAGGCATGCTAATTTAGATGACAAGAAGAAACTGACCAGGGGAGTAAACAGTGACAGACTGGTCCAGACAGAAAGACCCTCAGGGTACCAGTTATCATTAGTCAGTGGTGAAACCTTGGTGTATGTACAAGGGCTAAGTATGCACAGTGATCAAAAGAATGTGTTTGCTTTTACAAGCAAAGCTTAGTCCTGCCCCTTTCAGACAAGCAGTGTAGAGCTATGATGTGAGTACAAAATAATGCAAACACTTAAAAAACAAAACAAAACAAAAACCTGTTCATCAGTGTCTTGTAAAAGCTGAATGTGGGTCTTGTTTACAAATGAGAAATTTCCCCAGTACCAAAAGACATACCTGGGTGTGTCTACCTAGAGATGTTTAGCAAATATTCCTAACAATCTCAAGTTGGAAAATACCCAAATGTTAACAACTAGGAAGAATAGATAAGCCATTCATCCTGTGGGATACTATATAGTAACAAAAGAGAACACATCACTTTTATATGTAGCAACTTGAGTGTCTCTCGAGGCATAACACTGAGGAGAGAAAAGCCTCACACAGATGAATAGCTTCTGTGTGGTCCCATGTAGTCAAAGGTGAAGGGTAGACAAAATGAATTGATGGCGACAGACGTCAGCAGTGGTTTTCTGGGGCTCTGTGTGTGGAGGGGGTGGGGTGGGGTTTGACTTAGGAAGACTTGGGTGTTGTCAGAGCCAAAGTTACATTTTGTTTTAATTACCATGCCTTAGAGATCCATGAAACAAAAAATGCCTCTGATCTGCAAGCTTCTTGCCCAAGGACAGACAGTTCCTGAAGTGCTGGAGGCTGTTGTTTATGGGAGATAAGGAGCCACATGTTTTCACTCCCCTAACAAGTTTATTTGACCCATCTACATGGAATGTGCTTGGTCACGTGTGGGCAGGAGGCTTGCAGGCTGGAGATATATCAGGATGCATGCTTGCCCCTGATTGGACCTGATGGGAAATGCAATGGATTATGGGTTTTCCTTGTAAGCCCTTGCCATACTTGATTTTGGGCCATTTCCCAGGAACCTGGGTATGGACCTGGCCAGAGCCCATCCACCCGGCCAGTATTTAATTAAAGCTTGCTTCGAAGTTGATTTTAACCTGTGGTAGTAGTCTTATTCTTGACGAGTAGAGTTAACTGTATTTTGATAAGGAGACTTTCTTAGAAATTAAAACTGTTTGGTATCTTGCGCTGGGGATGCAGCTCAGTGGTAGAACTCTTGCCTACTATGTTGAGGTCCTGATCTACAACATTGTAAGGGGAGGGGGGGGACCCATACCCTGATCTGGGTTGTTATGGCTGTATCTAAGGATATAGTTCCCCAGCTTCAAGTAAAGAGCTACACACATAATTCTTTTAAAAAAGTTATTTCGTCTATTGATCATCTATCTGTCTGTATTCATTTTATTTATTTATTTATTGTGCGTGTGTGTGTGTGTGTGTGTGTGTGTGTGTGTGTGTGTGTGTGTGTGTGTGTATTGTGCACAAATGTGCCATAGCGAATATGTGGAGGTCTGGGGACAGGTTGCAGGAGTCAGTGTCCTATCACAAAGGTTCAGGGCACTGAATTCAGGTCCTCTATCTTGTCAGCAAACTCCTCTACCTGCTGATCCATCTTGCAGGTCGGCATCCATAACTCTTAACATGACAGCAGCACCAGTTCCAGGTTCTACCTATGGTAACATCAGTTGTCAGAACATTCCCAGAGGAGAATTCTGAGAGCTTGTGAGAAAACCCCAAGAAGACGAGAGTCTTGCGACCTCAGTGTCTTCCGAACACGGAAGTCCTTGGAACGTGTTTTCATGCTCGCCCCAGGTGTAGCAGACAGAGAGTTTACTTCAGATTAGCCATCACAACCGCTATTTGTGTTTATGCCTCTATGGAAGAGCACGCTCTCGTCGTGTGCAGCTTGCCTGTCGCCTGTAGCTTGCCTGCTACAGTGTGGCTTGCCCTGGTGATTGGTCACTTTACTCACGTGACCCCTCTCAGACCTCCGACGCCCTGAATAAAGCTGGCTATCACATGAGACTTTAGTCCACCTCATTTATCGGTCCCATTCTCTCAGGGCCCCCCATCTCTAGAGCAGTGAACAGTCAGTGACTCAAATAGAAGGCCCCCAAACCCACCTGGAGCCCTAGAATTTGTCTTATGAGTCCCAGATTTTATCGAGGGTCCAAGTTGGCCAAACGGAACACCTGGAGGCAGGCGTCTGTGGCCTGGGAAACCCATCCCCTCCCTTGACCAGTTGTCACACACAGCGCCCCAGGAAGTCCGTTCTGGCCAGCAGAGTCTGCCACTGTTTGGCTGCACAGCGACTTTTTTATTCTGTTGACTATGTGTTGTGTGTGTGTGTGTGTGTGTGTGTGTGTGTGTGTGTGTGTGTGTGTGTACTTTTCCTCTATCTTAGAGAAAAGGTGTTTGTTTCATATACTTAAAAATATATTTGTGTGTGGCAAAGAAGAAAGAAATGCATTAAGTAGATGGCTTCTGCAGCTTGTAAAACGGCCTAAGTGCTTCCGCTAAGAGCCTTTTCAGAGGTAATGGACAGAGAGCCAGCTAATGATTACTCATCCAAGCCACTACGTTTTGCGGGAGGAGACGGGCTGGACTTTTAGTAGAAAAGTATGGACACGGTCTCTTGTTCTTCTACATCCCTGACAGACATGGGGCGGCTGGGAGTGTGTGTGGGTAGTGTATGTTGGCATCCAGTTCGTGTTAAATCCAGCACTAGTTTGTGTAGGAATAAATGGCTTGGGGGGAACTGGCCTGGTACCCAAATGTACACTTACCTGTGTAGCTGTGCAAGGTCCCTATCCATAGCTGTTGGGAAGGACAGATGTACAAGTTCTGAGGTTGTCCTTGTGTCCTGACTGGAAGAGCCGTTTGCTTTCCTAGGCTGAGGACCTGAACTGGGTTGAACGCTGCCTTGTTTTCTCGGTTCAACTTTGGGGCATTCCCATAGGTTGGTGTTAGCATCTCTTGAGGAAGCGGGGCTCGGAAGAGGAAGGCCAAGTCTTCAAGGTTATCCAGCAGAGTCAACAAGAGGCCCAGATCTCACACTGTACCAGGTTTGTTCTTTGGGCCATCAACATCAAGCAGCTCCCAAATCTGACGCGGAGACTCACTGGTTTTGAGTGCTCGGCCTAGCTTAGGCTCTTTCTCTTTATCTCCCTTTTGCCTCAGGGCTTAATACCTTTCTTCTTTCTGTGTATCTTACTTTCCTGCTTCTCTTTGTCTGTCTGGAGTTTGCTTAGCTTTTTACCCTGGGTGTGCCCCTGCCTCTCTCCTTCTTCCTCCTTCTCAAGCCCACATTTCTCCTACGTATGTGCTCTGCCAGGGCAGCCCCGCCTATCCTTTCCCTGCTTAGCTATTGGCCATTCAGCTCTTTATTAGACCAATCAGGTGCCTTAGGCAGTTGAGGCGGAACAGATGCCACACATCTTTATATAATTAAACACACATCCTTACATCGCTAAACAAACGCAGCATAAACAAATGTAGCATTTTTGCCTAGTTAAAATAATATTATACAATATTATACACCCATACACACATACTAAATCCTTAAGCCCTTCCTGCCTACCTCTGTCATCTAAATCGAGGCTCCCTTTTCTCTTCTGAGGCTCTGTGGTCCCTGTGCATTTCCTCCTCTCCAAAATGAAAAGCTGGCATTTCCAGATCAACCCCCAAAGCAACAATGTTGCTTTGTTTTTGTGGGTTTTTGTTTGTTTGTTTCAAGACAGGGTTTCTCTGTAGCTTTGTAGCCTATCTTGGAACTCAATTTGTAGACCAGATTGGCCTCAAACTTACTGAGATCTGCCTGCCTCTGCCTCCTGAGTGCTGGGCTTACAGGTGTGTGGCACCTGTTATTTCTCCCCCCCCCTCTCTCTCTCTCTCTCTCTCTCTCTCTCTGTGTGTGTGTGTGTGTGTGTGTGAGAGAGAGAGAGAGAGAGAGAGAGAGAGAGAGAGAGAGAGAGAGAGAGAGAGAGAGAGAGAGAGAGAGAACACATGATTGTGGATAGCCTACCTGTGGGTGTCAGTGGACGATTTCTGGAAGTCAATTCTTTCTTGTTACCATTGGGTCACAAGCATCAAATCAAAGTCAGCAGTCTTGGCTGCAAGTGCCTTTACCTGCTGAGCCATCACCATGGCCCTGCACTTTGCTGAGAAAAGGTTTTGACATACAGTTCTGATTGGCCTGTGATTCGGTGTGTTCCAGCCAAGGCTGGCCTACACCTCACAGAAATCCTTTAGCCTCAGCCTCCAGAGTACTGCGATTACAGGTGTGTGAGCCACTGTGCCTATCCTGAAAGCTGTAGGGATGGGGAATATCCAGTTTCTCCTTCATAGCCAGTCTCCAGCTTAGCAGCAGCTGACCCTGCCCTTTCTGAGTTCCTTTTATTTTGTCTACTTCAATCCAAACCTGTCACACATCTCTGAAATAGATGTTTACACCCTCCCCACATGCTCTAATTCATTAGAGGATTTCTATAGTTTCACACCCAACACAGTGCTTGAGAACTCAATGTGTCCCACAGTGTCAAAATACTGGGAATTAAGCAGTGGTTAAAACAGAAAAATCTGGGCAGTAGTGAGGCATACCTTTAATCCCAGCACTTAGGAGGCAGAGGCAGATGGATCTCTTGAGTTCGAGGCCAGCCTGGTCTACAGAGTGAGTTCCAAGACAGCCAGGTCTACACAGAGAAACCCTGTCAAAAAAAAAAAATAAATAAATAAAAAATAAAAAAAAAAGACTCCTTTGTAAGTTTGTATCTGAGCAGGTAGGCATGGTGTGTGTGTGTGTGTGTGTGTGTGTGTGTGTGTGTGTGTGTGTATGTACACTGGTCATTAAACCAATGAGTTAAATAGCGTATCAGAGGTGACAAGTGACATAAAAACATAGCGAGGAAGGAGTTAGAAAGTGGAGATACATCATTGAGGATTTTGTTTTGTTTTTGCTCCCACCGGCTCCCGTATCTCCTGCAGGACCTCCTCCAAGCCTGTAAGAGGCTTCTTCAACTCACCACCTTCCTTCCACACTGCCAGCCCCTGTGTAGCTGGGAGCATTTGCTGGTTGAACGTGGATCACTTTCTTTGAGCTAATTGGTGTAGAAATAGTTTGCTTTTCAGAAGAAGTGCTCTTTGTACTGCTGGATGGCCCTTCCCGGGAGGAAGTGAGTGTTTATTCTTGGGGTGGGTTCTCTGCTCCCTATGGTCTTATCAGAACCTGGTACACACTGCCGGAGCCCACAGCGAGTAAAAAATAGATCAACTCGGCCAGCAGTGGGGAGACTTATCCCTTTTATGGAAGAGATGAAAAAATTGGAAATTAGATGCCAGGAACAATATCCATGTCGGAGAAGGGGACAGGAGGAAGCAATGGAATGAAATAAGGAAGAAGCATCGGGAGAAAGAAAGGGAAGGGACTCGCAGCTTAAAAAACTAGAGCGTGGCTAGGAGACGCTGCCTGAAGTGAGACAAGGCTTCAACAGCTGGAGGAGGACTGTGCAATGAGGACCACAGGGCAGAGAGGACTATGGGATGGACAGGGTTATGGGAATATGGGGGACCCGGAACAGGGAGGATACAGTACTGACCCTAAGAAGGAGATTCCTGGGGGAGGTAATAGCTCTGAAAGTCAGGGAGGACTCAGTGTTCCTCTAAATAACACACCCGTCCTGGTTCATCTTCACAGACCTTCAGAGGACGCAGTCCCGCAAGAACATGTAAGAGACAGACCTAGAGTCTCACACAGGCTAGGCAAGAGCTCTACCTCATTGCTAAATCCCAGCCAGAGGCCCCCTTTCTCTACTTTTTCTTTTGAAACAGGGTCTCACTAAATTGCTGAGTACAGCTTCCAACTCACTGTGTAGCCCAGGCAGTCCTCTGTCTTCTAATTCCCCTGTCGCATTCTCCTGAGTAGATCTCTCTCTCTCTCTCTCTCTCTCTCTCTCTCTCTCTCTCTCTCTCTCTCTCTCTCTCTCCTCACACACACACACACACACACACACACACACACACACACACGTGTACCACCAAACCAGGATATCTTCTTTCTTTCCTTTTCGTAGTGCTGAGGATAGAAACTAGAAGCCTCCAAATGCGGAACAAGTGCTCTCCCACTGGGCGGTGTTACTGTTCTGCTTTGTTTGGCCCAGCCTCAGGATGCTAGGATTACAGGTGTGCCTCATCACAACTGTTCAGGTAACTCTTTTATGTGACAGATGCCTCTAGAAAGGACTTTGGGCTCATGGTCCCTGCTCACTGAAGGAGACAGGAGCAAGGCAGATTCTTGGTGAATTTCCAACTCTGCTCATTTTCACACACAAATATTCCTCAAGAACACAGAGTGGAAAGCCAAGGATGAGGACTCTCTCTGAAGAGCACTTTGTGAGAACCTGAATTTGATCCCCAGAGCTGTATACATGATAAATAGACTATCACTGGCTATACTTTAGGATCTCATCCATATTATTATTATTATTATTATTATTATTATTATTATTATTATTATTATTATTATTCAAGGTCTTACTATGTAGACTTGGCTAGCCAAGTACTGACTATGTAGACCAGGCTGGCCTAGAGCCCACAGAGTTCTATCTTCTGCCTCCAAAGTGCTGGGATTGAAGGTGTGTACCACCATGCCTGACCTCATCCACATGCTTAAACAGATTACTTCTGAATTGTACAGTGTGAAAATTAAACATCGACTTCACTAACTTGTAAAAACAGACAAATAAGCAAAAACAAAAACAAAAAACATAAATCAAAACAAAACAAAACAAAAAGGCCCTATCTCTCCCCTACTTCCATGATTGGCTTTGGTAGATGGCGGTGAGACCTGCCTCCCAATGCCACTTCCTGCCACGTGCCTGCCATTCTTCCCGTTGGTGAGTGCTTTCGGCTTCCAGTGATCTTGTGAAAAATTGACTGCAGCATCAGGAGGGACAGCCATGTCTAAGTCTCCCTTTGGGGCAATTTCGTCCCCTCACTGTGACCATTCTGGGCGAACGCTAAGTAAATATTTGTTGTCTGAAGTGTCTAAAGTAGCTCATTCCTGAGGCTCTCTGGAAGTGTGCTCGTTATTTATTAAGCGCCCACAATGGGTCAGAGAGTCAATGAATTTCAGAGCTGGAGGGATTTTAGAGGTGACCTGGCCCAACCCCTTCATTTTTATAAACAAGGAAGTTGAGAGCCAGAGAGAAGGGCCCTGCCCAAGGTCAGATTCCAGTCCTCTGGAGTTGAAAATGAAACAGTCAGCCTCTGTTTGTACTGCAGCCCTGCTGTTTCTGCCTTCTAGAAGTTTATAATTTTATTATACCAAACATTTGCAGCTGAAGGCATTAGCAAAATCAGAAGGATGACATTGAAATCTATGTGTGTTTAAGAGAAAAATGATTTAAAAAAAAAGGGGGGGGGGGGGAGAAGAAAAGTGAACGCCTGACTGATTTGACTTTAGATTTTATTATTTAGAGGTAGAAACTCCAAAAGGACAAAACAGAATAAGCAAGAAAACAAACTATGAACAAAAAGTTACAAAAAGGTGGAGTGAGACTAGGGTACACCATTCATGCCTGTCAGGAAGACTTACAGATGGTCAGGAAGATGGCTCTGTCGGGGAAGGTGCCTGCCACCAAGCCTGATGGTTACACAGGTTACAGCTGTCAGATGGAGACCTCACTGGCTCTGGAAAAGCACAAGTCCTCTTACTAATGAGGCCAAAAGAGAACATCCTCCCGTGAGAGCTCCTGTACCTTGAAGCATACAAAGACAAGCTGGAGTTGAAACGACAACCTTCCTGAGCACGTGGGGACCATCCCCTTCACCTCCCTCCCAGAGAACTGGAACAGAGGTGTTTCAAGTTGGATCACCCTTGAGTTCCACATCTGGGGAAGGGAGAGGGAAAGCAGGGGCCTTGACCTGGGAGAAGGAAGAAATGCCCAGGTCAGGCACAGACTCCTCTACCTCCGAGGAAGTTTCCTGCTGTCAGAGAGGAAGGCTAGAACTGGGCAGTCTTCCAAAGGCTGCTTGTCCTGACTGGCTCGCAGAGTTGGTTAAAGGATGCAGACATGTTTTCCTGGAGAAAGAAAAACAAAAATCCAGGATTGACACAGAGCTCTGAATGCTTAGGTATCTTGTGGGAAGGCTGAGTTTCAGTGCTTGCGAACAGGGGGACAGGAAAGAGAGGTGAGCAAAGGCCAGTAGAGCCTCTCCCTACTGAGAGGCAAAGATCTTCTTAGGGTACTTTGGCCCTAAAACCAAGCAAACAAAACTCTTTTTACTTTAGGTTCTTTTTCCAGGTTGGTCTTCTGGTCTACCCAGGAGAACTGGGAATAGACAGTTGGAAGTTGAACCAGATCAAAACTAGGATGTTATTCTACCACACAAGATAATGTTTCCCGCTTTTAGCTTGGCACTTGATAAATCATCTACCATATAAGCATGGGAGGAAAACTTGGGAAACAAACCTTTAAAGGAGCAGAGCAGCAGAGGACCATCTTATCTGTCCAAATGTTCCTTCCATTTTTGTTTCTAGGCAATATTTTTTAAATACCAATAGAAGTCAGGAGAAAACTGGGTGATAGCGATGCATGTCTTTAATTTCAGAACTTGGGAGGTAGAAGCAGGTGGATCACAGAGTTCAAGGCCAGCCTGGTTTACAGAGCAAGTTCCAGGACAGACAAGGCGACACAGAGGAACCCTGTCTCAAAAAACAAAAACTAGAATGAAACAAACACATCTGCAGGAGAAGCAACTAAATTGCAAATCAATTTCTGGTCTTGAATTTGCTTGGTTCATGGCTCCCAAGTCTGGAAGGCAGTGTGACTGCAAAGGTCTGTAGGATTTGTCTCTGCAGTATTGATGGTGTTTTACAGGTGTTTTAGCAGGCTCTCCCAGAGCTCTGCTAGCTGCACAGCCTCATCTTCTTCAAGGTAAGTTGGGGAGCAGTGATGTAATGTCACTGTACATGTGTTTTAATGTTGCTGATTTCTGCTTATGATGTTTCTGGAATTTTGTTTGTATCATTGCTATCTGAGCTGGACTTTGTGTGTAATGAAATGGACAAGTCCTTCCAATGTGGCTTTGATACGTGGAAAGTGACAAAACCACTCAGGGGCCAGTATTTTGTTTTTGCTTTTAATTAGTCTTTGGCATTACTTTTTTTTTTTTTTTTCTTATTTTACATATCGATCCCAGTTCTTTCTCCATTCCTCCCTCCCTCTCTCCCTGGCATTATATTCTTCCCAGTTGAAAACTCAGGGAAGAAGAAGGAAAAGAAGGAGAAAAAGAAGGAGAAGGAGAAGAAGGAGGAGGAGGAGGAGAAGAAGAAGAAAAAGAAGAAGAAAGAATGCCTTCAAGATGATCTCCTTTTCACCACTGCCACACAATTTCTCTCAATGACACAGCCTTGTAACCAGGCTGTGCACAGGTGGGCAGTGATTCCGTACACATGTGGCTTCATTTTTCCTTAGTCAAATGGCCACACAATTGCAGCTGGACAATAGACAGCATTTTGTCCCACCTTTTATAGGATTTTCAGAATTGAAAACCAAAGGGACAAAACGCTTTTTGTGTGTCTGAGAAAGCAAAGAAGCTAGTCTTCAAGGGATAAGAAAAGCAATGGACAATTCAACGGTTAAAATGTAACTGTGTGTGGTGATGTGTTTATTCCAGGTTTTACCATTAATATAAAACTCCACTGCTAAGGAAAAAGATAGGGGAACACATACAGGGGAATATTGGCTCCTTTTCTAGGTGTTTACTAAAATCTTTGATGATTCAAGGGGGACAAAGTTGTAATCTTTTGCTGTCACATATAAGAAACACAGGCACACACATGTACACAAACACACATGCATGTACACACATAAACATACACATGCATACACACATGTGCACAAACATACGCATACTCATATATACCCATGCATGCACACACACACGTATACACACACACATACGTACACACACACACACACACACACACACTGTATAATAAACGCTTTCCTTTTCTTGGTAACCCCATCTTTTCTGTACTTTCTGTCTACTGTGGGCCACAGCTGTCAGCGTCCTCTGGTGCTGTGAGAGAGGAGACCCTACCTGTAGCAGATGGATTCAGTAACCTCAGCCCTCCCACCCCAGGCCCTTTAGGAGCCTTGCCTTCCCCTGCACAGCCTTCTCCTGGACCAGGCACTCTTGTTCTGTGCCAAGCACTAAGAACCTATGCACTTCTCACGGTGAGGCTTCCTGTGTGCACTCTTCTCTTTGTCCCCCTAACTGCACTTTCCTCCAAATTGAAGCATCCCTCCAGGAGGGAGGGAGGGAGGGAGGGAGGGAGGGAGGGAGGGAGGGAGGGAGGGAGGGAGGGAGGGAGGGAGGGAGGGAAGGAGGGGTCATAGGTCTCAGAAAGTAAACACAAGATCACATGTCTTAGGGAACAGAAACTTGGAAGATCTCAAGGCTCCTCCAGCAGCTTGAATAAGGAGTAAACAGCTGGGGAGGAGACACTAGCAGCCCAACTGAAGAGACAAGAGTGTTTTTCCCAGAGGGCAGAGCTGTGTACAGTCTGTGCAGAGAGTGGCCCACTTGCAGCTTTTTGAGTTTTCCTGGGACTTGGGGTGGCCGGTATTGGGGTGGGCTCTCTGGTGATCCATGTCACCCTTGCCCCTTGTAAATAACCCCAACCCAAACTCTGGTTACTACGTCAGTCTCCGGTGTATCTGTGACTTAACTGGTCAGTCGTGAGTAGTCAGATGGACAGCAGCACCGAGGGCTTAGCGGTTAATTAGATCTAGGGCTTTTGAGGATGGGGACCAAGGAGAGGAGGCCACCCACGCCTGGTTTTTCCTCTGTTTTGTCTGCAATGCAATAGAGCTGTCAATTTTACGGGGGTTTTGATTTGCCTTTTTTAGTGTTGGCGATGGCAAATGCCTGTAGGAACAAGAGGATGTGTGTGTGGTCCCCCTTCCTACCCAGACAACACTGCTGCAGCAAGGGTCTCTCCTGGGTTTCAGGGTCTGGGGAGGTTTGCTCTAGGCCTTGGTAGTGTAGTCCACGTATGTCTGACCTTCATAAATTTACCATTCAACCCACGGGTGCCGACCTTCTCTGTCCACGCGATGGGTCAACATCCTCTAGACCAGGTCTGTCCAGAAACACTGTGAAGAAAAGTAAACTCAAAGTCAGCCTCGAATACTTTTACATTCTTGTCCAGGTCTCTGCCACCAACAGTTCTGTGGGTTACAACTGCTTTGGCAAACCTCTATCTCCAAAGATATTTACTTTACAGTTCCTAACAGTAGTAAAATTACACTTATGAATAGCAACACAAGTAATTTTATGGTGGTTCACCACAGCGCAAGAACTGTATTAAAGGTTTGCAGCATTAGGAAGGTTGGGAGCCACTGTGTTGGGTAAACAGACTTGGCACGAATAACTCCAGTGTCACGGAGACACAAGCCACTGGAGGGAAAGGAGGGTTATTTGGGGCTCACGGTTCCTCCGGGGTCTCCATGCATCCCCATGGTGCACGGTGATGCTGGCACTCCATCTGTAGCAGCGGAAGCCTGAGGTGGTTGCCGTTCACATGGTACAGACCGGAAGCTGAGAAAGCGGGACTGGAAACAGCGGCCAGTATACTCTCATCCCTAGCGACCTATTTCCACCCGCTGGCCCCACCCTCTAAAGGCTGCACAGTCTTCAATTTAATACCATAGGATGGTGACCAAACATTCAAAATCCGGCCTTGTGGGCGACATTCCAGGCATCTTCTTATTTTACTTTTATTTTCAGTTCTCTGGCTGGCCCCATACCCTTGTGCTTTAGGCAAGTGCTTTACTTCTGAACCAAATCTGCTTTACTTCTGAACCAAATCTCCCTCCCTGTCCTCCATCTTTTAGAACTCAGACACCTTGTAAAAGGTATTTCGTGAAAACTGTACTTATTAAAAAAATGCTTAATGTTTTAGTTTGTTCTGTTGCTGTGATAAAACAGCAGGACTAAAACCAACTAGGGGAGGAAAGGGTTTACTTCAGCTTAGAGGTAACATCGATCATCAAAGGGCAGGAGTTAGAACAGGAATCCCAGGGCTGGGGCTGGTGCAGAGGCCACGGAGGGCGCCGCTTACTGCCTTGCTCCCCATGACTTGCTCAGTTTGCTTTCTTATACAACCCAGGACCACCAGCCCGGGGATGGCACCGCCCACCGTGGGCTGGGCTCTGTCATGTCAATCATTAATCACGAACATGCCCCCATCGATGCTCACAGATTAATGGACACAGTTCCTGAACTGTCTTCCCTATTGCCAGATGATTCTCTTCATCGATTTGGGGAGATGGGCGACAAAATAATTACCCCAAAAAAGCATCTGAAACCGACAGAAAAAAAAGAAAAAGAAAAAGAAAGAATGAAAGGAAGGAAGGAAGGAAGGAAGGGAGGGAGGGAGGGAGGGAGGAAGGAAGGAAGGAAGGAAGGAAAGAAGGAAGGAAGGGAGGGAGGGAGGAGGAAGGAAGGAAGGAAGGAAGGAAGGAAGGAAGGAAGAAGGAAGGAAGGAAGAAGGAAGGAAGGAAGGAAGGGAGGGAGGGAGGAAGGAAGGAAGGAAGGAAGGAAGAAGGAAAGAAGGAAGGAAGGAAGGGAGGGAGGGAGGAAGGAAGAAGGAAGGAAGGAAGGAAGGGAGGGAGGAAGGAAGGAAGGAAGGAAAGAAGGAAGGAAGGGAGGAAGAGGGAAGGAAGGGAGGAAGAAGGAAGGAAGGAAGGAAGAAGGAAGGAAGGAAGAAGGAAGAAGGAAGAAGGAAGAAGGAAGAAGGAAGAAGGAAGAAGGAAGGAAGGAAGGATGGAAGGATGGAAGAAAGGAAGGAAGAAGGAAGGAAGGAAGGAAGAAGGAAGGAAGGAAGGATGGAAGGATGGAAGGATGGAAGGATGGAAGAAAGGAAGGAAGAAGGAAGGAAGGAAGAAGGAAGGAAGGAAGGATGGAAGGATGGAAGGAAGGAAGGAAGAAGGAAGGAAGGAAGGAAGAAGGAAGGAAGGAAGGAAGGAAGGGAAGGAGGGAGGGAGGGAGGAAGGAAGGAAGGAAGGAAGGAAGGGAAGGAGGGAGGGAGGGAGGAAGGAAGGAAGGAAAGGAGGAAGGAAGGAAGGGAGGAAGGGAGGGAGGGAGGAAGAAGGAAGGAAGGAAGGGAGGGAGGGAGGAAGAAGGAAGGAAGGAAGGAAGGAAGGAAGGAAGAAGGAAGGAAGGAAGGAAGGGAGGAAGAAGGGAGGAAGGGAGGGAGGGAGGAAGAAGGAAGGAAGGGAGGGAGGGAGGAAGAAGGAAGGAAGGAAGGAAGGAAGAAGGAAGGAAGGAAGGAAGGGAGGAAGAAGGAAGGAAGGGAGGGAGGGAGGAGAGGAGTAATGGCTTTGTTCTCCGTTGCTCCGGGAGTTAGGGACTTGAGGAGAGCAGTTTTGGGGTCACTCTCTGCATGAACTGCCCACCAGTCCATGCTGTCCATCCAGGAAACTGCAAAATGCCTTATGTTAGAAATGCTTAAACACAAGACAGGGTGAATCTGAACGGACACTTGGAACTATGATGTGCAAACTGGGTCCAGGATGCTGCAGTCTAGCTTCCTTGAACTATGTACTCATTTATTACCTCGAGCAATTTTTACAAGGTAAATAAATGAGAGAGAGACAGAGCTTTGTCTCATTTAAGCCAGTGCTGTTTATTTGTTATGCAAATTGTTAATTGTTATGTAAAGTGTTAATTGACAGCTTCATCTTTCTTCCACCCATAAGGTCGTGTGATGGTACTTATAACAAGATCTAGAATCAGGACAATCATCTAGGCCTGCATGTGAGGGACTTTCTAGATCAGGTATCTCCGTGTTGTTAGGGTTATGGTGAGGGTGAGGGTAGGGTGAGGGTGAGGGTAGGATGAGGGTGAGGGTTAGGGTAGGGTGAGGGTGAGGGCAAGGGCGAGGGTTAGGGTGAGGGTGAGGGTTAGGGTAGGGTGAGGGTAAGGGTTAGGGTAGGGTGAGGGTTAGGGTAGGGTGAGGGTGAGGGTTAGGGTTAGGGTGAGGGTGAGGGTTAGGGTAGGGTGAGGGTGAGGGTTAGGGTGAGGATTAGGGTAGGGTGAGGTGAGGGTGAGGGTGAAGGTGAGGGTTAGGGTGAGGGTGAGGGTTAGGGTTAGGGTGAGGTGAGGGTGAGGGTTGGGTGAGGGTAGGGTGAGGGTGAGGGTTAGGGTAGGGCGAGGCGAGGGTTAGGGTGAGGGTGAGGGTTAGGGTAGGGTGAGGGTGAGGGTAGGGTAAGGCTGAGGGTGAGGGTGAGGGTGAGGGTTAGGGTAGGGTGAGGGTTAGGGTAGGGTGAGGGTGAGGGTTAGGGTAGGGTAGGGTGAGGGTAGGGTGAGGGTTAGGGTAGGGTGAGGGTTAGGGTGAGGGTGAGGGTTAGGGTAGGGTGAGGGTGAGGGTTAGGGTTAGGGTAGGGTGAGGGTTAGGGTGAGGGTGAGGGTTAGGGTTAGGGTAGGGTAGGGTGAGGGTAGGGTGAGGGTTAGGGTAGGGTGAGGTTAGGGTGAGGGTGAGGGTTAGGGTGAGGGTTAGGATAGGATGAGGGTGAGGGCGAGGGCGAGGGTTAGGGTGAGGGTGAGGGTTAGGGTGAGGGTGAGGGTTAGGGTAGGGTGAGGGTGAGGGTTAGGGTGAGGATTAGGGTAGGGTGAGGTGAGGGTGAGGGTGAAGGTGAGGGTTAGGGTGAGGGTGAGGGTTAGGGTGAGGTGAGGGTGAGGGTAGGGTGAGGGTAGGGTGAGGGTGAGGGTTAGGGTAGGGCGAGGGCGAGGGTTAGGGTGAGGGTGAGGGTTAGGGTAGGGTGAGGGTGAGGGTAGGGTAAGGGTGAGGGTGAGGGTGAGGGTGAGGGTTAGGGTAGGGTGAGGGTTAGGGTAGGGTGAGGGTGAGGGTTAGGGTAGGGTGAGGGTTAGGGTGAGGGTGAGGGTTAGGGTAGGGTGAGGGTGAGGGTTAGGGTTAGGGTAGGGTGAGGGTTAGGGTGAGGGTGAGGGTTAGGGTAGGGTGAGGGTTAGGGTAGGGTGAGGGTGAGGGTTAGGGTAGGGTGAGGGTTAGGGTGAGGTGAGGGTTTGGGTAGGGTGAGGGTGAGGGTTAGGGTTAGGGTAGGGTGAGGGTTAGGGTGAGGGTGAGGGTTAGGGTTAGGGTAGGGTAGGGTGAGGGTAGGGTGAGGGTTAGGGTAGGGTGAGGTTAGGGTGAGGGTGAGGGTTAGGGTGAGGGTTAGGATAGGATGAGGGTGAGGGCGAGGGCGAGGGTTAGGGTGAGGGTGAGGGTTAGGGTGAGGGTGAGGGTTAGGGTAGGGTGAGGGTGAGGGTTAGGGTGAGGATTAGGGTAGGGTGAGGTGAGGGTGAGGGTGAAGGTGAGGGTTAGGGTGAGGGTGAGGGTTAGGGTGAGGTGAGGGTGAGGGTAGGGTGAGGGTAGGGTGAGGGTGAGGGTTAGGGTAGGGCGAGGGCGAGGGTTAGGGTGAGGGTGAGGGTTAGGGTAGGGTAGGGTAAGGGTGAGGGTGAGGGTGAGGGTGAGGGTTAGGGTAGGGTGAGGGTTAGGGTAGGGTGAGGGTGAGGGTTAGGGTAGGGTGAGGGTTAGGGTGAGGGTGAGGGTTAGGGTAGGGTGAGGGTGAGGGTGAGGGTTAGGGTTAGGGTAGGGTGAGGGTTAGGGTGAGGGTGAGGGTTAGGGTTAGGGTAGGGTAGGGTGAGGGTAGGGTGAGGGTTAGGGTAGGGTGAGGTTAGGGTGAGGGTGAGGGTTAGGGTAGGGTGAGGTGAGGGTGAGGGTGAGGGTTAGGGTAGGGTGAGGTGAGGGTGAGGGTGGGGGTTAGGGTAGGGTGAGGGTTAGGGTAGGGTGAGGGTGAGGGTTAGGGTAGGGTGAGGGTGAGGGTGAGGGTGAGGGTTAGGGTAGGGTGAGGTGAGGGTGAGGGTGGGGGTTAGGGTAGGGTGAGCGTTAGGGTAGGGTGAGGTTAGGGTAGGGTGAGCGTTAGGGTAGAGTGAGGGTGAGGGTTAGGGTAGGGTGAGGGTTAGGGTAGGGTGAGGTTAGGGTGAGGGTGAGGGTGAGGATGAGGGTTAGGGTGAGGTGAGGGTTAGCGTAGGGTGAGGGTAGGGTGAGGGTGAGGGTTAGGGTTGGGTGAGGTGAGGGTGAGGTGAGGGTGAGGGTGAGGGTGAGGGTTACGGTGAGGTGAGGGTTAGGGTGAGGGTTAGGGTTAGTGTGGTACTGTTCCATGGGCTGGAGTCTTGGATTGAGTACTAGGAAGAGGCCTGTAGAGGAGCTTCTATCCCTCCTAGTCCTGTGGTCACTTACTCCCAAGTAAACACATAGAGGCTTATATTAGTTATAAACTCTTTGGCCCATGGCTCAGGCTTCTAATTAGCTAGCTTTCTCTTAATTATTAACCCATTTCTATTGATCTAACTATTTCCATATGCTCTTGGCTTACTGGAGAATGCCTGGACCTACTGCTCTTTTGGTGGCTACATGGCATCTCCCTGGCAGCTCACTCTCTGTGTCCTCTTCCAAGAATTCTCCTTGTCTAGTAGGCCTGTCTATACGTCCTGGCTACTGGTCAATCAGTGCTTTATTCATCAACCAATAAGAGAAACATACGCACAGAAGGACATTCCCATCAGAGACCAGCAGGGCAGGAGCATTTATCCCTCTGTGTCCCCAACTCCTCATCTTCCTGTCCCCATACCTTCTTGCCGCATTGAACTATGTCTCCTCCGACTGTCAACCAAGGGAATCCTTCCTCGAATGAAGCTATTCTTCTCAGATGGCCACATCAATGAGGAAAGCCACCAGTACAGTATCCTACTGTTATTTTCTGAAGAAGTGACACAATGATCTTCTGAAGTTAGAATTTTTGCTTCCTGGTGTCTTTTCTCAAGAGGAATACCTTAAAGTTTTCTGTGTGGCCATTCCCAATGTTAACACTTTGAGTGTATTTGGTGCTCGTCTGCACAGTAGATAAGATTAATGAGCCTTCCAGAGAGTCCTCATTCCGGCATTCAGAAAGATCCACTCACAGCCCCTCTCTCTTCACACAACACAGACAGAACAGTGTTCTCCATCTTCCTGGCTTTAACTCATCTTTGAAACTGCACTACCCATTGGTTTATCCTTTTTCCACTCAATACAACACAGTCCGGCTTTAGGTGGCTGCCATTTGTGGAAGGGCCAGCGCTTCAAAGAACTCGGGAAGATTCTAATGGCTTCCCCATATTTTCAGGACAAAAAGAATGTAAGATGTTCCCAAATCGGTGAGCACATCACACTGAAAACCAAACGGAACACATCATCCTTGCTGGCAAGCACTCTGCCATTGAGCAACGCCCCGTCCCAGGTAGCAAGTGTTTTGACTCACAGGCGTGAGTCCTAGCCATCGTGGTAGCCAGTGGCCTCTCTTAGTGACCACCAGGACACATTTGTTACATTAGTACTGGGTACCACTCAGACATGTTCTCCATAACTTTATAACATTAGATTGGAGAAAGAATATTTGAAAGACAGAGTCGTGTTGCTGAGGTTATGAGCCACCTGGGAACAAATGTCCTGGTGATCTTACATAGTTGAGGGGTTTATGACATTGGAGAACCTTGATCTAAAATTCAAGGTCCCAACAAGGGTTTCCTCTAAAGTTTTGTCTCACTTTGGAGCAAAACACGTACTTCAATGATATGTCATATGAGAAAAATATTTTTGGATATAATTTATAGATTAAAAAAAAATGTTTACTTCAAAGACATCTCAAAGTTTCCATAAGAAAATCCTCACTGAAGCTAGTGGACTAAACACGATTTTGTGTGAGTATCTGGTGTGGTCTGGCAGACTCCCTCCATCTGATTCACTTTCACTCTCATGCCCTGTAACACTTTAAAACACATCTTAAGATAATTGCAGACTCATTTGTAATGAGACGTCAAAGGTAACTAACAGAGGTACCGAAAACAAGACCCCACAGGAAGGTACTTGACATATTCAGTACTTTAACTGGGAGAAGCAACCTGAAAATAAATTCTGACTTCTTTTGTTTCTGCCTCTCTCCTCAAACTCATCACAGGGCCGTGTCCACAGTTCCCTTAGCTCGAAAAGATAAGTTCTTCATAAGGAATCAACGGTTGTCCCTTCAAACAGGACAAAAAGAAGCCTACTTGTATCCCAGCTTCCAGCTGGATGAACACAGCCCTAGACCCTTATGGAGCTGAAGGCTCATTCCTCTGTGAAAGCTATTTTTACCGCTGAAACCGCTTCCTTCTCCACCATGGAGAAGGAACATAAGCATTCCCGCTCTACTCTTGTGGTGGTCAATGGTCAGGTATGTGTCATACATTGGTGTGCCCTCTCCCCATGAAGAAGGAAAGAAATTGCCCCTCTCCCCATGAGGAAGGGATGGAGGCGCTCTCTCTGCTCTTGTGATGGTGCAGCGAGATCCATGCATTGGTGTGCCAGACCTCCCATTAATCCTCGTCAGTTCATTTCATAGGACTCAATTATTGAACCTTGAAAGGCAGAGGGGCCAGTTACCTTCATTCCAGAGGCGTAGAGTCTTACACCAAAGCAACAGAAATGAGACCAAACCAAGTATGTGTGGGAGCAAGGACATGGCTTTTAAGGCAGTCCATTTGGCAGAAGGGAGCAGGCTGTCACAGCCCAGCCTGCTACCCCAACAGAGGGAAATAGAGGCTTCTACTGGTTTTTAATTTATTTTATCTATGTGCTTGAGTGTTTTGCCTGCGTGTGTGTATGTGCCTGCGTGTGTGTGCCTGCGTGTGTGTGTGTGTGCGTGTGTGTGTGTGTGTGTGTGTGTGTGTGTGTGCGCGCGCGCGCACCATGTGTGTGCCTTGTGCTTTCAGAGGCAAGAAGAGTATATCAGATCCCCTAGGACTGGTATTGCAGATGGTTCTGAATTGCCATGCGCGTTCTGGGAACAAACCCTTATTCTCTGCTAGAGCAGCCAGCACTTTTAACTGCTGCACCATTTTTCACTTCCGCTGGTTATCGGGCTCCAGGTCTCTTGCGCGTGAGGCAAGCACTCTTCCACTGAGCTAAAGGCCCGCCTTCAATTTCTCTTCTGCAAGTCGATCTATCAGGCTATAGTTCTGACAAGACAAACCAAGATCATTAGAGCAGAATTGTTTTATATTTCAGACAGCTCATCCAGAAGGATTTCTTGCCATGAGGGGATGCACACTAAGGTACTGTACAAACTATCCATAGAAGATGAAGCATGTCGAGCTGTCAGAAGAGGAACCTTCAGTTTGTATTTGACATCACCTTGTGCCACTTTGGACCAATCAGATCTCAGCTGGCATCACCAATGGACCAATCAGACTTCACACTGCTCTAGATTCATAAACCTGGGAGAGAGCAACCCTGATTCTAGAAGGCAGTCAAATGTTGCTGTTAAAGGAAGCTCATCCTCAGCACCCGAAATATTTCATGAGAACGAGAATGAGTGTGAGCAGGCATTGATTGCGCCATCATTTTGATGTGACACCATGCTGGCAGAACAAAAGGATTGGGCAAACACAGTGACAGTCATCGCCAGAAAACTTTCTTATGTTGAATCTGTACCAAATGCTCTCGAGGGCCAAGTCTAATGTAAGCGTCTCTGAGATTCTGCTGACTTGAAGAAGCCCTCGGACAGAAGCTTGCTGACGGTGATTTATGTCTCTCTGCCCTACTGTGCTATTCATCTCCATCCTTCCCCTCCCCTGTGACTCCACCTGGGAGGGTCCCCAGATAAAGTAACCCTGAAAGTGAACTTCCTCCTGTTGAACATTCCTGCTTATGGGTTCTCTGTAGCTTTGGAGCCCATCCTGGAACTCACTCTGTAGACCAGGCTGGCCTTGAACTCACAGACATCCTCCAGCCTCTTGCTCCCAAGTGCTGGGATTAAAGGCATATGCCACCACATGTACCTTTATTTGAGACAGTCTCACTATGTGTCCCCACCTGACTTGGAAATATGTAGATCAGGCTGGCCTTGAACTCACAGAGATCCACTGGCCTCTGCCTCCAGAGTACTGAGCTCCAATGCAAGAGAAAGCATGCTTAGCATGCACCTGCTTACACCTAAGATTTTTACAGGCATGGCTCTAATGATGTTTAATAAGGGTCAGGAGAAACAAATTGGCTGCATAGATGTTTATTCAGGAAGAAATAACTTACAACATAGACAGATGAACACCAGCAGGTTCCTGGTCCCAAGGATGCCTCCAGATGTACTCCTGTCCCCATGCTGCAAGCAAGAGAGCTCTCCAAGCCCCCGCCTCAGACTTAGTTCCCCCAGGTAATGTCTGCCCCTGTCTCCACCCACAATGGGCATGGTCTATGTCATAGGTGCAGACAAAGTGAATATCTCACTACATGGCTCCATATTTTTAGCTGCTGCTTCCTTTCTGACACTCTTGACTCTTCTGCCAGGGAGAAGATTGGAAGTATTATAGAATAGCTGGGTGCGTAATGGATCCCCTTGGGTGACACTGAAAAAGTTATCAGCCTGGGCATTAGAATCCGTAAAAGTTCCCTTGAGCTAGGTGAGCTAGGCAGAGCCATTGAGAACTACAGTTAAAACTTTAAATCTGGGGTCTCTCATTCTCAACCAAAGATGTGTGATTAGTACAATTAGCCATCTCTAATTGAGCCCTGGCTAGTCCAAGTACTCTGAGAAGGGTTTTACACACATGACATCATTGAGCCTTGGCTGGTCCAAGCATTCCGAGAAGGGTTTTACACACATGATGTCATTGTATCCTCACCACAACTGGATGTAGGCTCTGGAGATAATCTTCACCATCAGCCTAATAACAGCAAATATGAAGTGAACATCACTATTGTTCTAGCCACCCCTGTAAATCTGTGGGATGAGTAAGTCGCAGGTCATTGCCCTGGGAAAGTCAAGCATTTCAGATGTGATGATAACAGGGTTCGCTACATACAAGAGAATGCAGACAACTGTTTGCAAGGGGGTGCAACCAAAGTTCAAAGAATGAAAGGGTCCTGTTGGAGAATCTAAGAGGGTGATGGGTGTGTGCGTGCATGCATGCATGCGTGTGCACGTCTGTGTGTGTGTGTGTGTGTGTGTAAAGTTATGTGTTACAGCCTTTGTGTGCTAGTCTGTAGAAACGGCAGGTAAGTCTTTAGCAATGTTGTGACTGACTCAACATCAGATTGTTAGCTTAAGATCAGCAAGGATGAGAGTGTGCTGTGGACGTTGGAGAGTGGTATTAGAATTTTTTCTGCTGGATAGCTGCTACTAAACATCTACCGGCATATCCCTCATGGGCCTCATGGACGTGGCGGGTTCCGCCCCACAGAGGTGTTGGGAATGCAATGTTCCAGATAGAATGGCAAGGGTGAACAGAGCGAGGGGTTGAGAGAATATTCCAACTTACTCAAGTAAGAAGGACAGTCTAGCTTGCCCCAAATAAAATGTAAACAGGGGACAACAGTGACAACTGCAAAGTGGGGGGAAGGGTTTGTTCAGTCTGAACCTTCCAGGTAGATTCCAATGGAGACTGACACATAGTAGACACCCAAGAAGAGCCAATACCGTCTTTTCTCCTGATTGACTTCTCAAGTACAGTTCAAACTGCTGACACTTAGGGCTCTCGACAAAGCCAGTCTGAGGTGGGTACTCAGAGATGATGACACAGGATCAGAGTGGCTAAAAAGGTTGAAAAGAACCCGCCAATATTGACAGTTATGGCGGTAAGATGAGGTGAATGATGGGAGAATGCAGAATGGCGGTGTGGCTGCAGATACGCTGAATAGGGAACCTGGGGCAGACTTGCAGAGCTCGAGCACAGGTGTGCAATGCTCAGCAGCAAAGGAGGACAGTGAGAGAGAAGCCGGGCGAGAGGCAGGACTGGAGATGATGCCCAGGCTAGCACCCGTCTCTCCCATCTCTCCCCATCCATTGGCTGATGCCCAGGCTAGCACCCGTCTCTCCCATCTCTCCCCATCCATTGGCTGTGCGACACTGGCCTCTTCCTCTCCCGTCCGTCCCCTCCTGGAGTCAAGGCTCCACCGCCTCGCTTTGCTCCACACACAGTGATCTCTGGGATCATGGCTCCCCTCCAACTCACTGAAGTACTATGAAATATAATTTGAATATCCACAGAGATGCTGGCCATCCACAGAAGGCTGGGCCTTCACGGGAGCTTCAAACCTTATCAGGCTCTTGAATTTCTTGTTCGGACTTTGTTCTTAGGTGGAGGACTCTGAACCAATATGGTTTCTTTACTGGCTTTCAAAACCAGAACGCTTTGACATTTGGTCAAAAGAATGTGACAGATTGCTGTAAATCCTCCAAGTATAGGCCTGGCCACATAAGGAAACCCAGCTGAATGTCAAGGCATGATGTCCTTGATGTCTGTGTGACTGGCCTGTGGTGGAGAGTACCCCAGCAGAGTGTGAGGAATGTGCTGGAAGGTTAGAATAATATTAGTAGAGCCATTTTGCTTTCTAGTCCCAGGATTGAGCTATAGGACCTGTGCACTTAGGCAAGAACTCTACCACTGGGCCACACTGCCAGCCCCATTCTGTGTATTCTCTTTGTTTGTTTGTTTTTCTGTGTAGCTTTGTAGACTGTGTATTCTTGTTGCTGGCAGAAGTCTCAACCCAAGGGCTTGTGTGGCCTGCCTTGAACAAACTCTTGAAGCACAAATGCTATCCGGGAATGGAGGTCTGCTTTTCTGCTTTCTGTTTTTCTTCTGAAACCGTACATTCTCTGAACAGCATCTTTTAAGCCTAGAGCACATTAATTTTTTTTTTCTGGGTACAGATTGTTCCAATTAAATTCTCAAATGTCAAAAGTTTCTTAAAATAAAACTCCTTAAAATAAACCAAATCAGCCATCCTGGATTTCAGCCAACATAAATCAAAGTACCTAAGCAGCTGGGAAACTGTACACTAAAGGTAAGAGCAGTTGTTTGTGGCACAGGGCCTCCTGGGAAAAGCAAGAGGCTGAGCTCCGGCCATCTTTCCTTTTCAAATTGCTTTCATGAAACATAGGCTAACATCCCAATAAACAGACAAGTCACACTCCCCATGACTCCTGCTCACAAGCAGAAAGCTCCAGAATATGTCCGGGATGCTCTGACATGAGAAATTACAGTCCAGTTAGAAAAGCAGCTGGCTTTCTTTGGAGTAAAAGGGATGAACGCAGACACAGGGCTAGGGAGCATCACTCCCTCAGACTCTGCCAGCCAACATGAGGCCAACAGCAAGATGCAACCTGCCCTGGCCCTGCACAGCTATGCTTGATCAGCCTGTGGCTACGGGCTGCTTCTGGACAAAGAGAAGGTACAGCTGTTGGAAACAAATGGTCTCCTGCTTCAGAACTGGCCACACCTTGAGCATAAAACTTTTCTGAAGCCTGAGTAGCTGCTCCGGTCCCCAGAGTAACCCATGCTGCCAAGTAGGAAAGGCGCAATCTAACAGACTGGGAGTGTGTGTGGGAAGCGAGGCCATTATATCCCCGCTCATCTGGGTGGGGGCCCTGCAAGCTGTCAGCACCAACGCAGGAGAGGCAGGGTGGGAAATGGCCCAGGCCAAGGTCAGAGAGAAAAAGAACAGAGGCAAACTTCCAAACCCGGGCTGTGGAGCCGCCCGCACTGCAGGGCACCAGGCAAGGTTCATATGGAGTCAACATTCAGAGACGCCAGGATGCTTGGTGGGTAGCTCAGGAGCCAGGCTGGCAGGACCAGGAAAGAGGCCAGCCCAGGATCAAAGAGATAGTCCCCTCGTCATCTGTGTCACCAGCACTGTTCCTTTGGGTGTTGGTGAAGGGAGCCTCTATGCCCCCTCTCTGGCCACATAGTGCTTAGAATATGGAGTGATGCTCTGTGGAGCTGGCCTGCCAGCCTGCCAGACCATGGGTTCCTCAGGCATCTTCTCATGTGACCCAGTGGGACTTTTTAGTGACTGCATCTCCTGAGCCTGGAACAGTGTGGGATTCATCGTCAGCCCTTCGAGTGTGCTTTCAGAGGAAGGAAGACAAAGGACACAAAAGCAGGGATGAGGAGGGAGGGATGCAGGGATGAGGAGGGAGGGACAAGAGGCCATAGAGACTTCTGGGCAGGCTTGTTGATGGCGGTGGGTGTGCCAGCTCTGGACAGCACCAGGGACTGACCGAGCTTTGTGGGGGTCATGTGAGGGCACACGGTTCTGGAGCCTGAAACATGAAAGCTTGCAGGAAACACCTACCTTCATTTCTTGCTGTTTCATCTCTCACTGGGATTTCCCCCCCCCTTTCCAGTGTTCGTGATGCAGACAAGCTGTGACCTGAAAGCACAATTCGCAACGATGACGCCGAGGTGAAGAAATGCAGTAAAACCCACAGCTGTAAAGAACAGGCTAGGGGAACAGGTTCGCCCAAGGCTTGGGTTCATTCAACAGGCTTTTGCTAAAGCGGGATGAACCACTGGGAAAACAAACAAACAAACAAACACACAAAAACACAACTGGTAAACCATGCACCATACCCACAGTGGTGGGAGACAGGAAGGCCCTGGGAAGGGAAGGGTTCAAGAAGCCTGCATGCTACATGCAAAGGCTTTAGCCTGCTGCAACGCTGCCCACTGCACTGGCCCCACTGCATTGCCACCCCTGCACTGTTGCCCACTGTGTTGGTCCCCATAGAGTTACTGGTGTGATGTGAGTCTCTCGGATGGGAGTTGAGGACTGAAAAGGTGACCTGGACAATGGCTGTGGGATTATTAGCACGGGGGAGGGGTGGCGGATCCTTTGCTGGAGCCCTGAGGAGCCACTACAGATTTTGCTTTTTGACAGTCTCCTGGGTGAGGTTTGTGTTGGTGGCTTCCTGGAGACATGTTTGAGCAGGAAGGGCCATAGTACTGGGCATGTGTCATGGGGGAAAGAACAAGATGAGATGGCAAGCTCCAGGGTAGGCACCTCCTTCCGGAGCTCTACCTTCCTTCCGATCTTCTTGTTCACCACATACACACACACACACACACACATAAACACACACACACACACACATAAACACACACACACACATAAACACACACACACACACACACATAAACACACACACACACATAAACACACACACACACACACATAAACACACACACATAAACACACACACACACACACATAAACACACACACATAAACACACACACACACATACATAAACACACACACATAAACACACACACATAAACACACACACACATAAACACACACACACATAAACACACACACATACATAAACACACACACACATAAACACACACATATAAACACACACACATAAACACACACACACATAAACACACACACACATACACACACACATAAACACACACACACACATAAACACACATACACACACATATACACACATAAACACACACACACATAAACACACACACACATAAACACACACACACACAAACACACACACACACACATAAACACACACACACACATAAACACACACACACACATAAACACACACATATACAAACACACACACACACACATAAACACACACACACACACACACACACACACACACACACACACACACTCCCCAGTGTTCGGATGGAGAGCTGGCTCAGCAGGTAACAGCACTGGCTGCTCTTCCAGAGGACCAGGGCTTGGGGCCCAGCACCCACACAGCAGCTCTCAAGCATCTGTAACTCTAGTTCCAGGGGAACCAGTGGCCGCACCTACCCCTGCCAGCACTGTAGGCACGTGGTGTACAAACATGTAGCCAGGCAGAGCATCCATACATGAAAAATAAAATCAAAGGCTAAAAATAAATGCATAAATAAAATCACACCCGTCCGTGGGTTTTGTGGATGTTTTGGCCCGCGAGGAAGAAAGGGCCATTTAACCTAGCTCGGAAGATGGGGTTCACAGCAAAGTACTAGAAGAACACTGAGGCGGATGGAAACTTCCAGAAAACAAAGTCTATGGACTAGGTAGGCATTCGAGCAGGCCGAGGGCCCTGAGGGTCAGGCTCTGGCTTCTCAAGCTCTGCTCCAGAGGCCCTTTCTTCTGTCCCCTAGCTTCCATCACCACACACCTCTGCCATCTTCTGCCCACCCAGCCTTTCTTAGAGCACCCCTGACTGGAAGCCCCACTTCTTAGAACAGATACAGTGTATCAACCAGGGAGCTCCTGGGCCAAGCATCCTATGACCAATAGGAATGCCACATCTTTTGAGATACCCGGGGCCAGCAGGTCTGGATGGGCCACATGGTACCATTCCACAGCTGGGTGGCAGGTACTGCCATCCCGGAAGGGCCTTTTGGTGATGGGAGGGGCATGGTCGATGCCTCCTCCAGGAAACCAATGCTGGCTGAGATGCAGCTTCTATGGTCCCTGATCTTGCTTACTCTCTGAGGGAAAAAAAAAAAAAAAAAAAAACTTTCCTTAGAATATTATTGGGAGACTTCCTATTTGGAAACTTCTGGTATGTCATAATGAAGTGGAGGATGGTCATTTTGCAGTTAAAGACTTGGTGGTTTTTCCAAGCCTTCCAGTCAGGGTTGAGAGGTATTGACGAAACCGAAGCCCACACTCATCCCTTAGACCTCCTGGGATGATTAGCTCAGGTCAGCTGGTTTCTCCTTAAGGAGCAGAGGGAGAGACACACAGCACAGGTGTCATCATTCTGTCTATTAGTGGCTGTTAGAACACTCAGTGTACAAGGATCAATGTTGCATCCTGGTGGCATAGGAGCAACCCCCAAAGACAGACATCTCTGCCCTTCCATGATGGGAGGCGGCAAACATCGGGCTTACATTCTTGTGAGGTGGTGGAGGGTGCTCTGGGGGAGAAAACCACAGCCAAATAGGGGTGGAGGATTTGGGTGACAGAAAGTAGAGACCCCAAAATCCTGTCTTGTGGGGGAAGGAAGGTGTCATCAAGAATTGACGGTTGAGGCAAACCTTGACGTTGGGGAGGAAAGATTAGAGAATTTTGTAACATCCTTTGGGCTGAGACACTGACGGCACCTTGCATTCTTGCAAAACCATGACTGAAAACTTTGGGACTAGACAATGGTAGAGAAAGAACATGAAGAAGCAGGAATATTCCGTGGCTATGCACCAAGAGCAGCCCGATGTGAATATTCTAGAGGCAGTGGCAGTGACAGGTCCTGACACAGGACTATCACAGCCGCAGTGTAAGGATCGGTGTCCTAGGAACATTACGATCCCTGGAAGTTTGTAATTTTTGAAAATCTGAAAATGAAGTTTCAAAAGCCTTTATTATGATAACGATGTTATGACTAGGAGGGCTACAAGGGGAAGACACAAGGACATGGGGTGGGGGAGGCCTTGCCGAGAGGGAGGCAGCCACAAGCCAAGGGATAGTAGCAGCCACTAGAAGCTGGAAGTGCTTGCTAGCTAGGGATGGGTCCCCAGAGGCGGCAGAATGAACAATCGTTAATTGTGGATTTCTGGGGGAATGAGTTTCTTTTCTTTTTCTTTCTCAAAAAAAAAAAAAAATTATTTATTTGTGTATGTATGTATGTATGTATGTATGTATGTATGTATTTGAGACAGGGTTTCTCTGTAGCTTTGGAGCCTGTTCTGGAACTCTCTGTAGACCAGGCTGGCTTCAAACTCACAGAGATCTGCCTGCCTCTGCCTCCTGCCTCTAGAGTGCAGGGTTTAAAGGCATGTGCCACCACTGCCCAACCAGACTTGGCCTTTTTAATCCAACTTCCAACACAAGTTAACAGCAGCTCCATCCCCGTTCCCAGCAAGGGCTCACAGATACCATTCAGCACAGAAGAAATATCATTCTGGAATCAACGTTAAAATGCATCTGTCCCTTTTTACGCTTAGCTTTTCCTCTTGGAGGAAGGTCTGGAAAAGGCATGTTCAAGGCCTCCTGAGAGTGTGCCTGGCCATAGCTTCTCTTTTTTTCCTAGCTCAGTGCTTCTCTTAAGGGTTGGAAGAACATCCAGAAGACTAAGGTGATTTATTTTCTCTCCATCTCTGGCTCGAATCCCTCTGGCATCCCCGGTCGGCACTAATGTTATCTTAGCGGGAAGAAGTCATCTGATCGGCTAGCAATAATAGTCTATTGCTCTCTGCCTGCCAGGCTCTATGCTGCACTTAGCACCCCTCCCGTGGCATCTTAATCTGCATGGTGACTTTACGCATCTCCGTGTTACAGACGAGGAAAAGTAAATGAAAGAGGCACCTGATAGAGCTACTCGTGTGCAGCTGGGGTTCAAGCCCGGGTCTATCTGACTTCACAACAGTCGCGGTATTCTGAACCCAACATTCAGGGCGGCAGCGCTAGATCAGAAGGCAACTTGGGTTCTGCTCTTTTAAACTGAGAGTTAAATGGAGATGCTGGAAAGCAGGTCACGTCTGTGAGCGTCCGTAGAGACTGCGGTTTAGAAGATTGGTTTGGCCATGACAGCGCACATGCGCAATAGATGCTGACCAGCCACTGTGGGCTTCATGTGTTCAGAACAGCAGGGTTTTGCCCTTGAAGGGAGATTTGGGCAAGGGTGTCAGAAGAAGACACAGATACTTCAAGCCGTGAGGATAGAGAGTGAGGCAGAATCAAGGATTTCATCATGCTCAGCTGGAAGCATGGCTGCATGGCGTCTTGGGGGTGTGCAGAGGAGGATGCATCTGAGGCTTAACTTGTGAGGGAGTGTTATATGAATCACTGATGCCTTAGATCAGTCTAGTCGGATGAGAGGTGAAGCCTCGTGTGAGAATCCCGCTGGCCTAGCCCTGGTGAGGTGTGGTTGGCTTCCTCCTGCTCCTGGCTGTCTGGCTTTCATCACAGGAACAGCAGAGAAAAATACGCTGGGAAGATGGGTAAGGCTTAAGTGATCTGAAGAGTTTCGTGGCCACACGGACCTGTTCCGAGAATTATTTTTAACTGTAGACATTTGGTCCCAATGGGAATAAAAACTTGAAGGACATTTATAATTAGGTCGCATTTGGAGGAACTTATTATATTTTGCAGGGTGTCCCAGGAGTTGTGTATCTTAAGTGATTTTAAGATTTAGACTCCATCATGGTGCAGAATTCCATTTTCCTATGAATAATTGGAAGTAAACAAGAGAAATTATGGCAGCAATATAAGATCAAAGGAATGCCGGGCATTCTCTAAGAGAGAGCAATGTGAGGAACCCTCTGTACAGCCCTTCTCTTTTTCCTTTTCTGCCTCCTAAACAAAGTGACCCTGGAAAAGTCCGAATCCTTCCTGAATCAGTTGAATGTCCCACTGAAGCCACTCTGTGAGTGTAGCTGAGTGAAGCAATTTAGCGCGGGGAAGGCTGGCTCACTTTGAGAGCAAAATAAACAGCTGTGGTAGTCAGGATAGTGCAGCAAGGCTCAATAGAGGTGTCAGAGCCAAGGCCCCCTGGGAGCCAGCAGGAGGACCAGGGAATGAAGCGGCAGGAAAAGAGGAGGAAGGTTGGGGGCAGGTGAAGAGGCAGCTGTCACATTGCTCTTCAGGTGAGCAGGGCCCCAGGAGAGCTTTGAGTGATGGGACTGATGGGGATGGGGACTTGGGAGGGGGGCTCTTTCCTCCAGGCTCCACAGGCACTGGAACAAATGGAGAGCATGAACCAAGCGGAAGGTTTTACAAAAGAACACTAACATTTATCAACAATGTAGAGCAGGCTAGCTTCAAACCCACATAGGTCCCCTGCCTCTGTCTCCAGAGCGTGCCACCACTGCCTGGCAGCCTCTTGGGGTGACTTCAGGGTTTCGATGGTAACAGCAAGGCTCACATCATGTGCTGTGCGCACACAGGCCCCTGCATCTGTGCAGATGCTGCGGATGGATCCATCTCCAGAGATCAAAGGGCGAATGCCCTTGTAGTTTGGATACATGGTGTTACGTGGTCCCCACAGGGACCATGCCATCTCATTCTCACACCACAAAAGTGGCATAGTCATTTTCACACAGCCCAGCAAAAGAATGTGGCTGAGCTGCCTAGTCTCTGTTGGTCTGCTGGGTAAAGATGACATCATTGTGTCCCCCTGTGATGTCAGCTAGGGCCCTCTCCCGCACTGGTGAGCTATTCACATCTCTTGTGTCCTTCTCTCATCTTTCCCCCTCACTCTTACTGTCTTGTTGGTTTCTAGGAGCTGTTTATATTTTAGGAAGGGCAATACTTCATGACACATCTACTTCCTGCTTGTCATTTATGTTTGCTATTATTTTCTGGTGTTTTTAATTATATGTAGTGATCCTTAGGTTTTCTTTTTCTTTTTTTCTTATTTTACATATCTATCCTGGTTCCCTCTCCCTCCCTCCCATCCCACCCACCCCCCACTCCACAGGGAAGGTGATGCCTTCCAGGAGGGGTCAACAAAATCTGTCAAGTCATTTGGAGTAGGGACTGGCCCTCCCTCTTGCCTCTAGGTTAAGGGAGTATCCCTCCATGGGGAATATGTTCCCAAAGTCCTTTCATGCACCAGGAACACATCCTGGTTCCACTGTCAGAGGTCCCTTAGACTGCCCAGGCCTTCTAATTGAGACCCACGTTCAGGGGGTCTGAGTCAGTCCAATGCTGGTTTCCCAGCTATCAGTTTGGGGTCCATGAGCTCCCCCTGTTCAGGTCAGCTGTCTCTGTGGGTTTCTGTAGCCTGGTCTTGCCCCCATTTTCTTATCACTCCTCCCTCTCAGCATCTGGATTCCAGGAGTTTGGCTCAGTGTTTAGCTGTGGGTGTCTGCTTCTGCTTCCATCAGCTACTAGATGAGGGCTCTATGATGGCAGATAAGTTAGTCATCAATCTCGCTTGGCAAAAGCTCTGAAAAAGGAAACCCTATTTGTGAGCCACCATGTGGGTGCTGGGAATTGAACTGAGGACCTCTGGAAGAGCAGCTAGTGCTCCTAACCACTGAGCCATCTCTCCAGCCCCTAGATTTTCTTTCTTATTAGTTTTGAAGCAGGGTCTCTCTACATAGACCTGACTGTCTCAGGACTCTCAATGCAGACTGGTCTTGAACTCACAGAGATCTGCCTGTTTCTACACCCCATGTTCCGGGACTAAAGGCATGTGCCATTATGCCTGGCAAACTATTTTCTCTTTAATGGGTTACTTTGACTCAAAAGTTATAAAGAACTCAACCTATGCTTCCTTCTAGTGACCTTAAGATTTCATTTCATATATCTAAATCTTAGATTAATTTATATGATATCCTCATTTATTATCCTAACTTAATCTTTCCCAGCTGGCCACACAGTCATCCACTATATTCATTAACCTTTGGATATGCACAATTAGTGACATATATGTATATGTGTGTATATATATATATAAAGAAGGGAGGAAGGTGGCATGTCCCTTTTCTTCCACTCTGATGGCCACACTTGTAGAGGTATTGACAAAGTACTTCTTGGGCAGCAGGGACACTTGGCCACAAGAAAAAAGGAAAAAAAAAGTGGAAAAAACAAACAAACGTACAAACAAACAAACTAACTGAAACTGACTCTACTGACGTAGGCTGATTGGGAGACTCTTTCATGGACATGGGCCTTACTTAGTCACTGTAGAAGTGAGTCGGCACTCAGAGCCTGGGAGAGTGACAGCAGGCACAGCTCTGGGAACTCAGCACGGATTTCCAGTCACAAAGTGATTCAGCCAGAACCAACTTCCTGTGTGTCTGTGTTTCGGCTTCAATTCCTGGGAGAGTTGATCGACAGGACCTGGTCACTTACCTGTTCCCTGTGAGCAGTGGTCGGGGGTCCTCAGATTAGTTGAACATCACAGTCACGTGGATGGAGGGGGGACAGTTTTTCCAAGGCAGAAATGCTGGGCGACAAGGCAAACCGTCTGGCAGCAGCTGTCCACGGTATTTGTAAAAATAGCAACAATAAAAATAGCTGCGGTTGCTGACTTTCCTCGAGGCTGGGAGCTGTACTGAGTCTTTCCTCTCAGCCACCTTCTCACCACCTCAGTTTCCCCTTTGACTAGTGAGAGGCTGGCGAGAGTGCTAGGGACGTCTTCAAGACACAACCAGCCCGTGGCGGAACGGGGGCACAAGCCCTCATGTGTCTGCCTCACACTTTTTATAATGTTGTTCTCTGAGGAAAAAAAGCGGGTTTTGGTGCTCCATGGCCTTTGGGTACCGCTGGAGGCACCCGCTTTGGCACCCAGCGTGCACCTTCCCGTCTCTTCCGTCATGACAAGTCCCTGGTACCCAGCATACACCAGGGTCAAGCTTCTTCGTTCATTCTGTCACTGCCACCATCTTTGGTGGAGGTCTCCTGTGCTGGGCTGGCGGCAGCAGGATGCTGCATCTAGCTAGCTGCACCATCCTCCCTTTGACCTTCAGCCAGTGCCTGGCAGCCTTTCGCCTCCACCGACTTCTGCCTTTGTCCCAGGGATCTTAGTCATCACATTCTCTAGGTCAGGAACGCACGCACGCCAGCCATCTTCTACCTGCCTGGGGCCTCTCCGGCCATGTGACTTGACAGTGCTTTTCAAATGTGCATTCTCCACTCAGGTACCCATGCTCTCTTAGAGGTCTCAGGCCCCGGTCAACATCAGCAAGGGTTTCTGAAAAACCATGCATCCTCAGTGTGCCGACTCCTGGAGGCCAGGCCCAAGCCTGCAGCGTCTTCTTGTACCTCCCTCCCTTTCCTGACTCAGAGATCTGCAAATCCTGTCACCCCCCTCTTGGGCTGGGCAGCCCCTGGTGAGGTGTGGCCTGGGATCACACCTGTCAAGGCACTGTGACTGAATTGAGGTCTCTGCATGTAATTTCTTCAGGAGTGGGTGGGTTGCTTGTATTTCTGCCTTGCACACCCTACAGTGTGCATATTTCCCTCTCAGCAGGCCTGGGTCATCAGGATAGCCACAGGGCAGGGTCTCTTTCAGGGATCTAGCGAAGGCCTAATGGGAGGCAGAGAAACCTCTCTCCCATCTGTGTCCAAGCAGAGGGCGAGGAGGAAAACTGGGCTTAGATGGGACTGCTGAGATTTGTGGCTGTCTTCTGCACAGACATCAGTGGCCTCCAGAGCCAGGCCGTACACACCATGCTTCAAACCGCTGCCGCTCCTGCCTTCTTTTGAGAGGACAAATCTGAAACGCTCTTAAAATGTAACCTAACGTAAGCAGGAAGGCCTGTTTTCAATGCCCAGTACCCACATAACAAAGCATGTACTGTGTATGGTGCTGGGTATGGTGGAAAGTGTTTGTAATCTCACGCTGGGGAGGTATAGGGCTTTCTGGCCAGCTAGTTTAGCCTAATCCAAGCCAGTAGTAGGCCCAGTCTCAAAAAGCAAGGGAGGGCAGTGCCTGAGGAATGACAGACACACCAGGTTAACCTTTGTTCTCTACATAGGACCACACCATGTGTGCATGTATCACACACACACACACACACACACACACACACACACACACACACACCCTGGGATACAAAGCACAGCTAATTCCTTCTGTTCAAATATGAGCTGAGCCTAGTGACTAAGTACCCTCTAATAACTACAGTGTGGCAAACTTCTCAGGCTGGGTTACAAGATGGACACTTCATTTGGTTTGGTTTGGTTTGGTTTGGTTTGGTTGGTTTTTCGAGTCAGGGTTTCTCTGTGTAGTTTTGGAGCCTATCCTGGAACTCAATCCATAGACGAGCCTGGCCTTGAACTCACAGAGATCCACCTGCCTCTGCCTCCCAAGTGCTGGGGTTAAAGATGAGTGCCACCACTGACCAGCAAGACGGACACGTTTCACTTGGCTAGCAAGCTCAAGAATTGCTCACTCTGTGTGTGTGTGTGTGTGTGTGTGTGTGTGTGTGTGTGTGTGTGTGTTTTTCACCCTGTTGTGGGGACATTCAGTGGCTCTGGAGGCCCTCATGGCCAGCATTGCCTATCACATGAGTAAGCCAAACTGCAAAGTGTTCTCCAGACTTCCTAGGTGGCATCCTCAGGGTCTCTGAGGTTGTCACTTTTTTCAATTCTGTGACAAATTACCCAGCAAGAATCAACTTGAGGGAGGGAGGACAGGGTGGTTGTCTGAGGGTCTGTCCATCATGGCAGGGTGTGGTGACAAGAGTGGCCTCTAGCTGTGACAACGGGAACCTGGAGTAGCATTGCTTTGGCGAAGGAATCAGTGGTGCTCACCTTGCTTCCTCAGACTATGACTTGCCCACATTTGGGGTTTGTCTCCACCCCCTCCACAAAACCTCTGTGAAAACTCCCTCATAGAGGTGACCCACACTTATCTTCTAGGGCATTCCAAATCTAGTCAAGCTGACAGTGGTGACAAGCCAGCACAGTGCCCAGACCTGCACAGCTAAGGCCTGAAGTGAATGGCAATGGCTGATATTCAAATGGAGGGTTTATGCATTGGATGGGGACATAAAAAGTTAAAGATGGCCATGTTCCGAAAGAGGACCCTCATCCTGGAACTTATGGGTGTTGTTTTGAAGACAACGAGTCCCTCGGAGAAGTATGTGTTAGCCGTGAAGATAATACTGAGTGGCTCGCGCTCAGTGGCAGCACGTGTCCCCAGAGTCGAGTGCCTCTTGTCAGTTTAATGGCTCTTGCCTGGAATGAAGTAGGGGCTGGGGCCCTGCCTCAACTCAGGCCTGGAGGGAACAAAGGCCGCAGCCTTCGCTGTTGTCTTCATTTAACTTCACAGTGACCTTAAATTGTATCCCCTAGTGGTGGCAGAGCCAGAAACTGTCCCATTGAGGGTGTTAATTAACCCCCTGCAGGATACACAGGGTAGAAAATAACCACTCAAAGAGAGCACAGCTCCTACGGCCCCATCAGAGCCCTGGCCTCCATCACGCTGAGGCCTCTGTTTACTACCATGAGCAGTGGCACGTGAGAGGCTCTGGTGTCTCCTAAATTCTCCCCTTCAGACATCAAGGGCCACCAACCAAGGCCAGACAACCTGGTCCCTGGAACCATTCCTTGTGTCCCTGCTTGCTTGTGGCCAGTTGCAGTGCCAGCCTGGCTGGTCTGGGTGGCCATTTGGGCTATGTAAGAAACTTGGATCTTGTAAGAACGATCGATCAACTTGTCTTTCGGTTCATCAATACGAACCTTGCCTACAACAACTACAGCAAAGACACATCCTTTGACTTAAACAGGAGAGCGTTCTCTTGCTTCTTGGCCATTGTGGTGGCTGCTCTTGCCTAGAAGCTGTCCCGTATCTAAGACAGAGAAGACAGTGACCATGAATAAGATGAAAAGTTCCCAGGAATTAACCAACTTGTTCAAAAAGTGGAAAGTTCCTGTGGCTATCAGCTGAAGATGATCAAAGTGGGCAGCACTGAACGGTCACCCTCTCTGAGCTTTGAGGAAACCTGAAATAGAATTCCTCGTTTCAGCCAACCTGGCGTCTTCCATGGCCATGGTGGAACTGGGCACAGCATGTGGAGAACACTACAGTGTTCATGCTAGTTGTCATCAGTTCTGGTGACTCGATGACAAGCACATCAAGATAGACTTCAGAAAGTCAGGAGGTAGAAAATCCTGCAGAGTGATCCCTTGTGGCCCAAAAGATTACCTCATGGGGGACAACGTCAGTACTGAGCAGAAAATTCTCAAAATTCACTATCTGCGATATGAAAACACCTGGTCTGAAGGGCCGCCCGTGGCTCAGTGAAATTGCCTAACGATGCGTTTCTCACAGTGCGTCTCACTGTTAAGCGAAGCACGGCTGTGTTATGACTACACTCATTACTGAGATAAGAAACCCAAAGTTGCTGAGCAATTTGTTTACCAGTGGAAGAGAATGAGACAAGAATTTCATTTTAATCTTTTCCAAATCTATGCCTTTAAAAAAAGTGTGAGTGCATGCACACAGATGTATATTTATGTATGTTTGATGTGTGTGTGTGCATGCACACATATGTGTATGTATGTATGTTTGATGTGTGTGTGCATGCACACATATGTATATGTATGTATGTTTGATGTGTGTGTGTGCATGCATATGTATGTATGTATGTATGTTTGGTGTGTGTATGCATGCATATGCATGTATGTATGTTTGGTGTGGGTGTGGGTGTGTGTCTGAGTGCAGGCATACTTTTGCCATGGTGTCAGTCTCTGTTGCTGAGCTCTGCACTCCAGCTTAGCTGACTACAAACTTCTCAGTGACTCTCCCCTCCCCACCCCTACCCTGAGGTGGGGTTACAGTATCCACCACTGCAGCTGGCTATTTATGCTGGTTCTGGGGAGCAGACCTGGGCATTGCCCAAGTACCCAAGCCTTCTTGAAAACAAAATTTATTTAGTAAACGTTTTACTGTAAATTTAAGTATGGATAACAGGGGTGGGGTGGGGGGGTTGACAGATGGACATATCCAGAGGTGAGGGTGTTTCAAGAGAGGGAGTTAGCAAACCTAATTTTTTTCAGACAACAGTCCTCCTTTTGGTCATGACAGACAAGGAAGACACTCTGGACATATGTGAAGGAAACTGAGAACTCATCATTATGAACTTACAAGTTTTCTAAAAATATATGAATACATTTGATCTACTCATTCATAATCATAAATATCCTTTAAAATAGTAATTTCAGCCTGGTGGCAATGGTGACACGCACCTTTAATCCTAGCACTTGGGAGGCAAAAGCAGGCAGATACCTGAGTTTGAGGCCAGCCTGGTCTACATGGCGGCTTCTGAGACAGCCAGAGCTACATAGCAAGACTCTGTTTCAAAAAACCAAAGCCAAACAAAAATGAAACATAAAACAAAATAGTCATGTTAGAAGACTGTGAGTTCCAATTCTAGATGTTTTCGATTCTCTCAGGAAATCAGATCACAAAGACTAGACTGTGGTTCCCTTTGCTACGGCCATTTGACCAGATAGTGCTTTTTTTTTTTTTTTTAAATCACATTCTCAGGTTCATTTTCAAAAGGCTTAAGTTGTTTTCATATCATCGAGTGCACTTTCAAAGGAAGCTTCCAGACTGTGGAGGACTTTTTAAAATCAACAATAGGCTCTAGAGCTGACTTTGAAGTGTTGTGAGCAACATGTTTAGATGCATGAGCCTTCAGTTACTTGTCCAAATAGCAGATGATGTCACCAACCCTCCAGCTGTGTTAGCAATGCACTGCCCACCCCACCCCCTTACACTTTGCTCTTGGCCATGGGTCTCAGAAACCCACCAGTGGGATGGTGACAGCCTAGTATAAAGAGTCCGTCAGGGCTGGGGAGGTAATTGCATCTGTAAAGTGTTTGGTGTGCAAGGCCTGCGTTCAGTCCCCAGAAATCACACAAAAAAAGGGGGGGGTGTTTGTAATCCCAGCACTGAGGAGGAGGGGCCAGGCAGGTCCCTGGGGCTCCCTGGCCATTCAGCCTAGCTGAATTAGTGATCTCCAGGGGACACATACACACACGGACACACACAAACACACACACACACACAGAATTTTTATTAGAGTGGCTTACAGGTTGTGGTCCAAGTATTCCAACAACGGCTGTCTCCCGAAAGGCTAAGGATGCAGTAGCTGTTTAATACATGAGTCTGCATGTGTCAACAATCCCAGTCTGATGCTGGAGTCCCAGAGAGGCCCTAGAGAGCTGCCAATCTTCAGTCTGTGTTGGAATTCTGAGGAAGTGGGTTCTAAGTCCAGTGAAGGAATGTCCCAGCAACAGGACAGATGAACTTGCAGATGAGACTGAGAACAAGCGGGCAAAAACAAAGGTGTGCATGGTATTGAGAGGAAGCAGGCAGTGGCACACACATCTCGGCTCCTTCCTCACTCTGAGGTCTTGGAATCAGAGGCCAGGCAAATTTCAACCCAGAAAGTCAGAACCCGGAAGCTTAGCCCCTCCCCTTGCAGGAAGCCGTAAGACCTCAACTCAGTTTGAACAGCTATTTTGCCTTTGGCTCCCCCTTAACATTGACTGAGCACTTGTGGTGTGCCAGGTCCATTGTCAAATGTTTGTCTTGTGATTTGCCTATTTCACTTTTAAGCCAGTCTGTGTAGGGTTGACAGGAAGTTGCTCCAGAAACAGTTGACTGAGGGAGAGGTTTAAAGCATAAAGAATAAAACTTCAGTTTTAAAAATAGATGGAGGTGCATATGTATATGGTTTATCGTGTGTGTGTGTGTGTGTGTGTGTGTGTGTGTGTGTGTGTGTGTGTGCACCCTATGTACACAGAGAACAGACAAGGAACTCAAGCGTCTTGCTCCACCCATCTCTACCTTATTCCTTCAAGGTAGAGTTTCTCACTAAACCTAGAGCTGGCAAGGTAAAGCAATGTCACGCTGGCTGGTGAAGCAAAATTGTCCACATTTAGTTCCCAGTATCTATATAAGGCACTCTGATCTTAATCCCCATTACCTTGTCTTATGCTCCTCCCACTCAAAGTCCTTTTCCTACTCCCCTCCTGGTCACTGAGTTTAATGGATATTGCTTACACACATGGTCATGGGGGTATCTTTGGCCACACCGCTTAAGAATGGACCCTTCCTCCAGTGGCTGTTAACTGCCGATAGCTCCTCAGCTCATGGCAGGGTCCATTCCCCCCATTTCTTAAGTTGGGCACTCAGCCAGCCTTCCTTGGAGCAAGGTGTGACTGTGTAACTAAATGGCAGCTAGAGCGACGGCAGCAGGTGTGGCCTCCCCTGCCACCTGTCTTGTCCTCCTCCTGCAGGCAGGAGTATGGATGCGCTATTAGGCCATTTGGACTGTGTGACTAAGGACAGCCTCCTAGGGCAAGCAGAGAGACAATCTTGACATTCTCTAGATTCTCAGCATTGACAACATCCTCTTCCTGCCCTGGAGTTTAGCATTTGATCCTTTGGGAAGACCTTAGAAAGAGTGGCTGCCTCAGCAGGAAGAGTGAGTTTTGTCTCCATATGCCAGGCAGGGCCACTCGAGGCCTTGGCCGAGCCTGTTCTGAAGGAATCGGGGGCTTGCTGCAAATCTAGAATGCGGCTGTGAGATCGTACAGTTGGTGTGGGGGAGGTATTAAACACACTGATATTTCTGGAATGGAGGTTTTAATTGAACACAAGAATGGCATCACAAGTCAGAACAAATGGCTGAAATCAAATACATCTTTTTCAGATGCCCTGACCTGGCGTTTTTTGTTGGATCTTTTAAAAATAATCCTCATTAAAGGATGACTCATTGTGCTGGCTCCAAATCTGCAGGCTATTTCTTTCTCTTGGGTAATAATCAAACACCCCGGGGCCAGATTTGGGGAGGAAAGGGTAAAAGTGATAGTTTCCGAGCTGAGTTTATTCGTAGAGGTATGGCATTAAAAACTGAGATGGAAAAAGGTGAGATGAGATTCACGTAGAATGAAGTTTTTTGAGACATTCTGTAAGTCAAGCTAGCCATGAATTTGTAGAAATCCTCTTGCCTCAGCTTTCTGAGTGCCGAGATTCCATGTGTAAGAAACCACACCCAGTTAAAATGAATGACTCTAGAGTGAATAATTTAGTGGTATTTAGTACATTCACGGCATGGCACAAACACCACCTCGAGCTCTAAAATATTTCCAGCATTTGAAAGGAAAGAATGCCCAGTATCCACTAGAGATTGTTGCCCCTTACCAAAGTTCCTTTCATCACTAAACATTTACTTATTTTGGTTATTTCTGTATGAATGGAACCAGACAATGTGTGACCTCACATTTGTGGCTTCTCTTTTATTTAGCATAACGTTTCCAATGTTCGCCCAAGTTGTAGTATGTATTGGTCCTTCATTCCCTTTCTATACCAAATAATATTCCATATGTGGACATTCCATATTTGATTTACCCACCCATGTGACGATGGATTTTGGGGGGGTTGTATCCATCTTTTGCAAGTATGCTCTAATGTGCACATATACATACTGGTTTGAGTGCAAAGCCTCCTTTTTAATGAACTAAAAGCTTCAGTTATTCTTGCCTTCAGTTTGTAGGAGAAGCAGGCCACAGAGCAGGGGGCTGGCTTCTTTGCCACTCTTGTTGCATGTTCTGGTTTTGACTCTCCAGCAGGCCCACTGTCAGTCACCCCAGGACCCTCCTCTCTTTTCGATGTCCCCTCTACCATATTGTTCTTTTCAGTGCCATGATGGGGGATGTCCTTCTGTATATATGTTTCTCTTATTGGTTGAAGAATAAAACACTGACTGGCCAATAGCCAGGGAGCAAGGATAGGCAGGGCTATGAGATGAGGAGAATTCTGGGGAGAGATGGCAGAGAAAAGTGGTCCGTGAGACACCATGCTACCGAAGGGGTAACATGCCGGATTGCAGGTAAGCCACAGCCTCATGCAATACATACTTTAATAGAAATGGGTAAATAATTAAGAGAGAGCTAACCAGTAAAAAGCCTGATCCATTGGCCAAACAGTTTCTAATTAATATAAGCCTCTGCGTTTATTGGGGGATGAAGGGTGTTGAGACCAGGCAGGACAAAAACTGGGACCACAGTGCCTCTCTCTTCAGTTGGCTCCAAGCCAGATATATGCACACATCTTGCAAGATACTTCCTGGCACGTGCTGGAAAACACAACTGCTTAAATTAAAGCAGAAGGGACCCCAGGGCCACTGATGAGACAAAGGATAACCAAGGAAGGCCCTGACATTGCAAACATTGTAATAATTGTCATTTATGAAGAACTGACTGGAAAATGATAGTGTCTTATTTAACGCAGCAGACGAAGCCCCACCGTCTCCATCTGCAAGATAAGGAAACAATAAACTCCTTCCAGCTAGGATCTGTGGAGTCAGGGGTTGAACTCAGGCAGGGGACTCCAAGTTGGTACTCAAGTCTAATTTCTAGAGGATCATGGGAGAAAGGGCTATGGATGAGCATAGGTGATGCTGGCTGGAAAACAAGATACGTCCTGGGTCAAAACAGTGCAGAATGGAGCAGAAAGCCCATCTGGGCTCATCAGTGCTTTCTAGAAGGAACAGGTCTCAGAGCACTGTGTGTAGGATATCTCACCAGTGATGGCTCATTGATGGTGAATGGCCTGGAACAAAGCATGATGGGAAATCAGCTTTGAAACTACATCTTCCCCAGAATGTTTGTATTGCTAAGGTATAATCACCCAGGTGACGCCTGGCACATGACTGGCATTCATTGCAGAACTTTTCAGGGGAATGAGCACACACACCATGCGTGGGCGCGCGTGCGCGCGCGCGCGCGCACACACACACACACACACACACACACACACACACACACACACACACCAAGCACACACACCCCTCCATAGAGAAATACCACAACTCTATAGAGTAAGTGTGTCTGTTTGTCTCCCCCCCCCATATAGAAAAATAAAAATAATAATGGGATGGGGGATGTCTAGTTATGCTAGCTGGGCTTGCCTTCTGCTTGCTGGTTGTCCCAGCTCCAATAACTGGCACTTGTTGTCCACTTCGGCATGAAGGCAATGGTGACGCAAACAGGACCTGAAAGGAGAGTCCTGGGACGGCTGTGGGTGGTCACCGAATTCACAGGCAGTTGAGGTCCCTGTAGCAGGAGCCATGTCTGGGCCAGAGTCGCTCAATCGGAATGCTCGTGGCCTGGAAGCTTGCTTTATAAGCTAGCAGGATTTCTAGCTGAGTGAGCTAACACCATTTCAGGTTGGTTTGTGCGATGGTCATTCTGGTCATTTCTAGTCCTGGGTCCGAAGCTGGCATGCCCATCGCTTCTGGGCAGGTGTTTTCTAAGTCTGTCTCCAGCCAGTTGAGAGGCATCGTCACTCCAGTCCTCTGTGGGTAGGGTTGACTCTCTAAAGTCCGGTTTGCATATGAATATGCCGAAGACTTCTCCAGCACCTCCCTCCGACTCTCACCTCCAGCAATCATTATAAAGTATACTTATTATCTTTACAGTCACTTGGAGATTGAGCCTTAATTTGGGTTATTAATTCTGTGGCTTTGCCTAATAACATTTGTACCTGTCCCAACACCAGCAGGCCAGAAAAGCCACAGGCTCCCTTAGATCACCGAGGGCTATGTCTTATATCCTCAACTCTGTTCCTGTCTAACTGTCTTAACGGTTTTGCTAAGGGGACAGCTGTCTCCGCAACAGGTCAGGTGAAGTGGGAGAAAAAAGCTACCCCAGGAAAAATGATCAGATTCAGATCTAAAGTGCAGGGGCGAGCAGTTCACACCCTTTGCCGAAATCTCTGCTCTTCCTGAGGTACCCCAGAGTTAGCTGGGAACCAGGTAGACCTGGGTTCAAGTCCTGGCTCTGCCAGCCTTCCATGTGCGCCTTGGGCGGGTCCAGTAATCCCTCTGTATCGCAGTGTGCTTGGCTGGGGATTGGGCGTAGAGCAGCTCTGTCTGGATCAAGAAGATCACCTACAGCGTGTTTTCACGGAAATCACCAACATCAGGCCTGGCACACCACACTGCTGGTTTTAATTTAGTACTGACAGCTGCCCACAGCTTGAATTTGGCCAATGAGAATCCAGCGAGTGGAGCATTTGTTTTTAGGATTAGAAAGTGTGACAAAAAGCTCTAAGCTCTAGTGGTTCAGATCTAAGAGAGTCTTTCAACCTCATCTGGACCGTGGTCTGGGGTTTCCTTCCAGGTCCACTCAACAGGTATGTGGGCTATTTAGTCATTTTGAGATAGAGTCAAGTTACAGCAAGCAGTGTGTGTGTGTGTGTGTGTGTGTGTGTGTGTGTGTGTGTGTGTGTGTTTGTGATCCAGAAAACCGAGGAGGGTGTAACATGAGGCAGAGGGTGGAAGGAACAATCCATTGTTTTCTATATTGCATACAGAATGCCCTTGGGTCTGTTATGTAGGTAAGCTAGACTCAATTCTCTCCCAGTCACTGAGCTGCACACCCACTCCATGACCAGCTACCCCTCCAGACCCTTCTATGAGTACTTCTCACTGCACCATGCCAGGGTCAACATGATCTGATGCAGTGGTTTCCCTGAGGGGGGTGGGGTGGGCAGGTAGGGTACCTGCAGGGCAGTGGGCAGGAATAGAGCCAGGGCAAGGCAGACGGATGGGCTCAGAGAGACACTTGGGAGAACAGAGAGGGTCCGAGTCTGTTTAGCAAAATGCCCAGCATCATGGGGCTCACAGTGTCACCAGGTGAAAGTGATAGAAATCTGACACTTGCCCTAATCTCCTTCTCCTTCTCCTCCTCCTCCTCCTCCTTCTCCTTCTGCTCCTCCTCCTCCTCTGCCTCCTCCTTCTCCTTCTCCTTCTCCTTCTCCTTCTCCTTCTCCTCCTCCTCCTCCTTCTCCTTCTCCTCCTCCTTCTCCTTCTCCTCCTCCTCCTCCTCCTTCTCCTTCTGCTCCTCCTCCTCCTCCGCCTCCTCCTTCTCCTTCTCCTCCTTCTCCTTCTCCTTCTCCTTCTCCTCCTCCTCCTCCTCCTCCTCCTCCTGCTCCTTCTCCTCCTCCTCCTTCTTCTCCTTCTCCTCCTCCTCCTCCTTCTCCTCCTCCTCCTTCTCCTTCTCCTCCTCCTCCTCCTTCTCCTTCTCCTTCTCCTTCTCCTTCTCCTTGTCCTCCTCCTCCTCCTCCTCCTGCTCCTTCTCCTCCTCCTCCTCCTTCTTCTCCTCCTCCTCCTCCTTTTTCTCCTCCTCCTCTTCCTCTTCCTCTTCCTCCTCCTCCTCCTCTTCCTCTGCCTCCTTCTGGAGCACCATTCCTGGAGGTACTGTAATACCAGGTTGATGTATGGAGTGGACAGAGCAAGCTGCTCCTATTCCGACTCGTAGTTCCAAAAATCCGTTTAATATATTGTCCTCAGAGAGAGGAATGTATTGCTCCTTGGCCTTTTGGCTAAGATCAAGTGTCGCCCTGATTTTCTAATGCTTTAGAAACTTCCCCAGTGCGTGTGTGCGAGCACATGTGGTATAGTGTGTGCACATGCGTGTTAATGACAATACCCACACATATGAGTGAAGAGGGCAGAGGACACTGGGTGTCATACTCCATCACTCTCCACTCTTCATCCATCCCTAACAGCACTGGGCTCACAGGCTCGTTATGTGGCCACGCTTGGCTTTTACATGTTGCTGGGGATCTGAGTGCAGGTCCTTGTGTTTGCACGGTAAGCTCTCATATCAGCCAAGTCACAGATAACTAATATTGACTGTCAACTTGATCACCCAGGAACAAGCCTCTGGGAAAGCCACAAAGAGTTTTTAGATCGAGTTAACTGGTTGAGGTGGGGGCATCCACCCTAAGTGCTGGTGGCACCATTCTCTGGGCCCTGATCTGAAAGAAGGAGACATCCATCTGAGCATCAGCATTAATTTCTCTCAACTTCCTGACTGGACACATGGTGACCAGCAGCTTCAGGTTCCGGTCACGGTGACGTCTGCTGCGATGGACTGTACCCTGGAACCATTAGCCCAGACAAACCCTGTCTTCCCAAAGCTGGTTTTGTCACAGCAACAGTTAAGCTAACACACTACCGCATACATTATGTTTCTCTCAGAAGAAAAGCTTCTGTTTGGCCTGGCCACACTCAGGCCTCCTGTGCCCCTGTGTTGGGCTCAGGGGACTCTAAAGCCAGAGACTCTAGGGTGGCATGTGGCTTGTTTGTCCTTACAGCTTAGGAGGGAACCACGGTGCCTGATTAACATTCTCCTTCCCTTCTACATCCTGTCCCTCAGTCTCAAGACAAACTCCACCTACTAACTGACAGGCTTGCACAGTCTCAGCATGAGAGAAGGCTGCTAATACCCTCTGGGTCATTCCTATAATAAAACCTAGGACACTTGTTAGTCCCTGCTCAGGTGGAGAAAGAGCAAGAAAATGAGAGGCCTGATGAGTCAATTGCCTGTAATGAGAGTTTTCCTAATGCCTTGTACTGTACCAGGCTCCCAAATCATGACAAGGGGACTTGTTATTAGTTATGAAGGCTTGGTCTAGCTTAGGCTCGGTTCTGACTACCTCTTTTAGCTTAAATTAACCTGCTTCTCTTTATCTACATTTTGCCTTAGGCCCTTTTACCTCTTCTTTCTGTGCGTCCTACTCTGTGTCTCCTGGCTAGCGACTGTCTGACTTCTAGCCCCAGGCGTGATCCTCTCTTGATCCTCTCTTGATCCTCTCTTTCTCCCTCATCCTCTCCTCCTCCTCTCCTTTTTGAGCCTAGCTTTCTCCTTCTATTTATCCTCTCAGCCTGCCTTCCCCGCCTATCCCTCTCCGGCCTAGCCATTGGCTGCTTAACTTTTTATTAGGCCAATGGGATGCCTTAGGCAGGCAAGGTGAAACAAATGTAAGTCATCTTTACATAAACAAATGTAGCAGAAATAAATGTAACACGCCTTTACAGAGTTAAAGGGAGTACAGATCACGTCTTTCACACTCCTGTATACAGTGGCCAGGGTAGTGGATGACCCACGATTGTCTCACACACTTGCTTAGTAAATGAACACATAATTTCTCCTTTTGCTCTCCGGGTATTCACTGTATACAAAGGAGTCACAAAGGGGAATCAATTGTTGGAAGCAGCTGTGGCAACAACTGTCTACAAAGGCGATGAAAATGCCAAGATGAGAGCACGGGACATCCTTGGGGTGGGGACCTTTGAGAAAGCCTTCAACTGTTAGTAACATGGGGCCAGGGTGCAGCTGGGTGGCAGAGCATTTCCCACGTGCAAGAGGCCCTGGGTTTAACCCCCAGCACAGCATGAAGAAGAGGAAGGAAAAACAAAAGGAAAAAATGGTTTACGTAGGACACAAACACATCAGCCAGCCTCACAGATTTGAAGAATACGTGTTTATCTCACAAGATATCCCAGGGAGCTTGAAAATGAAGATGAGAACCAGTCATGGTGGTGCACACCTGTAACCCCAGCACTTGGAAGGCAGAGCTCTGTGAGTTCCGGGACAGCCAGGGCTGTGAACACAGAAAACCTGTCTTGAAAAACCAAACCCAATTTTTTTTTTTTAAAAAAAAAAAAAGGAAAGAAAATGAAGATGGGAATCAGGTGTGGGTTATTCTTAACCCCAGCCTTTGCAAATAAAGCTGGAAGATGGAGGGTTCAAGGCCAGCCTGAGATCTTGTCTCAAAAACAACAAAGGACCAGGTGAAGTTGAAAGCAGAGAAGCCAGCATTATGGTGAGAGTGGACATTGCCCAGTACTGTCCGGAAGCCTGATATTGAGCCAAGTCCCTTATACACGTGCTCTTCTTTAATCCTCACGCTATTCTGCTTTTACAGGCCAGTGCTGTAGGTAGGAGAATTCACGCAAACAGATCTCACTGGATTACATGAAGCGCACACTTTAGCTTCATGTGAATAAAAACAATGGATTTTGGACAATAATGTATCTGAGTATAGCCAAAGGATTGGGTAAAGGGACCCTGGCTAAAAAGGAAGGGCTAGAGACTAGAAATGTATCTTAGGGACAGGTTTGCCTAGAGACCCTGGGTTTGAGCCCTAGCACAACCAGTCGACCAGGCAATCATCAATGAATCTAGATGTTAAATGCCACCAATAAGTCAGGAATACTGAGAATTGTGTGGGCTGAGTAGTTGTGGAAAATATCTCACAAGTACTGGTGTCAAACACGAGACCAGACACCTGTTGAGGGTTGAGGGTGCAGCTAAGATGGGGAGCTGCAGCTGGAGGAGATGGTGGTACCATGAGCAAAAATAGCAGAACAGGTGGCAAAGCTGGGAGCGAGGATTAATGGTTTGCCTTAAGACTTGATCCCACAGAACAGTAGCTAAAGGTCACCGAGCTATGCATGTGCCGAGAGCTGAGGTCCCCATGACCCCGGAGCCCTGCTGGCCTGCTATGCCACAGTCTTGGCAACTGTTCAAACATGACCGGACTCTGGCTCAACTCAACCCTGCTGCCTGTTTAAAATGATTGTCCTGACAAGGAGTCGAGGAGAGGAAAATCTGTGACAGCACTATTCAATAATTCAGCGCAGAGCCTGCCCTGGCCGCAGAGCTACTGTGTCAAAAGGAGTGTTTAAAAATAAAAAAAAAAAAAATCCAATTTCCGTGCTAAGTCATGCCTGGACAGCTGGAGGGTCGCCAGAGGAGAGTCTAGATCTTTTGTAAGCAGGTCCTGGGAGAAACAGGTTGTTATAAAAATCAATCTGGTCTGCCACGTGACTCATTTGCATATGTCAGTTCCATCCGCTTAATTGTGTCTATGGTCCCCTAATTCCAAATTAAGCTATCTGGTACAAGCTGTGGCTATGGAGTCAGATGTGCTCATAGGGGAAAGGGGCTAGCCTCGTGTCACTCTTCCTTATGCTGCTTTGAACCAATTCTGACCAAGATGGAGCATCAGAGGCGCTCCCCAGGGACAGGTGGGCGGGGCTGTGGGGAGCAGCTGAAACGCTGCTGGGGCTCAGCGGGCAGCCAAGTGCCTAAGCGCCCTGCTCTGGGGGAGGCAGCTCTCTCAGCAAGCTCTTCCGTGCCCACTGTTTGTCTCACCCTTCCTCAACCTCCGTTCTTGTTTTCTTGAAGCCCAGTCTGCTCAGATTTGAGGTCAACTAATAAGCAGAGGACTTTGTAAGGACGCTGGGATAGGATGCACTTGCAGCTGGACCAAACGTGCGCAGGGGTGGGAGTGGGGGGCCACGGTGATGCCCAGGTATTCTCAGAGTGGCCGGATGCGTGATGAGGGGGCGAGTTGAGCAACTGTGGAGGTGGACACGGGGCAGGGATGCTTCTAGCAGGAGGGATCTGCCCAGGGTACCACTGATGTCCTATCTCAATGGCCAAAGAACTCCCGAGCCCAGCTCTCCATAACAGGCCCTTTCGGAGAACTGGTGCATGGACTGTACTTCAGCCTCCACTTACCCCTTCCTTTGGCTTTGTTTGTTTGTTTTTGTTTTTCAAACTGCGGTACGATAGACTGGTATGTTCAGAGCCTTTTGCGCCCCCCCCCCATTATGTAATTCAAAGTAAAAATGATGCTGACTCTTGAAACATGAAACTTCAAACAAGTGCCCAAATGAAAGTGATTTCACTTGAGATGTTTAGATTGCAAAATTTTGATGTAGCTCTTACTGAAGTTAGATACGTTTTCAGTCTGGCTGGGTCTCTACACCAATATTTAGTCAGAAGTCGGGCAGTTCACACTTCATACTCAAGGCCTTCATGCCCATGGCTGTAATCTGGCCAGCCAGCACCCTGGTTTCCAGGTCCCAGGCTCGCTCAGGGTTAAAGCTACATGGTGCTGCTGCTGGAAGACCATTATTTAGGAGGATCGGTTGGACTTATGGGGCTTCTACCTCCCTGGTACCCTGAGTCTGGTAGAACTTGCAGGGCTCACTTGAGCACTCCACCCCAGGTGTGATGCAGTTTTGCCTGGACTTTGTGTTTAGATGCTTAGTTTCTACCAGCTGTGTCTGGCTCCAGGTTCCAGCCTTGCCAAACAAACGTCCAGTATAATAACTGCATCTATATTCACCCGCCACATTTGCAGAGCTGGGTCAGCAGAAGCTGAAATCTGGCTTCTTATATGTCCTTTGGTGGTTTTTAAAGACAAATCCACACAGTATGTGATATTTCTCCCTTCATGATGCAGAGTGTGGGTTTGATTGGTTAATTGCCCTCCCCCCTTCTAGGAAAGAGATGCTATTTATTCCTTCTCTTCTCAGTCTTTGGCTCTGGAATTCCTGCAGCTCTGAGAGGACCACACGGTGAGAACTACCCTCATGCAGTGGCCAGCACTCGGCAGCCATATGAGAATGTATTACCTTGGAGTGATTCAGCCTACCCCTATGAAGCCCAGTACTCATAATGAGACACCGGGAACCTGACCTGTCCTGCTACAATGATTCCGATTTCAATGTCATGAGGCAGTGCTTATTGGTTTAAGCTGCTGAATTTTGAGGCAATTTGTTCCTCGGGCACAGACAGCAATGCATATCCCAAAGATGATATTAGAGTGAGAGATGGGATCTCTAGTTTTGATGGTTAACTTGATTGACTGGAGGGATACCTCGGAGACCAGTAAAGGCCACTTCTGGTGTGTCTGTGGATCTGTTCACAGAGATGAGTAGGTCATGAGAGCTCTGACCAGATAGATCACTCACTGGTGTTCAGCTGGGAGGTGGCACTGAGGCAGCTGGAGCCCGGGTAGAGGATGGTCAGGGTTAGGGATATTAAAGTCATTTCCTTGTCCCTGGAAATGAGGCTGCAAGTACCCATCCTCCTGACCCTTAGAGCCCAGTTCTCTCTCTTGCATCTTCACACTTTGATGCTTATCTCCAACTTTCAGATATATGACTAAGGAGCTGAGGTGCTTAGGGCCTTTCTAGATCATGGTGTGTGTGATTGTGTGTGTGAGTGTATGGGTGCTGTGTGTATGTGGTATGTGGTATATGTTATTTACAATATATGTGTATGTATGTTATAGGTATATGGTATGTCTGATATATGTGTATGTGATATGTAAGATGTATGTGTATATGTAAGTATGGTTCTTAAACTTTTAAAGAAAGTTACAAAATATGTTAACATGCAGAAAAAAACACTAGAAAATAACAGGGCACCTTTGTATCTGCTATCAAGAATAAACATACCATATTTGTGTTAGATCCCTCTCTCTCTTTTTAAAAGTAAAATTAATTAATACAGATAGTGCCAAATAACCCCACTTTCTTCCACTCCCTAAAACTGATGACTGGGTAGGAGCTGATGTGCCCTGAAGGTCCTTTCTCTGCTATTGCTGTTTCTTCTATTTCAAGACTGTATTCTATTGTTGTGTCCATTTAAAAGCCTTACATAATGGTATCAAGCTGTCCATACTAATTTCCTGCTTCTTTCTGCTCTACATTCTATTTATTTCCCTCCGTCTTAAGGTAGTGACACCCACAAGGCAAGACCCAGTACAGATCCAGATCATCTGTCACTCCAAAGTCACCACTAAGATCTTGGCTTTTTGATACCCAGGCACTACGCTGCAGCAAATGAGAAGCCTCGTCTCACTTCTGAATCTCAGGAGCAATCTGTCTGCCTGTCTATCTGTCTGTCTTGTGACGCTATTCTTTGCCTGAAGCAAAAATGCCTGTGCTGAGGGGGAGATGGTTGGGGGCAGCTGAGAAATTCACAAGCAGAAATCTCGATTCATTCACTCACATTAAGATCCTGGCCAAAGGTGGACTCACAAGAAAGACTGGAAACAAATCAATGAATAAAAAAGTTGGAACACCTAAAGAGTAGGAAGGTGGGAGAGGGTTGTTCTGTTCTTTCTGGGTTCCAGGAATCTGAAGAGGAGTGACTGGCCTTCCCTGCTCTTCCTGTTCCCCCAGTCAGTCTCCAGTTGCCGGGGAAGATGTTGATATCACCCCTGGGACATGCATCCTACATCACCGCCCCCATATTGCTCAGTGCAGCCATGGAGGCCCTTCCTGGATTGCAGACGGAGCTCCTTCTAGGTCCAGCCCTGCACATGCCTGCTACCAGCCACCCAATAAGCTCAGTTTGGACTCTCAAGTATAAAAGCACCAATAAGGACTCTTAAACTGTTAACCACAAGGCTTAACCTCACAAAAAATAACTCTGTCTCAACTTTCTCAGCAGCCTGAGGACCTTTGTCAGCAGTCATGGCTCCCAGGGATGGTACACACTTTCAGGGAAGAACAAGGGCTCCAGATTGACTAGTGATGCAGGATGATAGAAAGCCTGAGAAGACAAGCAGTCCCGGGTCTGTATCAGTCCTGAGCTACGCCTTTTCTGCCACATTATAACTTCTTTAGGATGTTCAGTGAACAGGCCCTGTGTGCCATAGGCTCTCCCTGCCTCCTTCCCCCAGGAGGTCCAGTTTCTGCCAGTGTCCGGCAGCTAGCTGACCTTGCAAGGCTTGCTGGATGCAGCCACAGTGGAGGCATTCTTGTGGCTGAGCTGAGAGGGCCAGTTGCCGTTGAGTTGTCTTAGTACTCCAGAAGATCCTCGGGGCTGCAGGCAATCAATGCAGAAGTCTGAAGTGGCCTTCACTTATTGAAAGTCTTGGCAGCAAGTCCAACGTTGTTTCATTATTTAGACTCTTGATTGAGGTGTGCGTGCGCTTCTGTGGGGGAATGAGTCACCTGGGTCCCACCATCTCATTTCTTTTTTCTGATGGAAGGAGACAGGCAGCCTGGCCTTGGGAATTTTAAATAGCAAAAGGAAAAAAAGTGCAGTCCCAACTCACAGCCGCTCTCATGTTGCATGCGCTGGTCCTGCTGGGGTGGGCTGCTGACTGAGGGCTTGTAGACATCTTACTTCTTGCTAAATCACAATGAGAAACGCAAGGCAGAATCTGTGGGACTTTGAAAAGAATTGCTAAAACATGCGACAGAACTCCTTCCTCTGTCCTGTTGGGGAGCGGTAGGTGTGTGCCACTGCCCAGTGGCAAGAAAGCCTCTACAGAGAGACATGGCGCCTTCAGGCTTTGGGGTCCCCAGAGGCCCTGGGGGAAGAAAGTGTTTGGGGTGCATAACCAAGGGAAAGTGACTGGAGGTCAGCTTTGGATGAGTCCCCAGCCCTTGCTGCAGATCAAATAATCCTTGCTGGGTCCAATGACATAAATATTCAATAAGGATGCCGGGGAGATCAGAGGGGGGAGGAGATACAGGAGACATTAGCAGAAGATGCTGACTGCTAGCCAAGAGCTAATGGGAAAGTCGGCAACTGAAGATGGATCCTACCAGGCACGGCTTGTGTTCCCGCCCTGTGACTTGCACAGGCCTTGCTCTAAAGGTACACGATGTGGAAGAATTTGCCTGTCTGGGTGAGAACAGCCAGCAGGAAGACAGCATTCATTTCTTGGTTTGGTTTCCAGTAGTTTCCTCCTCTATCTGGAAGTGTTGCCTCTGAGCACATTCGTCCGGACTAAACAAGTTCCAGGAGTGCACTTCACTCAGCCATGTCCCCGCCTGAGCCTCGAAACAGTCCTGGCACTTCCTTCAGTTCAGCCGTTACTTGGGATGGACCTCCTGGCTTCAAGGCCTCTCTCTTCCTCTTCCCCCCAACTTGCTCTTTCAAATGAGGAAGCGCCACCTGGCCTTGAGAAAATGAGGAGGAACTTAACAGGAGGACAAAGGGAAGCCTCATTCCAGGAAGAGGAAGCAGTTAATATAAACGCCCTAAGAAAAGCAAAGAACAAGAGACAGCCAGAAACTGGGCCAGTGTTGAGGTGGGGACCTGGGGCTCGGGCTAGCTTTCCTTGAAAGTAATTTTATGTTTAGCCGTTAAAATGGTCAAAAGAGTTACGTTTTGGTTCTGTGTATGTTTATATTAATTGTTTCTTTGATCATGGACAAAGAACTAATCTTGAAATTGATAAGAAAGTTGAAGAAAAATTAATAAGAAACCAAGTTTTAAAATAATCCATAACCCCATGGGGATGGGGGCAGGGAGGAACTGAGCAAAAGACAAGATTCCCTTCATAGGAAAAGAACCGTGACAACTGATTAAAACGCATACAAGACATTAGACCTCAGCTCGATAAGAGAAATGCCAATTAATTTTCTACTGAGCTATCAGTTCAACCTACTATGTTGACAAAAATTGAAGGCTTTGATAGTGTCTTTCAAACCCTGATGGCAGAAAGGTAAGTTAGCACACACGGCTCAGGCGGGGAACAATTTGGCAGTGTCTGTCCTGATTGTAAAGGCTTTGGTCAACCATCCTCCTCCTCCCCCTCCTCCCCCTCCCCCTCCATTCAATCAGGTGTCATTGAAGAGCTACAGTAAGTACCTGTGTGAGTAGTAATGTGTGTAATGAGTATTGACCACAGCCTGATGTATGTAACACTATGTTCAGGCAGCAATCGGTACCCACCAAGCGAGAATATCATCAAACAGGTTGTGGCCGGATCATACAGCGGAGTGCTGTGTGCCGTCTCAATGGCCCCAATTGCTCTCGAAAACACCTTCCAGCTGATCTGGTGCCACAGGCCTGGAGTTCCACTTTTCAGAGGGCTGGGGTAGGAGGATTGCAAGGTTCAGAGTCAGCCGGGGTGGTTAACAGTGTGCTGCCTGAAAACAAAGTCAGAAGGGGTGGGGCTAGTGGGGAGTAGAACTCAGGGTAGAGCTGCTTGCCTGGTCTTTGGGATACTGATTGAATACTTGGTGTCATGAGACCATCAGAAGTTCTCCCAGGAGATCCTTGGGGGTGGGGGTGGGGCGTGTGGAGGATAAAGATCAACATTGGGTACCTTGGGTCAGCTAGATGGCTCAGTATGTGAAGATGTCTACCACCAAGCCCGAAGCCTGAGTTCAATCCCCAGGACCTGCATGGTGGAAGGAGAGGACAGATTTTTTTCCAAGTTGTTCTCTGACCTCTAGGTGTGCACCCCCTAACACTCCCCATGTGTGCACACTCACATATATTTTTACAATATGGATCTTCCATCAATCTCCACCTTCTCTATCTCTATCTCTCTCTGTCTCTCTTGAAACAAGGTCTCTGTATGTAGCCCTGGCTGTCCTAGAACTTGATATGCAGAACTCTCTGAAATCCGCTGTCTCTGTTGGGATTAAAGCCCTGTGCCCCGCACCCCACAGGGGGGAATCTTTTGTCTAGGAATCCAGACACTAGGAAGGCAGAAGTTGGGGTCCTTATGCTTGCTCAGCAAGTTCTTTTCCGCCTGACCACCTCTCTGGCTTCTGTGGCTTCCTAAGTAGCCCACCTGTGTTTAAGTCTTTCATCAAGCAGATCCTGCAGGGAAGATTGGAAAGCCTAAGCCCCGCTGATGACTCTGCTCCTTTGTGTGCAAAGCTTCATCCCCAGGGTGACAGGCCTGCGTCCTTGATGACTCGGTTGCCCTACAGCCTAGGGACTGCCCACTCAGCGTCTTTATGCTGTCGCTCACCACACCTAGCCCTTGACTTCTTCAATAATGCTGTGTTTAGATCGCCTCTGCCCCGAGGAACTTTCTGTGATGGTGCTCTGCGATACTCTAGAACTGTTCAAAGACAAGAGGCATCCCGTACTGCAGCTTATGTGGCTTATGCAGCTTATGCAATTGGGGCACCGAATTCTTCTTTGTCAGTTTTACTAAATGGTCACTTGTGACTAGCGGTTGCCATGGCAAGTGATATAGATTTAGATTATTTGCAGTCTGTTAGGATTCTAGTATTATAATAATACTAAAATATTAATAATAACAATAATAATAATAATAAACAACCCACGATCAAAAGTGGTGTGCAGAGGAGAGGGTTTATGTCAGCTTATGATTCTCAGGTCACACTCCAGTATTGAGGGACATCAGGGCAGGTATTCAAGGCAGGAAGCTGGAGGCAGGAAGTGAAGCAGAGACCATCGAGGAACACTGCTTCCTACCTTCCCTCTGTGTCTTACTCAGCCTTCTTGGGCACCCAGGACCTTGGGCACCTGCGTAGGAGTGGCAGACACCCAACAGTGGGCTGGGCCCTCTCACATCCATCCCTAATAAAGTTGAGGGTGACCATGAGCTTCTACACTTGGTCTTACACACAAGGCAGAGAAGTTGTGACTTTGAACTCCAAAGCCTCCGCCTCCTGAGTGCTCTGGTTAGAGGCGTGCACCATCACACCTGGTGGCAAGGGCTGAAACCAGGGCATCCCCGAGGCTAGGCAGGCACTCCGACAGTGGAACTATCCTCAAACCCCATATTACTGAGTTTAGTACTTGATTATCTAAACTGATGGGAACACACACACACACACACACACACACACACACACACACACACACGAGCTTCCTGAACCAATTCTGTATTTCACAAGGCAAGAAACTTCCAGCAAGTTTTGGAGGCAGTAAAGAAACACATTAGCACTTCCCATGGTCACCCCAGGCAAACAGAGGCCAAAAGAAAAGAGAGTGAATAGATGTTGCTTCCACCCGCTTTTCTTCTGAGAAAGCCTTGAGTCCCCTGGGAGTGAAAATAGTCAGCCTCTCCATTTATGAGTCACCCAAGAGCCACCCATATAAGTGTTCCAGGCCCCCGCCAGCAGGCACTCACAGAGTCAGGGCTGAGGGGCTGAGTCATCATTGCCATTTCTCAGAACAGGTGTTCTTTGGCAAAATTCTGGGGAGGATGCTCCACCCAGCCAACACCTGTGCAGGCGGCAGCCCAGAGCCAGGCAAGAGGTCTGTTCTGTTGAGGAATGTAGGAGGCAGGAGTTACCAGGGCCCTAGGTCCAGGGACACCGTAAGAAATTAGGTCCAGGGTGGTTTTGTGTACCACTTGCCCAGCTAGAGACCAGCTCCCCTGGCTGTGCTTTGGGAGCTAAACAGACTTCCAAATGGGCAAGCTTTTTCCAGCAGTTGTCCCTGCTGGTTACAACTGTCATTGCCACTGGCAGAAAGCAAAAGCTGAGATTTCATGGTCACAAGTGGGGTGACGCTAGAGAGGATGTGTGTGTGTGTGTGTGTGTGTGTGTGTGTGTGTGTGTGTGTGTGTGTGTGTGTGTGTGCATGCTTGCCTTGGTCGGGTCCCATAGATGTCACTGATCACTACCAAACAGTACTGGCAGACTACATACCTAGAGCGGGCAGTGTTTGCACCATCCTGCAAAATGAAAGGCGTTCCCCTTTGCTTTCAGCTTTAGAAGATGCATGAAGAGCAGCAAACCCTTGAGGGTCCCACAGAGCCTGAGCTCTCAAAGCTGACAGACAACACCCTCTGCTCTCATTTCTCAGCTCTGCGGACCCTAACTCTACCCAGTCCTGCGTGTGGCACACTGTCTGCTCCGGCGTTGCTCAGAGACGGGGAGACTACGGTGCTGGGTTCTCTTAAGGCTCCGGAGGGCCAGGGCAGTCTCTGGGGGAGCCATCATCTGGATCTTGGAACTGTTTTAACATATCCAGCACACCACTCAGGCCCAGCAGGCTGCGTGGGCGAAGCTCATACTAAACGTGATGTGTGGGAGAAACTTTGATAACCAGTTGGAAAAACAGAGCTTCATCTAGGGCTCCGGGAAGCGCAGAGGTCGCGTGTACCAGCACTCCGCACCGCGCCTACCTTTGGTTCTTTTCCCAACACATCCTAAAGGCTTTGAGGCGGGAGACTGGTGCCCGGGAACCCGATCCTTGTGGAGTAATGCACAAACAGCAGCTGAGGATGAGTCTGTCGGAAGAGTGCTTGCCTGGCTGCTCAGATCCCTGGATTCATACCTCGCACCACGTGGGTACGGTGATGCAGACCTGTGGTCCTAGTGCTCTACAGGTGGAGACAAGGGGATCAGACGCTAAAGGTCGGTGAATATAAGGCCATTCTGGGCCATACGAGGTCAGGGGACCCTGGCTCCAATAGAAAGTCCAGATAGTATCCGAGCCTAGTATCACACTTGTCATCCCAGATCTGCTTCTTGAAATCCCAGCTGTGTCCAAAGTCTGTGGTTTCTGTCATCGCACTGTACCTCAGAGCTCTTGGCCCTTCAGATGGCGGGCTATTTCTGTGTTCTGTGTGACCGAAGGAAGGGCTGGTGTAAGGAAGGGCTGGTGTAAGCAGATCTCCTGGGCTACCTGGAAGATTCTTTTCAGATCTCCTGGAGAAAGGTACTCTCCCAGCTTCCAGAGTGTAGTTCTGTGTGTATCTTCAGCTGCTGGAGATTCATTCCTGCAGAAATTATCTCCCAAATAAAGAACACATATAAAGAAAGGCAATCTCTGTGTGATGAAGTCACAGAATTGTGTCTTTTGGTGCTTACACAAATATTAGCTGGGTGGTGGTGGCGCATGCATTTAATCTCAGCACACAGGAGGCAGAGGAAGGCGTATCTCTGTGGGTTTGGGACCAATCTGGTCTCCATAGTGAGTTCCAGGACAGTCAGGGCGGTTACATAGAGAAACTGTGAACCAAAAAACAAAAACAAAACAAAACAAAAAACAAAATCAAAAAGAGAGAAAGAGAAGAAAGAAAGAAAGGAAGGAAGGAAGGAAGGAAGAAAGAAAAGAAAAAAGCAAAGATCTAAAGGTGCAGAAACTATACAAAACATAATTCAGCCTTCCCAGAGATCCCTGTGACCCTGTGGAAGTGTGAGCTGGACCTTTCACTTGGTATGGATTCAGAATTCTTCAGTTCATATTCACCCTCCTCCTCCTCACAGCACGACACGGATTGCCCAGTCTTCACTGTCTGTCAAGTAGGCCAACAGCCCATCCCCCCCTCACTCTAGAATGCTTTGTTTATTCTTTCCCACTAGCTGCACAAGTTGGGTTTTCCACTGGACCTTGGCCGATTGGTTGCCTCTGATCACAGGAGAAGACTGGGATCTGGAAGGCGCTCTGATCTGGCGACCAGACCACTCAGAAAGACCATGCCCAGGGTTAACCAGGAGCTAAACTCGCTCACCTCCACTCTCGGGTGATGTCTGGTGATGCTGGAGATGTGGCTGGGGTCCTAGTGAGAATGGGGTGGGATTCTGGCACCCTTATGGTTTGCATGCTTTGGTCACATGGACTTCTGTGACCTGCTGAGAGATGTCGTGACTGAGCCATTGTTGTGGAGGAGGGCACACCAGGAGATGAGTGACTTTTGCATTTTCTCAGTCTGGTGACTCTTGGGAGAAGCAGAGGCCATAGCAGTGTGTCTCAAGGTAGGATCTGATTAAAGGACGCGTTAGTGTTGTCACAACCTTTGAAGAAGGTTGCTTTTTATCGTTTCACTGGAGGCCATCCAGTTCTCTTTAAGGAATAGTGGCTGGCTAAGAGTCTGGCTGTCAGCCAATGTCAGACGAGTTTTTGAGGGTAATCTGCTTGTCTGGAGATGCGGTGGTAATGTCCATGTGTCCCACTAACCCCACACTAGTCAATACCATTTAGTAAAAGTCTCTCAAGATGCCACGTATGTTGAACCCAAATATAATGTTGTTTATAATCTCTTTGATCTCCCTCCCTTCTAAGGTCTAAACCAAATACAGTGCAGTCAGTGAGCAGCTTAATTTGAGCTGTTAAAGACTTAAGTTAACCCAAATATACGCTGATAATAAAATGCGCATGTCGTTTCTATAGTAAAAGTGTATAGTTAAAATATAGCGTCGCTAATTCAAATTAACCATTAGAAACAGAATCATTTCTCATAAAAATAACTCGGTAAGAGACTTTGGTTCAAAATCCCAAACATTCTCAATAATATCCCTCAAAATATGTGGTGGCTCCCATGCTGAGGCAGTAAGTTAGCTTTAAAAGGTACAAGATTCACATTCAATATATGAGGAGGATAAACAGTGCCTTTGAAGCCCAAAGCCGCCTTTTAAAAAGCTGAGAAATGCCACATATAGAAGGCTTCCCGCCTGAGCCTGTGTTCGGAGGATAAAGGGAGCCCAGGCCAGGTACATGCACAGATAAGGGGAAAGGGCAATTCAACAGGGCCCTCTGCATCTCAAGGACAGTGGTCAATGAGCAACCAACAGCCACTAAGTAGCATCCTTCGAGCAGCTGCATCTCTCAGGGGTGTTTGCAGCCTAGGGAACACACGCTGATCTCCCAGGTGGAAGGTGGGGTAGCCAACCATTGGATTGTAATTCTTCTGACAACAGTCCTGACTGCGCCACACGGTTTATGATAGAGAGGGCAGAGGGCAAGTTCCAGCCCTGGAAAGCACCATTTTCTAGACGATGAACAAGGGTACTCATAACCTTTTAGCTCTGAATCACTCAGCTCTGTCAGGGCGCAAAGCTAAGGAAACATGAGAGGAGGAGCTGTTTTTGCTCTCTGGGTCCTGACAACAGATGACACATTCCTAGTCATTCCAGGCGCTGGAGGACTTCCTGCGAGGTCACTCATCTCCAGTTGGAGGTGAACCAGTCCATGTTGCTGCTTGATATTTTCCACTGCATCTTTGCACTGGGCTTTAGTCACATGGTCAGGCAAAGTCCTAGGAGGACTTTGTACGTTTTTGAAACTCCTCCTTCTATGGGGTCCCTTGTGCCTATCATCAGTGGTTCAGCCCATAGACCCCTCTGCCTGGAAACTGCCATATCCCTCTGGCCTGATTTTGTCCTGGTTTCTGGTCAGAGCCCACAGAAGTCTCCATCTCTCCGAAAGACTCCTGATTCTGGAAACACTACCACATGGGCGGGATTGCTGCATGTCTGAGCTGCTTTCAGAACATTTACAACTTTCCTCAAAATATGTCCTAGGCTGGGGAGGTGGCTCTGAGGTAGACTACATGTGTATGCTTAGGGTGTCCATTTCCTAGCACCGCATACACACAGACACACACAGACACACACACACACACACACACACACAGACACACACACACACAGACACACACACACACACACACACAGACACACACACACACACACACAGACACACACACACAGACACACACACACACAGACACACACACAGACACACACACACAGACACACACACACACACACACACACAGACACAGACACACACACACACACACACACACAGACACAGACACACACACACACACACACACACACAGACACACACACACACACACAGACACACACACACACACAGACACACACACACACAGACACACACACACACAGACACACACAGACACACACACACACACAGCCATACACATGCATACATGTGCATGTATATCCACCCACCCACACCCACATGCACAAACACACTCCCATACACGCACACACACATACCCATAAACATGCATACACATGCATCTATATACACACACACCCATGTAACCACCCTGTTACGAGCACTTTCCCACCAGCCTGGTCTCACAGCCACATCAGCCCCAAATAACACACAGAGACACTGTATTAATTATGAAACTGTTGGCCAGTTACTAGTGTTTCATATTGGCTAGCTCTGTCTTATCTTACAGGAGAGAGGGTCTGGACCTCTCACTCCTCTTGTGTCCTTCATTTTGACTCCTCTCTACTACATCTCCCAGAATCCTCCATTCCCTAGTCCCGCCTATCTTGCCTCCCTATTGGCCAACAATGCTTTATTCATTAACCAATAAGAGAAACATATTTACAGAATGACATCTATCACATATGCATGCACGCACTCACACACTCATACACATGCATATGTACTCACAAAACGAGTGGCCAAACCTCCTTCTGACTTTTGATTTGTATGGTCACAGCCAACTTGTTAGAGAATATCAGTTGTCTGAGGCTCTGCGTGTTCTCAGGCTGAAGCAGCCATGGCCCAGAAAGCTAAGCACAGGCATAGAAGAAGGTTTGTGCATAGTCTTGCTACCCAACCCATGGGCTCCCCCTCCTCCTTTCTTTGTGGGAGACACCACATCACAAAGGAGGGTGTTGGAGTTGGAGGCACCTTTCCTGGTTGGAGCAGGCCTGCTGGGGGAAGCTCACCACCGCCCAGTTGGGGAGTACACACTTGCTGTGTCTGTGCTGAACTGGGTAAGATGAGAAATAGAGGACTTGCTGTTTCCACTGGGAGTTCCAAACAGAGCTACAGAGCTTCAGGCACTGGGCACAGCCCCAAGAGGGCTTGAAAGGACACTGGAGGCTTCCTGACACCCTCCTGCTAGCTTTAGTAGACACTTGGTGGTCCCCAGTAGTAAGGCTGTGCCCTTTGGAGCCTTCTGAACTTCTGAAATGTATATTCCAGACATCTAACAACTGCCTCAGAAGGGCTCCTAAGGCTGGCTGGCCAGTCGATCTAGCTGACCAGGTAAGTTCCATGCTGAACAAGAAACTCTTGTCTCAAAAAATAAGGCAATATAAATAATTCTCCTTCACTGAGGGGATGTAAGCAAATACTTCTTACTAAAAACTACTGTCATCGTGTCAAACTGGCTTCCAAAACTCCTAAAAATTAACAATGGGCTCTTGCAACCAAACTGGATTCCAGCTCATCACCCAACATGACTGAAACTGACCCAAGACAATACTGGCTCTGGAGCCACACAGCCTGAACAGGGTTCCCAGCACATTGCAATTCCCCTTCTATGTCTCATAGATCCAGAACCCACTTGTCCATGGGACCCAGTCTAGGTTCCGTCCATGGAGGACAAATGGCTGCTGCTTGGATCACTGCACGAGAGGGAGGTGAGACTCCTCCACAGGTATCTCTGTGAGACATCTCTGTGTATGCGAGTCTGTCCTGAGAGCTGGGCGGGGCTGGGGAGGATGGTGATGCTCAGCCCCCAGACTGAGCAGACTGGCATCTGATGGTCCACTAACTGAGAAAGGAGCCATGTGAAGCAATAATGCTCTGGATATTTGATCCAACGTGGTGCTGAGAAAGGACGAGGGAGAAATGCTGACCATACTGTGATACAATGTTTATGATCTAATAAAGTTTGCCTGGAGATCAGAATGTAAAGCTAGCCACAGCCATAGAGGCCAGGCAGTGGTGGCACACACCTTTAATCCCAGCACTCGGGAGACAGGCAGACGGATCTTTCTGAGTTCAGGGCCACCCTGAGCTACATGAGAATGAATCCGTCTAAAAGAGAACCAGAGCTCATGCCTTTAGTCCCTAGAGAGGAATATAAGGCAGGAGAAGACAGGAGCTCAGTGCGGTCTGAGGTTTGGTGGAAACAGATGCAGTCTGGAGATGCAGTCTGAGGACAGGATTGAACTTTCAGCCTAAGCACTGGCAGAGGTGAGGACTGTAGCGGCTTGGCTGCTTTGCTTTGCTGATCTTCAGCCTTAACTCCAATGTCTGTCTCTGGGCTTTTATTTGTGCTACAGCACTGGGCATGGCATTGTGTACTTAACAGGCAAGCATTTATCTTCAACAGAAGGTCACATACACAGTAGGGCTTCCATAAATCCTGATTCACATCTAGGGCCCTTTCTACCCTGAGGGTTTTACTCCGAGTACAGAGGTGTACAGAGAAAACAGAGATGCTAGATGAGATGTGACTACAATTACCTGTAAAATGGGCAGAGAAAAGGCAGGGCCCTCTGTGGTGAAGCCTGGCAGGGAGGAAGGGTGCAGACAAGAGCATCTTTGGCAGCAGCCTCTGTACCTTTGCTGTTGTGCTTGTCATGAAAGCCCAGCAGCAAGGATGAGCTGGTACAGTCTCCCACTCAGAGAAAAGTGGTTTATTCTCCCTTTCCTCCTGCTATTCCACCGTCTGCTATTGCTTCCTCTCCATCCATGTCTTTCCTTCTACCGATTTTACTGTGTTCATTTATTTATTCATGCATTCAACTAAACATTAGGCCAGTCATTATGGGCACCTAAGCCAGCCGTTGGTATCTACGGGCAAACAAACAACCTTGGTTTTCATTTACTTTGAATAAGAATTTCATAAGCATTTTACTCAAAGGAAGGGTGTGTTTTTCATGCAGGGAGAATGTTTGATTGATTTCAATATTCACGAAGGATGAGAACTCTTGTATCACCCTGGGCTAGGCCAAGATGCTGTGTATTGTTTCTTCTATCCAGGAAGGCTTGTGAGCCCTGTTGTATTTTATTACCTCAACTCCCAGGTGATGGTCTCATTAAAGTGCACATCGAACGGGCTCCCTGTCTTCTCCCTAGAGCTCCCAAGGTTGCTTGAAAGCCGGCTATGCAGGAATCAAGAGAAAATGCCATATGGAACTTCTGGCTGCCTGTGTGTGTGTGTGTGTGTGTGTGTGTGTGTGTGTGTGTGTGTGTGTGTGTGCGCATTCGTGTGGTGTGGGGGTGGCTGCCACAATGCTTCTTGTGCCGCCTGCAGAACTTGGTAACCCACCTCCCTAATGAGAGTGAGTGGAATCGCACTCAGAACTGAAGGTAATAATAAAAAACGAAGGACAGGGCAAAAAGGAAAAGGCATAAAACTGAAAGCAAGGCAATTGTCTGATTAGAGAGCCGGCAGACCAAGGTGGAGGTTTCCCTTGGGGTCACTCAGTTTGCTGCGCTGAGCACCCTGCATTCTCTTACCACACATGCCTGTGCCCAGGGGACAGTGGGTAAGCTCCATGCTGCCTGGGTTTGTGACATGAGCCCTCTGCCTATATCCTGGCTCTACAGCGGCTGGCACCTACAATACACAGGGGACCCCAGATTGAAGGGTCTCATCCTGTGGTGGAGGGGGGCTGGGGCAGTTGTCTGAGTCTCTGTGATGAGCACTGAGAATAATAAGTTCTGACTGCAGCAATCCTTTGGAAAAAATGAAGCAATTCTATGAGGAGCCCGCCCTCCTTTTGACTCTGCCTACAAATTAAGTATAAATTGGAATCTCTGATCTTTCCTTCCCGGTCCAGGCTAAGCAACGAAACTGCCTGAATCAGGGAGAACCAGCAATAGAGTGTCTGTCAAAGGCCTGCTTTACAGCTGGGACCTGCCTGCAGTGGGGAGTGCGGTGATTTCTTCTCAAGCTTCTGGGATCCGTGGAGGAAAAAGAAACAAAGCAAGGTGTGTTAATAAAGGCGTGCATGTATGTCTGCAGATGTTTGCTGTTTGTAACGAGACCTTCTGCAAGACCGCTGCTGGCCTGAAAACAAACCTGTGTCAGGGATTCATTTTAGAAGATTCAAAGACACCAGGGCTTGAGAGGACAGAGGCAGAAAAAGAGAGAGCATGGAGGGATGAGATGAGAAGAGGCAGGAGGCGAGAGACCTGCTCTGAGGAGATGTCACAGAGTCACAAGTACAAGCACCAGAAATTTGATCTCTGGAAAGATTTCTGCTAAAACTTGCTGCAGACCAAGAAAGAAACCTCTGAGTTCCCCTTTTCTCACTGTCTCTCTCTTTTAGAGAGGCATCTGGTCTCCTGGAATGCCTTTTCCTGCTCATTGTAATCCCCATGTTCTACACGACTCATTAGTGCCCTCTGCCCTGAAAACCCTTCTTGGGTATCACTGAATAGATGTAGAATTGTATAATTTCTTCCATTTCTGCAGGTTTATAGAACACACACTACACACACACACACACACACACACACACACACACACACACACACACACACACATTTGTTTTTCTAGACAGGGTTTCCTGAAACTCACTCTGCAGAACAGGCTGGCTTGAACTCACAGAGATCTTCCTGCCTCTGCCTTCTAAGTGCTGGCATTAAAGGTATGTGTCAGCACACCTTGTTTCATTTATAATTTTAAAAATCCCTAGTTGTATTTTTTATATATGTAAGCATATATAATTAAATTTGCCATATCCACCATTTTTATGTATGTGTGTGATGTATGTATGTGTGCATACATGCATGTGGAGCACATTATTTTTTGAGGCAGGGCCTCTCAATGTAGCTGAAGTTCACTGATTCTCAAGACACTAGCCAGTTGGCGAGCTCCGGGGACCTGCCTATCCCTACTTCCTCATCACTGGAATTACAGCCACACACTTCATACCTGGCTTTTCATGAGGCTTTTGGGGAGCGCAAGCTCAGGTCCTTATGCTTGCACAGCGGACATTCTGCCAATCAGAGCTATCTCTCCAGCCCACTAATCATTTTTTAGGGTGCAGTTAAGTAGGCTGTACATACATCACTTTCGGATCATCTTAGAAAAGAAACTCAACTTCTTAAAGAGTCTATTGGAACCTAGTTCTTATATTTTTGGTTGTGAGCCTAGACTTTAATGGCCGAGCCATCTCTCCAGCCTTAGAACCTATTTCTTAATAGGATTATTTATTAAAGACTAACTACCTAGTAAGCCCACACTCCCTGGCCCCTCAGCTGGGATAACCTTCAGCTGTTTTGTCTCTAGACATTTGGCTGGTCTAAGTATCTCATAAGAGAAGCCATACAATAGCCGTCTTTTGTTACTGGCTTGTTTCACCAAGCACCAATTGTTCTTAAGGCTGAGTCGTGCTCTAGCCTGGGGGAGGATTATCTTCTTTTCCAGGAATGATAATTTGGCTTATTTTCTAGTGACCTACATAACACACTATCTTATTTTTAAGCTATCTCTGTACATTTTACCGTCTTTAGAGGGTTCTAAATTCCAGCAGCAGGTCTCAGTCTGTAGTTTGAATCTCTATTGCTTCTATTAGCTTAATGCATGGCAGAGAACATGCTCCATCTAAATTCGTGGTGAGAGGATCAAAAACACTTGCTGCCATCTTGTCTCAACTAGATTCTTCTACCCTTTGGTATCTCCCGTCATCCATAGCCCTAAAAGACTCAATAGCAATGGAGAAAACTGCAAAGCAAGAAGACAGAGCAGAAAGAGACTGGCTGGTCTCTTCAGTTTTATGCCCATCTGGTTACACAGCATCCTTGAATCAGCCCTTGTCCCCTGGCTGGAGCTCTCTGCTTCCTTTGAGGGGGGAAAGCCAGGAATTGTAGGAGCCAGAATGGTTAGAGAAGAGTCAAGGAGCCCAGCTCACACAAGAAACAACACCCTGCTAAGATTTTTCACCCTGCTAAGATTTGGTTATGAAAGTCATTGTTTTGAAAGGTGTTTTTGGATAAAGATGAAGCAAGGGGTCAAAGGGCCAGGGAAGCCTTGTTGTGGCTCCCCATGGTAGAGATGTTGTCCTCAGTACAGATGTGCAGAGGTGGGATGGACCAGACTCATGTCATTATGAGGGTAGGTAGTCTGTTATCGTAGGAGACGGTTCCTGTAAAATGATGAGTTCATGTGGGTGTGCTAGTATGTGTTTATATGAAGTAGACATGTGCTAGTATGTATCTATGTTCATGGTACTTGGGAGGCAGAGGCAGGAGAGTATCACAAGTTCTAGACCAACCTGTCCTGATTAATGAGTTCCTGGTCATCCAGGCTACATCTCAAGACCCTTTCTCAAGGAACAAATACCAACCAACCAGCCAACCAAAGGGGCTGGCCACTGTCTCCTCTTCTGTCTGTCTGCCTCTTGTCATGGGGATGATGTATCTAAAAAGCAATTGACCTTGGACTCTTCGGTGTCCAGAGCTATAGAAAATATAGGGCTCTTCTTTATCAACTACCCAAGCTCAGATATTTTGTTACAGCAACCAAAATGGGCTGATGTTAGCTAACACACAACAGGGATCTTCTCTCCCAACTTGTCAGTCTAAAAGTTTGCTCATTATGCAATGCAGGAACAATAAAGGAAAAGTTGCTAGAATCTGGCTAAGAGGGATCTTGGAGAGCTCCAATGTAACTTTCTGCTTCGCCTATAAGAGTTATTTTCAGAGTTATTTTACTTAGTGCACAACCACCACCTTGCACTGTTCTTCCATAGTCCAGGGCAAGAGGAGTCATGGAGTGCACACTGCGTGGAATCGAGCAGCCTTGTGTGTTGGTGGTAGTATGACCCACAGCAGCCATCTCTCCTCACAGAAAATGTGGGGACTACCATCTTCCTCGAAAGGCGTCAGTGAGCATTCAACGAGGCTGTGTGTTTTCAGGCCATCGCATGCTGCAGGTAGACAGAGCTGTCAGTTTTGTTTCTTCTTCTAAGCTGCCGGCCTGGCTGCCCCTGTGCAGGAGAGTGTGATGAATCAGCTTCGTTTGGATCCCAGACTCTATGCCCACGTCTGCTACCTTAGCTTGTCTTTCTCCTAGCGTCCTATGGTTCCCATGGACACCCTGGTGGCTTCTCCTTTTGGAACAGACTCATCACAGAACAGTATTCTGGTGTGTAATAAGGCCTTTTTAGGCCCAGGGGAGTCTTGCTTGAAGATGGAATTTTCAGATGCCCAAGAGAATTCGTACAAAATGAAACACTCAGATTGCCCTCACAGATGGTTACCTCTGTTGGAAGCCAGCTCTTTCTTTTGTCTGTAAATATCATCAAGGCTGGTGGAGTTTAGCCTTCAGAGGAGTGCTCAGTTTCTCGATGCACATCATTCCTTCATTCCTTCTTCCCAGCATGCACAAATGCATCCATTTTGAGACAAGGTCTCACAAACCCCAGAGTGGTCTTGAACTTGCTGTAGGGTTGGTGGCATTGAACTTTTGATCCTCATACCTCCAGGTGTTGGGATTTCAGGCATGCAATGTGCAACGATGAGGGTCAAATCTAGTACACTGAGCCTCCCACCCTCACAGCCCTTCCTATCACTTGTCTTAGAAAAGCCCTCTCCACAGGCCGGTGCTCAGCTAGCCCGACACACACAGAGCTGGAAGGCAATGTCTGCACGAGTTCTGGAGCCGGTGCCTCAGCAGGCCTGGACATGCTGTCTGTCAACTCTTCCTTCTTGTAAACCAGAGAAGGAAATGACTGCTTCTTGACAAAGGAAGTGATTTTCAGAGGCTTCAAAGAGGCAGTTTCAATCTTGCCCTTAATGGATGTGAGGAGGGAGTAGCAGTTTTGAAGAAGGTGTCGCAGCAGAAGGAACACAGATGAAGCAGGCGTGGTGGCACAGGGGGACCAGGATCTGAAGAACAAGACACGAGGAAGAGAGTACTAGAAACAAATAACGTGCGTTGAATGACACTGTGGCCATTCTCTAAGATGGCCCCCAGTGACCTCTGCCTCTCGGCTTTCAGACCCAATGTAAGGGACCCAGACTCACTAACAGTCACATGAGTGAGCAGGGCTGTATGTTCCCCAGTCCCAGCCAAGCCTTCCGATGAGATAGCATAGCCAACTGCTTGATGGCTGTCTCACAAAAGACATTGTCCTGGAAACATCCATCCAAACTCATCCATTCTCTCATCTGTAGAAACTGTGAACTAATAACTCCTTATGGTTTTAAACCACTAAGTTTGGGGATAAGCTACTATATGAGAAGAAGTAACCAATATGAGCATTTACACTAATAAGTCAGACGTTATGGTAGCTGTTTCATCTAACCAATTATCTAAGAGTTATGGTTCTTTCTTTCTTTTTTAGGGGGTGGTTTGAGACAGAGTTTCCCTGTGTAACAATTCTGACTGTCCTGGAACTTGATTTGTAAACCAGGCTGACCTCAAACTCACAGAGATCCGCCTGCCTCTCCCTCTGACTGCTGGGATTACAGGCGTGTGCCACCACTGCCGGGCTAGATGGTTATTTCTAAAGATTTGCATGAGAATTTTTGCTCCACAGATTCATATGCTTGAACACTTCAGTTTCCAGCCAACAGTTTTGGGAGGTGGTGGAATGGGTTGGACATGTGACCTAATCAGCAAACATAGGGTTGCAAGGTCATAAGTGTGGGACGTAGAGGTCATGCCCCACCTAGGTCTGCCCAAGTCTCTCAGCTTCCTGTTTGGTACCATGATACAAGGAGCTACGACAAAGCTCCCACATCTTTCCCACAATGACGGTCTTGTGTCTCCTTAAACCATGACCCCAAAGGAACTCCTCTCCATGTGCTAGCTTGTGCCAGGGTCACAGTGATAAGAAAAGTCACTAACAAGGTACCACTGTTCCAATTGTTTCAATAACTAACACTGGAGTTTTTCACTGTCCCAATTGTTTCAATAACTAACACTGGAGTTTTGGCAGCTCCTGCTTCATACTTAGCAGGCAGAGGAATGTGTCCTCGTTACTTGGGTATTATGCCCAAACTCTAAACCCCAAAATCACCAAGAGACCCTATCCAATGCAAAAGAAAAGAGTCTATAATTTTTTGAGTTAACTCTGGTTCCCCTGTCCATCTGCCACAATGGGTGAAGCAGGCTGGGATCTTGAGCAGTGGGGCAGGGCATATATTGGGGTAGAGGAAGGAGAATGTCTGGGGTTCCGCTGGTTGCATAGCAACAGTCTCAGGATTGGTGCACCTCTGGGCTTAGGCAACCTGTCCTGTCTCAGGACAGTTGCTGTGCTCTGTATTCCACTGTTACCGGTAAAGCACATCCAGAGCCCGCCAGCTAACTTTTGGTTGGTTCCTTGCCGTATGTCTACTGACTAGAAGGTCTGGCAAGGTTGGGAGCTCAGCACATGTTGCTGAGCCAGGGACCTATGTCTTTCTGGGTCCTTTCTGCAGCAGTCATGGCTGCCAAAGCAGGGGGCTGAGTGACGGTCTCGTCCCTTCTTTGTATTCTGTAAGGTGTCTCTAAAGGCTGTAGTTAAGCGCATTCCTGCTGTCCTTCTGTCCTGCTCTGTACCCCTGAAGTCCTTTTTACTTCTTGGTTCTCACATCTCAGCAGAGCTAGCAAAGCTTGGAATCCATCTGCTCAACCATCTTGGCAGACTGTGTCATTATCTGCCGCCCCATCCTTCATATGACAGGGACCCACACCTTTTGTCCCGTATCTCTTTGCCACACCCTTCATCCATTGCAGTGTGAGAGCCAACGTTACATTTTAAGTTTTAATTACTATGCCTAAGAGATCCACAAAACAAAATGCCTCTGATCTGTCCAAGGACAGACAGTTCCTGAAATATTGGAGGCTGTTGTTTATGGGAGATAACAAACCACACATTTTCACTCCCCTAAACAAGTTTGTTTGACCCATTCGCAATGGATGTGCTTGGTCACATGTGGGAGGGAGGTATGCTTGCCCCTGATTGGATGTAGGCTGGAGGTACATCAGGATGTATGCTTGCCCCTGATTGGACCTGATGGGAAATACTTAAGCCAGTGTTTAATTAAAGCTTGCTTCCGATTTGGCTTTAAAGTGTGGTGGTGGTCTTATTCTTGATCGGTGGGATTAACAGTAGTACTTATCATTCAGTGGTACCCAAATGGGTGGTGGTACCTTTTCCATTTACTTGTATCATGGTGCTGGGGGGAGGCAGAGGGTCCTGTGCTCCCTGGAAAGAATGGGGAACTCTAGCCCTGAGTGTTTTTCCCGGGTCTCTGATAAGGAAGCCTTATTATCTTTCTCACACGGCTCCATTGGGACTGGGACCGGAACCTTGGCAGATGCCAGGAGGGACAGACCTGACGGATGCTGCAAGCTCCACCTCTGGGAACCTTCAGTTTTCTTCCCTCTCACATCACCTACTAGCAATCTCCTTCAGACCTTTGGCACAGTGGCTGAGTCGAAAGAGGTCTGTCATGAATGATTTACCTTTGGTGAAGATAGAAAACAACAAAGCAAACTAATTCAACTGGGGAGCAATAAAGGCCCTTTGCACCTCAGGTCTTGGCTAACCCTTGGCAGGGATAAGCAGTGACCTCCGACATGCAGGGCGAGTTAAGTCCAAAGGCAACCACTCCCTGGTGGCATGAGAGCTGGGCCCTTGACTCAGAGCTAACGCCCAAGGACTGGCCGACCCTGAACTAGGTACATGGTTTGTGGGGGCTGCTGTCTGTTCATTAACTAAGGGATCTAAACCAGAGCACCCCTAAGCTCCCTTCTAGAACCATCTTTGCAGGGTTGCCTCAGAGATGTTGCCCCTCTGTTCACAGGGCTCCACATTCTGCCTGTGTGTCCCTGGTGATGACTATGTGGCTTAGTGGAATAGAATTCTATGGAATTGAGGCTGAGACACTCAGCCGCCCCCCCTACTCCTCCCCAGTAAAGAAGCAGAGTCCCCTGACTCCAGGATGATCTGTACAAGCCCTGTGGCAGAAACAGCCCAGTCACACCCTACCTACCACCTGCTGGCAGCCATGGGACTGGACCAACACCCCACAGCTTCTCCTTCCAGGGCAACTTTTCCTGCCAGGCTCGTGACTCTCATAACTGGGAACTGGGCTCCATGGAGGCTCACTTTACAGAGGTGGGAAGTTACCCAAGGCTGAAATCAGGACTCAGAGCTCAGCTCCCTGCCAGGCTCCCAGTGAAGCAACACTGACTTCTCATCAGTCAACCCTACAAACTTACCGGGGTTAAAGGGGACTCGACAAACCATCACAGTTAGCTTTCTGGTGGTTTATTAGGCATAGACCTGATGTGGTTTGCCCAGGTCCCACTCTGCAGAGTCTTTCTTCCACCCCTCCCCCCACCCTCAGCAGCTTTGTAAGGTGGACCTGCACCCCCTCCCTGCTTTCCCACAGCACCACTCTCTCCAGATGCAGGCTCCCTCTTATCTGAAAAGGGATCTAAAGTCTCCCCTTTATCAGGGGTGGTTCACTCCTCACAAAGACCAGGGCAAAGCAGGATCTGCCTCTCCACCCCTGCGCCTCCTCCTCCAGCTCTACCCCAGGATACTTTCCCTATCAGTGGTTTTTATGGGCAAATCCCTCTGGGAAAGCCAGATGGCTGGATGGAGTGTGTGCATAGAACCAGGGCTGGTGAAGGCAGAGAAGGGACAAGCTGTGACACGCAGGCCAGATGACTGGCCTCCCATAGACTGTCCTCTCCGAGAACACAGCCTCACATCCTGGTCTTAGCTGCTTCAAGAAGCAGTTTTGGCCAGGTGGTCCCAGCACTTGGGAGGCAGAGGCAGGTGGATCTCTGTGAGTTGGAGACCAGCCTGGTCTACAGAGCAAGTTCCAGGACAGCCAGGCTACACAGAGAAAACCTGTGTGGGGTGGGGATGGGGTGGGGGAGGGCAGGGACAGTTTTGAGAGTGAGACAACATGATCATTTGGTTCCAGGAGACCATGGAGTCTGGAATTATTAGGGTCAGGGCATGGGCTCAGGCGGCCATAACAAGCAAGGCTCAACCGTATGTCCTGAATAAACAGAAAGCAATAGTAAAGAGTAGAGCAAAGATGTTATGTATTCTGTGCTCTCACACTAGGAAGAGAAACCAATAAGGGGGTGCTTTACACACACACACTCACACACACACATACACACACACACACACACACGCACACACACACTCACACACTCACACACACTCTCACACACACATACACACACACACACTCACACACTCACACACACTCACACACACATACACACACACACATGCACACACTCACACACACACACACACACACACACACACACACACACACGTTCTGCACCCTCCTAGTCCCACCCCCACCCTGTATTATTGGAAGTGTATGAAATCTCTTCCAGAGGGCACATTCCTTCTCTGGCTGGTAAGAGGCTCAGCCTCCCCCCTCCCCCAGTGTGGAGTTCCCGGGAAATTCCAGTCCCTTACTCTCTTGTTTTAATATTGTGATAGCCAAGGGGCACAGATGCCTCTCTTTAGAATGTCCTGCCCCTGGGCATCCTCGGGGCTTTTGCTGTCTTCTTGGCCTTGGGGTCAAATGGAGGCATACCAGCTACTTTCCCAAGCAGGGCAAATAGATAGCTCCCTCCTCATGCCCTCCCTCCCTCTTTCCCAGGGACTTCCTGCCAGAGGTTGTGCTAGATACCCGGAATCTGAGGAGATCAGAGACAAGGCTGGACACTGCCCTCTGGCTCTGGAGTCCTGCAGGAGAGATACAGCAGTTCTGAACAAGGGTACCTTACTGAGGTTCCCAGGCCCTGAGATGTGATGAATGACTTGCAGAACAGAGTAGGCTTTGCTGAAGAGATTCTCAGGTTGGTCCCTGAGGGGCTCAACCATGGCTGCTGCGGTGAGGCTTACAGACAGAAGTTAGGACAGGATCAGCGTGGAGGCCAGCACAGAGCATATGAGCTTTTGTGCTGTGAGTGGCAGGTGGCCTGTGGTGAGACTATAGCAGGAAGGACCTTGAAGGTACACTGCGTATATGTTAGGGCATCTCGCGTGGCGGCAGTCGGAGAAGGGCTTCTCCACTCTCTCCGTCAAGCAGTGCCCACAGATGGGGTCCCTCAGTTCAGCCCTTAAGCAAGGATGTATACCTGAGGAAATGGTTGAGCTCAGGGTAGGGACAGAGACAGAAGGCAGGGGAGATGGCCTTGCTTTTCTTCCCAAGGGCTACATGTCCCTCCTGGAGCCTGAGAGGGCCGATCATCCCAGAGAGAGGCTTCCTTGTGCCATCCCTACCCTGCCACACCCCAGGTAAGGTGACCCAGCCACCTGACCGGTGAGTCAGGGAAGGAGGCTGTACAGGTGGGTGGGTGGCAGGGCAGGTCACCTAGAACCCCCAGGGATGGGAAAACCAGTCCTCTGCCGCATGCCCCTCCTCCTGAGTATCTTCCCAGAGGCCGGCTTGCCCATCCCATCCTCTGCAGGCTGCCTGCACCGCCCCCCACCCCCATCTCCCTGGCTCTCAGCAGACTACCACCATCACCATGGCTACGCTTGCTTCTGCTTTTGCTCCACACTCAGCAGGAGTGAGAACTGGGGGAGGGAAGCTGTCTCTAGTCTTCCTATTGAGCTGGGATATCTTAAAGTCACACTGTAAGGGTCACCTTCCACTGAAAAGAGGGGGCCAACCAAACAGGATATCCTAGCCCAGGAGGCCTAGTCACAGCCTGGAAGGATGTGTGGTGTGTGTGCATATGTGTGTATGGTCTTGCCTGTGTGCATGCATGCATGTGTGTGCATGTGTGTGCTGGTACACATGTGTACATAATTGCATGTTCACATGTATGGTCTCATGAGTAGAGGGCAGAGGACAGTCTTGGATATCATTCCTCATTTCTCAGGTTCTCAGGTGCTGTCTATCCTTTTTTTTTTTTTTTTTTTGAGACAAGGTCCCCACTGGCCCAAAACTCACCAGGTAAGCTAGACTGGCTGTCCACCAAGTCCCAAGTCCCAAGGATCTGTCTCTGCCGTTCCATTACTGAGATTGCAAGTGTGTGACACCATACCTGCCTTTTTTTTTTTTTTCCTTCGGTGTGGGATCAAGGGATCAAATTCATGTCTTCTCATTCGCAAGACAAGTATTTTACCAACCGAGACATCTCCAGCCTGGCTTCTTTTTTGAAGTATAGATGTATGGTGTGTGTGTGTGTGTGTGTGTGTGTGTGTGTGTGTGTGTGTGTGTGTTATTACTGTGTGTTAGTGTGTGTGTATATGCATATGCATGTGTGTGTATTAGTGTGTGTTAGTGTATGTGCGTGTGTGTATGCATGTGCATGTGTGTGTTTGTATGTGTATGTGTGACTGATGTGGGTTGCCCACTGACTGATTAAGGTAGGCCTAACAGGATTACGGCTGTCACCATCAGTTGAGGCTGTATAGGAATGGAGTCTTATCCAGTGCCTTCCAGTTTTCGAGAGAATGAAGTAACACAAATTATGTATGGAACCCTGCCTGGTTTCAGTTTTCCTGCTTGTAAAACGAGGACAAGAATACCTGCTTTTCAAATTAAATACAATTCATGCAAATGTGTTTGGCACACAGTAGGTGCTAAGAAATGCCTCGTGCACCTATCATTCCTTTGAGGGACCCCCTAGCGTGAAAGGCAAACTTGCCCTCAACCCTGACTTGACGTGGGCAGGCAGAGCAATCCCAGCCCCACCTCAGGTGGGTGTGGTCTGGAGCCTCCGTGTGGGAAGACAGCAAGGACGCCCTGGAGTTAGCAGAGGAGACTCTGAGAGGCAAGCTGCTCAAGTCTGGAGGATCTGGGAAAGCCTTGGGAATTGGGACATGAGGTACCAAGGAAGAGAGCAGATGGAACCTGAAACAGAAGGGTTATTTTGAAATACTTCTTACAGCAAATAGGCTTGCTGGGGCCGAGCTCCACTCCCTCCAGCAGAGAGGCTTGCTAGTCAGCTGTAGAGGAACGATGGGGGTGGGGGGTGAGGTCAGAATTCGCATACTAAATGAGCTTCCTCCCCTGCCTCAGAACAGGGATAGGAGACCGCTGTGGAATATTCCTTTACATTTGCTGCAGAAAATATGCAACTCCAGAAACAGATCTATGCACGTATGCATTGACATGGAGGTGCCTGATGACCCTGGAATAAACCCCACCCCCAGATTCCAGAACTTCCCATGAGCTCTTCAAGACAGCATGGCTGTTCTCTTTCTCCTCCCTTCCTCCTCCTCTTGCACCTTTTCTTCCTGAGACAGGTTGCTGCTGTGCAGCCCAGGCTAGCCTTGAACTCTCCACACAGCTCAGGCAGGCCAAATAGCAGAAGAGTCAGATGCCCTGGAACTGGAGTCATGGGTGTCTGGGAACCACCAGGAACTTCCAACTGAACCAAGGTCCTCTGCGAGAAAAGCACATTTCTTTCTTTTCTCTCTCTCTCTCTCTCTCTCTCTCTCTCTCTCTCTCTCTCTCTCTCTCTCTCTCTCTCCTTTTTTTTTTTTTTTTTTTTTTTTTTTGACATGGGGTCTTATTATGGCTAACCTGGAACTCACTGTGTAGACCAGGCTATTCTCAAACTCACAGAGATCCAGGAATGCACCACCACACCTAGCACGAGTACTCTTAACTGCTGAGCCATCTCTCCAGGCCCTGGTCTTAATTTTTAAGCTGCCTGCTTCTGCCTCTGCTGGATTCTGGGCGTGCCTCACCAGCCTTCTTAGAGAGCTAGTCAAGGATCACTACTGATGACAATGTCAAACCCACAGAGACTAGCTCTTTGAAGTGGGAAAGCAAAGGAAACGAAGAACGGACAAAAGGAACTAAAAACAAATTAAAGCTGTTGCCTTGAGGAGTAGTAACATGCATCCCCAAGATTCGTGAAATAGTGTAAGTAGGACAAGAGTTACTGGAAGTTAAAAATATGAAAGGAAATCTCAAAGTCTGTAGAAATGCATTGGAAGGTAAAGTTGACGAAATGCCCCTGGCCTCCTTTCCTCTCTCTTGCTGTGAGAGAAACCATGGCCAAAAACAACTAGGGGAAGAAAGAGTTTATTTCAGTTCATACCTCCAGGCAGTGCTCATCATGGAGGGAAGTCAGGGCGGACACGCCCAGCAGGACCTGAAGCAGAAACCATGGAGGACAGCTGCTTTCTAGTTTGCTCTCTGGTTCACGCTTAGCTAGGCTTCTTACACGCCTAGACCCAGCTGCCTGGGGAATGGCACCACCTACGGGGCCCTCCTACATCAATCAGCAAGCAAGGAAATGGCCACAGATGCATAAGGCAATCTGATGGAGGCAATTCTTCTGCTGAGAGTCCCTCTTCACAGGTGACTTTAATTTGTGTCAAGATCACAAAGCAAACACCCTAACTAGTACAGACCTTGAAGATAGATTTCTTAAAGGACAATAAAAGACAAACTATCTGCTAAAGACTCTCCATTGTGAAACACAAAGGCTGGCTAGGCAGCACTGGAGAGGCAGGGGCAGACAGATGTCTGTGAGTTCAAGGACAGCCTGGTCTACATAGCAAGTTCCAGGCCAGCCAAGGCCACACTGTCTCAGATAAAACAAACAAAAATAACAATAATAAAAATCTACAAAAGAGGTAAGCTTCTGAACAGAAAGTTCCAGAAAACATCATGGGGTAGGCCTAGGAGACTGTGGGATACAGGACACTAGCTAAGCAATAGAACATTCATCCATGGATTTGAGATCTCAAAAAGGGTGTGAAGTTCACCTACAAAGTCAGAAATACCCAAAGATTCGGGTGCTTTAGATAAACAGAAAGCAAAACATGAGGGACCACCTACTTCAGGAGGAAGGATGGTGTAGTGAGATATCCACCCCGCCCACACCTATTGCACTGACCACGCCCACTAGGGGAGGAGTCTCACGAGAAACTGAGGCCGGTGGTTCTGCTCCAAGGACGTCCCCAGATGCTGTCTGTCTCTGACCAGGACCCCAGACATAGGCCCCATAGGTCAAGTCCCAATGGGCGTGGTCAGTGCAACAGGTGCGGGCAGGGTAGGTATCTCACTACAGGATGCTCTGAGGACAGAGAGATTTCCACTGATTTCCACTGCAGGAGGAAGGATGCACTGAGGTTCAGAATCTGCTCTCGTGTTATTACTTGGTGTAGCGATAGATAATGTTTATTTTACAAAATCATAATAATGGAATTGTACCAAAGGTTCATAAACAGTTATGTTGGGAGGACAGAGTGCACAGGAAGGACAGTGTGAATGATCTAAACTGTTTATTTGTAGTGACTATGCAGGTGTACACCTGTGGCCTCGGCACCCAGGAGGTGGAGGCAGGAGGATCGAGAGTTCAGTGGTTGCCTGGGCTACATGCCAAGCTCCACTTCTCTCCGTATAAGCCAAGTTCTGGGCCAGCCTGGGATACATAATGAGACCCTGTTTCAACAAATACATAAAAGTTAGGAATATTCACTTGTTATAGTGAAAAGAATTTAAATAACTTCCTTAAGAACAGTGTGCCATAATTCTTAAATAGAGCCAGCAGTGTTGTGTTTGCTTCCAGGAACAAAAGGAAGAGGAGGTGAAAATGTGGTCAAGAGTTTTTGTATCTAAGTTGACAACATTTGTTAAAGGCAAACTGACTGGGTGGTGGTACACATCTTTAATCCCAGCACTCAGGCCGGATCTCTGTGAGTTTGAGGCCAGCCTGGTCTACAGAGTGAGATCCAGGACAGCCAGGGCTGTTACACAGAAAAACCCTGTCTCGAAAACCAAGAAACAGAAAGGAAAGAAAAAGAATAAGCTAGGGTATAACTCTGTGGCAGGCAGATCAGCGTGAACAAGGCGTTTGGTTCAATGACCAGCATACCAACAAACATACATGTTACATACATGTTACTAAAGACCCAGTAGAAGAAAGGAAGCTGGGTCTGCCTTGGCCAATGGTCTGTATCTTCCCAAAGACACCTTTGGGTTCTTTGCAAACCCGTCAGACAATGCCAAGTCATTGTAAGGAGAGACTTACAGTTCAAAAGACACCCAAGTAAGGGAGCCACCATCTTGACACCCAGCTCAGCTGAGCCTTTTGCTGACTCTAGCCTTGTCACCATTGGACCATGGCACCAAGGGACCCCAGGTAGAACCACTCACCTAAAGCACCAACGCACAGCATGGTGAGACAATGAGACTGTTGGTTTGAAGCCATTTAGTTTTGGAACACACACTCACACACACACACACACACACACACACACACACACACACACACACACACCGCCTCAAGCTGAATCTGATGGGCACATTTGTACTCAAAGTACTTTCAAGAAAGAAATGGGATAATTGTGGCTTTGTAGTCAACTTATCAAGACCCTATCCAAACAAACAAAAACCCTAAATAAACAAATAAAAACAATCATAACCTGAGTTAGATGTGTTTCTTAGCAGACATATTATTGGAACTTGGGTGGGACACTTTTCAATTTTTAGGACCTACCCGTGAGTCACATTGTGCCCTCTGAGGATCCCAAAGTACATTTGATGACTAAAAACATCTGGGCATTCAAACCATCCTAGGGGAGGAGGCACCTGCCATCCTAGGGGAGGAAGGGAGGAAGGAAGATGTTTGTGGAAAGACAATGGTGTTTGAGAGAATAGGGGGTCAGCCTGATGCCATTGGAAGTCTGGGGAGATTTGTTCAGTGGTTTATCTGCTCATATGCCCTTTGGGTAAGTTCTTGTTTAGCACTTAAGATGAACAGGCACCGGGGAACTTAAAAATCTAGAGAGAGGAAAGATAAGCTCACCAACAGTTGTGAAGAACAGTCTGAAGACAGCCAACACCCTGCCTTGACAGCAAGCAATCAGGTCTGGCTTTGTAGGGTGATGGACGCACTCTAGTGGAGCAACTTTGGAGCCGAGGCCCGAAGGGTCTCAACCTGAAGGGAGGGACCGCTCAGGCAAACGCCCTGAGTTGGGCATGGCTTTGGGGGGCTTAATGGATAACTGAAAGTATTCTGTGGAGGAGGCAAAGAGGCTGGAGGGAGAGATGTGGGCACAGTGGGTGGGCATGGGGTGACAAGACTGTCACCAGACACTTTAAGAAGCCATTGAAGAATTATAAGCAAGAAAGTGATGGGATTTGATTTCTGCTTTTAAGTTAATCAGTCAATTTTGTTTATTTTTAGGTAAGGTCTCCATGTATAACTGAGGCTGGCCTACATCTTGGCAAATCTCCTTCAGTCTCCTGAGAGCTAGGATTATAGGCATGTACCCACAATCCCATCCAGCAGGTTTGTGTGTGTGTATGTATGTATGTATATATGTATGTATGTATGTATGAAGACAGGCTTCTCTGTGTAGTCTTGGTTGTCCTGGAACTCACTCTGTAGACCAGGCTGGCCTTGAACTCACAGAGACCCACCTGCCTCTGCCTCCCAAGTGCTGGAACTAAAGGCATGGGCCACCACCACCCAGCTGCAGGCTTTTTATTTTAAAGCAACCACTCTCCTCACAGTTCAGAGTAGCAATGAGTTGAGGTGTGAACCATGCTTGTAACCAATAAGTTGAGGTGAACCATGCTTGTAACGCTGACTCAGGAGGAAGAGGTAAGAGCGCAAATTCAAGGTCACTTTGCACTACCCAATCAGCTTTGGATGACAAAGAAGAAAAAAACTTGAAAGCACACAGTGTTGGTAAAGATGTGGGAAACAGAAAATGTGCAATTTTTTTTTTTTGGTGGAAATATAAGTTAATGTGGCCCTTAAAGGGAGAAATGTGACAATATTTATCAGAAAGTAAAATAAACAAATCTTTGACCCAGTACTTTTTACCATGATTTTATCCACACTCTTTCAAAATTAGTATAGACAAAGTTATTCACAGAGACTTTGCCTGTAATTGCCAAAGACTGGAGATCTGAGCATCAAGAAAGGACTAACAAGGACCTGAGGTGGTGCCTGTCTACCTGAGGCACTGTGTGTGGTTATAATCGTTGAGATGCACACTGGTCCCTGAAGAACACATGTGACACTTTCTGTTGCTGCTGCTGTTTGTTTTAAAGTTTTATTGCATTTAACGATGGATTGGTTGGTTGTGTGCATGTGTGAGCATATGTATCTGTGCTGGTGTGTACATGCCACAGCACATGTGTGGAGGTCAGAGAACAATGTGTGGGAGTTGGAACTCGGGTTCCTGGGGGGTGGCGAATGTCTTAACCTGCTGCTAAGCCATCACCGGCCCTACTGTTGCTGTTCTGATTTTGTTTTTGAAACAGTCTCACTCCGTACACAGGCTAGCCTGGAATGTACTATGTAAACCAAACTGGCCAAAGCTCATAGCAATCCTCCTGCCTCAGACATCTTTCATATAGTAGATAGCATTGCCTCTTCTCAGGGACTATGCTGGCAAATCTGAGTTCAGAACCCAGGGGAAGGGTGTCTGAAGCTTTGGAATAGGGAAAGCCCTTTGACAAATGGTTGACCACTGTCTTCATGGCAGCCTGCCCCAGACAGTCCCTGACTGCTCAGTGTAGAATTTCTGCTGTGACTGCCTCTAAGGGCCTGCCCACTCTGAAGGCTGCAGGACTAGACTGTTCCTCGGCTCCCTCAGACTAGTTCTGAGGTGGCAAGGTTTTTCTGTTTTACCAGCCCAACTGAAAGATGTGTGGCTGTGTGTACACATTCACATGCTTGCACTATGTGGTCAGGCATGACTGGGTGGGGAATGTCACGGTGATAATAAGAGCTTGAGAGTTAGGAGTGTTTGAGAGTCGGCTCAAGGGCAGGCTGTGTCCATGGACTGTTGAAGGCAGAGCTGTCAGATGATTTCCAGACTAAACAAAACAGAGTAAAGCACAGCCTCCTACATCCCAGTGACCCTAGGCTCCACTGAAGTCACTATGCGCTGTCCATTAACCGTCTACAGCACAGCCCGGTCATGCTAGTCTGAGTGTTTCCATGGCCCCGGGAGTGGAGGTGGCATTTTGGTGACTTGGGGCATGAAGGACAGTGTATCCCTTCCAGCTCCTTTTATTTAGTTCCTTTTCTCATTGCTGACTGCAATACCTGATGAAGTACAACTGGAAGATGGAGGAATTGGGTTTGGGCTTACAGTTTGAGGAGATCTGGTCTCTTGTGGCAGATGTGGTGGCAGGAGCATGAGGGAGGCAGCTGGTCACGGCATGTGCAGCCAGGCGTCAAGGAGAGATATGTGCTGGCACTCAGCTCACCTTCTCCTTTTTATTCGTCCGGGACCCCAGCCCACTGAGTAGTGACCCACCCCCCTCGGGCTGAGTCTTCCCTCTTCAAACCACTGCATAGAAACAGGCACAGATGCGTTTCCATGGTGATTCATAGGCATGAACTTGTGTGAGTGTGTGCATGCATGCGTGCAAGAGCCTGAGGTGGTAGAACCTGGCAGGATGCTGGGCTGCCTGCCATTCTCTGGGTGGGCAGCAGTGTGCCTGCGAGAGGACAACAGCCTGCTGTGGTCCCAGGGGGGAGGTGGCCTGTGCTCCTCGTGTTCATTCCAGCCAGGTGGTCTGGAAGGCAAAGGAGAGAAGGGGAGGAAGTAAGGAGGGGGAGGAGGAGGAAGATAGAGAAGAAGGGGGAGGAGGGAGAGGAGAGGGGAGGATGGGAAGAAGGGAGGGAGCAGGAGGTTTGCTTCCTTGCTGGTTGACTCATGGCTGAAACTTATCAGCACGCTGACAGGGTTCTTGTTTTTCACTCAAATAAAACTTCTGTTGAATGCCTGAGTGAAACACATGATACATTCACACAATCAAACCCTACTGCGGGGGGTGAAAAAAAATCAGTCTTCATTGTGTGAGCAATTGTACATTTCTGAAAGCTGGAGAGTATAATTTAAAGCACAGAATCTAAAGTCTAACTAGACTTATCATACTGATCAATGCTGTGTGTGTGTGTGTGTGCATGTGTGTGTGCATATACATATGTGTGAATGTGTGCATGCACATACATGTATGTATGTGTGCTTGTGCATGTGTGTGCTAGTGCTTGTATATGTGCTCATGAGTGTGCATGCACGTGTGTGTATGTGCATATATGTGCATATGCACATGTGTGTGCTTGTGTGAGTGTGTGAGGTAAGGGATGTATGGAGAAGGCAGACAAGCTGGGATCTGGGGTACGGGCCTGGCACAGAGGATCCTCCCAGGCAGAAGCCCCTGTTTTCACCTCTGCCCTCAGCAGGTCCAGCACACAGTAGGGCACATCATGGGTACCTTGGGGGCAGTGACTCAGAAAGGGCTGGATGAGCTGTGAGGCACAGCAAACTTAGGGGAAGCTGTGTGACTGGACTGTCATCTGTAAACTTGCTGTCAGTCACAGCAAGGCTCGCTGACTTTGAGCATATAGACTTGGAGCTCAGGCCTTTGAACCTACGCCCCCGTTCAGGTGCCCACTGACCCTGTGACTCTTCCCCTAATTCCTAAGGCTTAGCGCCTGCTGCCCTGTTAGCTGCCACAACCACGAGGCTTTGCCAGGGTTCGTACTAAGAAATAGTCTGTGTGTATGTGTGTGTATGTCATGTGTATGTACTCCATGCACACGTGTACACATGGAGAAGCCAGAGGTCAGCCTCTGGTGTCATTCCTCAGGAGCCGCCCACCTTGGCTTTTGCGGGCTTGGGTCTGGCTGGGTGGCCAGGAAGCCCCAGGGATCCACCTCTCTCCCACGCCTGGGTCTTTTTACGTCAGATCTGGAGTTAGAGTGCAGGCTCTTGTGTCTGCAAGGGAAATACACTTCTCCAACTGAGCTGTGTCCTCATTCCAAAAATAATCCCCATATCTCTTCATCTCCTTTCCCTCATAGACCCGGGACTTTTTCCTTTCTGAGAACTGCAAAGTGTCTACACCCTCTTCATCTACCCTTAACTTCTGAGCAGCTCAGTCCCTCTAGAGCCAAGCTCTCCATATTCCTCAATTAAATCACTCTCTAAAACCACCGGCTCTACCTCGTCACCCTCATGGAATCTTTCTCCTCCAAGTCCGGCATAACTTCCACCGTCAGCCATTATATTACACATTAACTCCCCTGCCCTTTCCCGCTGTGTAGACTGCACACAGTTTCAGGTCTGGTTGAATCCAGCCGCTTGTTTACTCCATACCTACCGTCACCTGATCTCAGCAGCCCCGCCCCCACACTTCATCACAGAGGGAGAAATATAGACACATGTCTATTTTACTTTCAAGTTCCTGAGAGTCTTCAGTGCTTACAGAAGACCCAGCTGTATGCTCCATCCGCGTGTTCTCACTCCTACCTTACGTTTCTGCTTCCTCTCCTCTACACCTCTACCTTACCTTCCTCTGCTTGGTGATATGGCTTCTGTCTCACGCAGGAAGGAAGAAAATCAGAAGAGGATCTCGGCAGACCCTGTGACCAAGTCTACTCCTGTAACTGCCACCAAACCCACATCCTGTTCCCTGCCACTGATAGAATAATGTCTACACCCTAATGCCCAGAACCTGTGACTAGTTTGTCTCCATGGCAGAAAGAACTTTGCAGCTGTGTTATAGTTGAGATTCTTGGTGGCCTTGCATGGAAAAATCCTTATAGAAGATAAGCAAGAGGCTCTGCCAGAAAGGGTGGTGTGTAAAGGGAGGGGGAGGTAAGCCCTGTCTCTACGGCTGACTTTGAACTTAAAGAAAGGGACCAAGAGACAAGGGAAGGGCAGACAGACTTTGGCAACTGATGGGGGAATGTCTTTCTGTCTGCTGTGAATATATGTTTCCCTTATCGGTTGATGAATAAAGCTGTTTCAGCCAATGGACAGGCAAGATGTAGCCAGGTAGGAAGTATAAGTGGGGCTACCAGACTAGGAGAATTCTGGGAAGTCTAATGCAGAGAATGAGTTGCAGGAGAGACGCCATGTAGCTGCCGAGGAAGAAAGAGGTCCCCGTATCACTGGTAAGCCAAGACCACGTGGAGATGCACAGATTAATAGAAATGGTTTAGTAATTAAGAGAGCTAGCCAATAAGAAGCCTGAGCCATTGGCCAAACCGTTTATAATTAATTAATATAAGCCTCTGTGTGTTTATTTGGGACTAACGGGCTTCAGGACATGCAGGACAGAAACCTCTGTCAACAGGCAGCAGCAAGACATGAAGTCACTCTCTGGAGCCTCCAGAGGAAATGTAGCCCACCTGGATTTTAGGAAATCTGGCTTTTAGAACTGTAAGATAGTAAATTTGTGCTGGTCTCTAATTGTGAGACAGGCTCTTGTTATACAGACTTGGCCGGCTTGGACCTTGTTAGGTAATCTAGGTAGTCTCCTGCCTCGGCCTCCTGAGTACTGGGTCTGCAAATGTCAGAGCCCCAGGCGCTGCCCTCAGGTCTCTCTCTTTTATCTACTGCCAGTGGCTAAAAATGTCTTCACTAGGCCAATGACTCCTAGTTTTCATTATCAAGCTGACTGGATTTAGGATCCCCTGGGGGACCGAGGATCACCTGGGGACACATTTCCAGGTGTGTCTGTAAGGCTTTCTCCAGAGGTTTGAATCTAAGGGAAAAGGGGAGGTAGGGTGCAGATGCCTGTGTTTGGCTGTCTGCTTCTCCAGTGAAGATGAACCATGATGACCTCTTCTGCTCTCACTCCCATGCCTTCCCTGCCACAAAGGATTGCATCACCTCCAACCCTGAGCCTTAGAAAACCCTTTATTCCTTCAACTGCATTTACCAGGTATTTTGTCATGGCAATGGGAAAAGTAACAAGCACAACTCTCAACTCTGACATAATAGCCAGCACACTCAGCTGGCTCTGTCTGTCTGACCAGGGGCCCAATGTTGCTAATTGAGTGTGAGTGTCCCTGGTTACCCAGACCTCTCTGGAACTGCACTCCCGGTTTGCACTCTTCTTCCCATGGATCCTTTCATCTCAGTGGGCGTGACACTGTCCTGATTTTCCTGGGGAAAGCCTGGAGTCCTCCTTCTCTGTCACCTCCATGCGATTCATCAGCAAACACACTCAGAATGTGACTTTCTTCCTGATGGCCATCTTTATCTTCCATCGGGATCAAGATGAGGCTCAGACTGTGTTTCTCTGTTCGTTTCCACGAGTCCCCACCCGACTGAGCAAAGGCTGAAGTCCTCTCCGGGTTCTGTGGGGCTCTTCTAGAGCCGCACCCCTCAGCCTCTTGCAGCTTCCTCCACTTAACTCTGCTTATGAAAGGGCTGCCCCCTCCACGCCTGCTATTTCCTCCCACACACCAAGTGCACTTCCTCCGGAGCTGCAGGGGACTTGCCCGAGTGCAGCTGCACCTGGGCAGAGCTCAGAGCTCGCCAGCGTCCACAGCAGCACAGTTTATCCAAACCCAAGAACAGTCGGGCAGTGGTGGCGCATACACTTAGTACCAGCGCTAGGGAGGCAGAGGCAGGAAGATCTCTGAGTTCCAGGGCAGCTTGGTTTATAAAGCTATACAGGGAAACCCTGTTTCGAAAAACCAAAACAAACAAACAAAAACCAAGAACAGCCTCCTCGACTTCTGCCCAGCCCCACCCTGCCAACACCCACCCCAGACAGGCTCATTCACGCCAACAACCTCTTAAAGACAGCCAGCCAGGTATACATGCTAAAGACACCCTCAATCCCACTGCTCCAGGCCTCACAGAAGACCTTGTCCCTGTGCAACCTCCAGGGAGCCCGCTCCTAGCCCCAGCATCCTCCCCTGCTCCCACTAATGCCTCCAGGCTGTCCAGCTCCACCCCCTCCCTTAAGGTTTGAGTGATGGATCCCTGCAGTCAGCTCTATTCCACTTCTGAGCAGCTTTGATTTTTTTTTTTTTCAGTCCCGTCCATAAATGCCACCTGAACACAGAGACATAATGGAATTCTTGAAGGTCAAGCAGTTTATTGATCTAGGTCCACAATACCAGGGCTGGGGCTTCACTTCTGCAGAGGTTGAACATGCAGTCCCAAAGGGGAGAAGGGACTCCCAGCAACCCAGAAAGGATATTGACTGTCACTTTCTGCTCCTTGGCCGAGAGACTGAAGAAGCAGTTCCTTCCCTGGTACAGTTTAATCAATTCCGCCCCACATCCTGCTTGATTCTGGTGTTTGCTTATTTCTCTGAACTACAGACTTCCTGGCTTTTGACTCCAATCACCTTGAGACAGAAGCCTGGAATAGCAACAGCCAATTAAAATGCAGAAACACCGGTGACTGGCCTTGGTTGAAATCACAGCAACACAAGTGATAAAAGGCAGCCTGATCCCAGGCAAGCCACTCGTCTTTCCCTCAGACGTGTCTCAGATTATCAACCAACACTGCTTTTTCTAAGAGAAAGAGATTGCAGGTTTTCTTGCTATATTTTGAAGTGTCTTTGTTTTGTTTTGCTTTTGTTTGTTTGTCTTTTGTTTTTTTTTTTTAATGTGTATGTCTGTGTATGTCACATGGATTCAGGTTCCTGCAAAGGCCAGAAGGAGGTGCTGGGTCCCCAGGAACTGGAGTTAGAGGTGCATGTGAAGGATGTGGGTGCTGGGAACTGAATCCAGATTGCCTGTAACCCCTAGGCTGTCACTAGAGTTTCTTTCCCACCAGGTCCTGCCTATCTTCAGCCCCAAATAAGCACACAGAAACATTTATTAATTTATAAACTATTGGCCGATGGCTAGGACTTCTTACTGGCTAGCTCTTATCTTAATTATTAACCCATAACTACAAATCTGTGTATTTCTACATGGCCTTATCTTACCAGAGAACGCCTGGCATGTCCTGCCTCCTGGTTTCTACATGGTCTCCCTCATGCTCTCTCTCTGCCTACCTTCCCCAGAATTCTTCTGGTCTCCTAGTCCCACCTGTCTTCCTGCCTCTATCGGCCAAACTGTTTTATTCATCAGCCAATAAGAGAAACATATATACAGGACATCCCCCATCACCTAAACCATCTCTCCACTCCTATTCTTACTGTCTTAATAAAGGTTCCTTCTTACCCTCCAAATCCTTCTGGGCTTTGCAGGAACCGGAATTCATGTGACATACACTTACATACACATTAAACACTGGCAGTCGGTGGCACGACCACCCTCAACCTCCAGCCCCCAACTTGGAGTGTTTTCATGATTGATGCATGGTGTGCACTGTCTTCTGACCCAGGCTCCCGAGGCTCACCCTGTGATCCCAACCCGCCGCTCTTACTTGCCTCCTGGAGCTTTCTCCCTTCACAGGTTGACTGCAGAACTGGAAACCTTTAGTGCAATGTCTTGGGCATTTCTTCGTTGTCCCAATGTCACTGTCAACTCTGGTGAGCCCAAGAACAGCGTGCTATCTCTATTAAGTCCCTCTAGGTGACATTCTGGGTTTCTCAACTCCCAGGCAACCATGAGGGGTTTCAGACAGAGCCATCAAGTTTGGATGAGCCATCAGGTTTGGGTGACTGGCCCTGAGCTGTTCCCTGAAAGGATTCCCCCTTCTTCCAGATGGCACAGTTAATCTGTCTGTAGTGTGAGCCCCACCCCCACCCCCGCTGTGGCCTGGGGCTGCTGTGCTTGAGAAGTGCACACTCCTTTCTCACCATCGGCCATCTTTGTGACCTTGCCAGCAACAGAGAAAGGGTTTTGCCCTTGGCACTCTACACTGTACTGATACGGTTTCAATGAGAATGGCTGTCATGGGCTCATATATCTTCATACTTGGTCCCCAGCTGGTGGAACTGTTTGGGAAGGACTAGATGGTGTGGCCTTGTTGGGGGTGGTGTGCCCCTAGGGTTGGGTTTCAAATGCCCACACCATTCCCAGTTAGCTCTCTCTGCCAGCTACTTGCGGGTAAGGATATAATCCCTCAGCTACTGCTCTAGCACCTTGCCTGCCTGCCTACCATCGGGCTCCCTGCCACGATGGTCATGGACTCCAAATCTCAAAAAGGCAGCCAAGACTCTATACCTCTCTGTACGGAAGAACTATGACACTTCCACAGGCTGCCTGCCTGGTTCTCCCCTCCCTCCTGGTGGCCATTGCTGTGTTCAGCACAGGTCTGTGATGCTTTGCAAGATCTTGGGCAGGCCACCCTCTCCAGTCCCTCTCTGGACCGTTTTAGTTAGATTAATCACCATAAGACCACTCACTGGCTCTGCATTAGAGTCCTGTGAATTTCCAGTTGCCTGTCATGGAACCTGGACAGTGGCCCTCCCTCTCTGAGGCACTCCCCTTATTCCCTGGGCATGGACTACTTCCTGTGAAATCTGTAGGTAGCAGCTTGAAGGGCTTTGAGCTGTCCTGAGAAAATCAGCGAGGAGTTGTGTGGGCAAGTGGGAGAGATGAGTGCTAACGGAGAACTGGGAATAAGGCTTTTAAAAACATTTTACATTAGTAGTAAATGCAGTGGAAACCAAATTAATAAATAAATCCTTCCTCCTGTACATTGCTTCTGCTAGGCGTTATGCACAGCAAGGAGAAAGTGGTACGGTGTGAAAGGAAATGCAGTAAAAATTTAAGGCTCAATTATGAACAGTACTTAGTGGTGTTCATTATAACATATTAACATAAATTATGAATATTAATATGTCCAGCATGTGACTAACAATGAAGAATGAATTTGTGTATGCATGTTCTTACACAACATAAAGACTAAATTCTGTTCCATAGAAGGAAGTTAACTTGTGTCGAAAACCAAAGAATCAAGAACTATGCTGCTGAAGAAAATGCCAAACACGTATCTCAAAGAGTGGACAGTGTTTTTCTCTTAAAAGAAAGTGACAAGAAAGTGAGATAGGGAGCTTCCGTTTAAACCTTTATTCCTGTCCTATTTTGCTTCTCTCTTGCTGTGATAAAACACTAAGCAAAAGCAGCTTGAGGGAATAAAGGGTTATAGGTTGCAGCCCGTCATGGAGGGAAGGCAAGGCAGGAACTCAAGGAAGGAGCCTGGAACAGGAGCTGATGCAGAGGCCATGGAGGGTGCTGCTTACTGGCTTGCTCCCCATGGCTTGCTTAGCCTGCTTCCTTATAGGACCCAGGACCGCCAGCCCAGGGATGGCACCACCCACAGGAGCCTCATCACATCAAACGATAATCAAGACATTGCCCACAGACATACCTATAGGCTCATCTGATTGATCAAGGCAGTCTCCCAAGTGAGACTCCCCCAGACAGCTCAGCTGTGTCAGGCAGACAGCTGGAGCTAGCTAGAAGAATCACTCAGAGCAAAACTGATATTAAAGGTAATTTCGGAATCAGCCCACTTGCTTCTTTCCCCCCCGCCCTCTCATAAAACTGGAATCCAGAGAAGGACATTTCAATCACCCTGGGCATTTTGCCTTTGGATGGAGTGTGCTGTCTGATTCCTTCCTTTCCCTGTTAGTGTAGAACAGTAACTTTATAACACCGCACAGCACAAAAATCTTCAGCTCAATATTTGACTTTGAAGTTAATTTTATGGTTATATTCGACATAGGTCATCAATTATATTGGAAAAGTCCACTGAGCACAAAGTCAAATACTGTCTGCCGTGCCCAGTCTGCCTCCTACTTTCTTTTCTAAGCAACACGCCAATGGTAACTCGCACTTGGGCCTCTTCCGAGTTCTCGCCTGTGGCTTGGAACCAGCTGTCAAACTCAGGGGTCCTGCACCCACTCGGTTAAACACCTTTCCATCGCTAATTCTGCAAGGTGTTTTATTCATTTGCCCTTTGAAGCTGATTTCTATGTCGTCCCTGATGGCCTGGAAACATCTTCATAATTCCAAGCTGCCTTCACGGCAACCCTCCCGCCTCAGGCTCCTTTCACTGCTTCCTGTGTTTATTGGACATTCCGGTACTCAGTGATGACAGGAGGCCGGGGGAAGTGGTTAAGAAATTACTCCCTGCTTTTTTAAAGAGCTTAAAAGGCCAAACAGCTACAAAACAACCCAAAAACTCGAGTGAGCGAGTGTGGTGGGCAGGAGGGCGCCTGCATCCTGGGCTTGGGGTGGAGGTCACTCCAGAGGTAAGCAAAGGCCCTGTGCTCAGGCTTCTTCTGTTTAAAACGGCCTTTCTCGAATCCTTTGCCTGGCTGTGTCCCCTCTCCTGCCTCTCACCTGCAAGGTGACTGGCCTCTGTCAAGCCTGGGTTCCTGAAGTACCCAGCTGTCAGTCTGAGGCATGGCCCTCGCTTACTTGTCCCCCACCTGTAGTGTGTGAGTGTGAGTGTGTGTGTGAGTGTGTGTGAGTGTGTGTGTGTATGTGTGAGTGTGTGTGAGTGTGTGAGTGTGTGAGTGTGTGTGAGTGTGTATGTGTGAGTGTGTGAGTGTGTGTGAGTGTGTGTGAGTGTGTGTTGTGTGTGTGAGTGTGTGAGTGTGAGTGTGTGAGTGTGAGTGTGTGTGAGTGTGTGTGAGTGTGTGTGAGTGTGTATGTGTGAGTGTGTGAGTGTGTGTGAGTGTGTGTGAGTGTGTGTGAGTGTGTTGAGTGTGTGAGTGTGTGTGAGTGTGTGTTGTGTGTGTGAGTGTGAGTGTGTGAGTGTGAGTGTGAGTGTGTGTGAGTGTGTGTGAGTGTGAGTGTGTGTGAGTGTGTGAGAGAGTGTGAGTGTGTGTGAGTGTGAGTGTGTGTGAGTGTGAGTGTGTGTGAGTGTGTGAGAGAGTGTGAGTGTGTGTGAGTGTGTTGAGTATGTGAGTGTGTGTGTGGTGTGTGTGAGTGTGTGTGTGAGTGTGTGAGTGTGTGAGTGTGTGAGTGAGTGTGTGTGAGTGTGTGTGTGGGTGTGTGGGTGTGAGTGTGTGAGTGTGTGTGTGTGTGTGAGTGTGGGTGTATGTGTGAGTGTGTGTGTGAGTGTGGGTGTATGTGTGAGTGTGTGTGTGAGTGTGTGTGTGAGAGAGTGGGTGTGAGTGTGTGAGTGTGTGAGAGTGTGTGTGAGAGTGTGAGTGTGTGTGAGTGTGTGTGTGTGAGTGTGTGTGTGTGTGTGTGTGTGTGTGTGTGTGTGTGTGTGTGTAAACCCAGCCGTTCTCTCCACCCATGTTCCTGTGTGTGAGCTGAAGCCAGGGGTATCGTTCACTACAGGGAGGAATGTGTCTGGGAAGGAGACCTCCCTTTTCTGTGCTCCCTGAATGCTGAGGGGGCGGATGTGGGAAGGACTGGGCGGGCATGACTCAGAAACGCAGGCCAGATAAGAAGCAAGCCCACCCTTCAAGAAGGAGAAGCTGAACTCTGACCTGTGTGTGCACGATGAACTCCCAGAGAATTCACATTCACTCCTCCCAGGTCCCACACGTGAGTGACCTCTCAAGGCCTACGGGTCACCTGCCTGCTCCTAACTTCTCCAACCCACAGACAGAGCGGCAGCGGAGGTTGGCTTCTGATGTGGCCAAGTGCTGACTAACGTCCCCAGAGATCTGCAGGTCACCAGTCTCTTGAGTTCATCCCGAGACCGCCAAGGAGTTAACAGCATACCCACTTTCCAGTGACCTGAAGCTGTGACCCTGCAAAACTGGAACCCTGTCTCTTTGCCCTTCCTGCAGGAAAAGCAGTGGCATCTGTCACTGCTCGTCCTCTGTAAAGCCTCTCGGGAGGCACCCGAGGCCAAGCTGAGATGGTGCAGACAGTCTCCTCCATGCCTGGCACATTGGAGGTCACTGAGCTGTTGCTATTGTCCCATCCCTCTGACTGCAGGACCCCAGGAAACAGTGGCATCTTTGAGAATAAAAAAGTGCTCTAATCATGACTTGCATTTTTTTATAATTCCTTTTTTCTCTTGACCTAGTTTATTTTTTTCTTTCTTTCTTTTTCTTCCTTTTTTTTTTTTTTTTAGAAAATGTTTCCAGTCCCTTCTCTCAAGCATAGAGGTTGTGCTAGTTTGCCGTTGTGTGGGCACAGTGTTTGAAGCAGGTGTAGGAGGGCCTTGAGCTACACCACTGTGTGAGCAGGGGAGTAGGCTTGCATGAGCTGTGTCTCGCATTCTGGGGGAGGGGCCGGAGTGGAAGAAAGGAAGGGAGAAGATGGGTAAGGACAGTCTCTCCCCTACAAAGTTCCCTGTGCCTTCCTGTCCATTTTCCTCCTGCCCATGCCAGCTGGCCTTCCTTCCTGAGATGTTTCAGAACACAGAGATGCCCAGGCCCCATTACTGGCAACACTCTCATTCTCTTGGTCTGGGAAGTAATGTTTCTAAAGATCATCTTAGGGGCTGGAGAGATTGGCTCAGGTGCTAAGAGCATTTGCTGCTCTTCCAGAGGGCCTGGGGGTTCGATTCCCAGCACCCACACGGCAGCTCACACCTGTCTGAAACTCCTGTTGCTAGGACCCAGCACTCTCTTCTGCCTCCGTGGGTACCAGGCACGCAAGTGATACATGCACTCGAACACTCATAACTAAAATAATAAATACAATCTTTACCCCCTCCACCCAAAAAAGAAAATACTGGGTGTGGTAGCACACACCTTTAATCCCAGCACTTGAGACGCAGAGACAGGCAGATTTCTGTGAGTCCGAGGCCAGCCTGGTCTACACAGTGAGCTCCAGGACAAACAGGGCTACATTAAGAATGCTTGTCTTAAATATATGTATATTTAAATATTAAAAACGCCTCTCATGACCACCATGAGTTCCCAGGAGCAGATGCTCTGGCCTAAAGAGATGGCAGAATTAGCCTTTTCTTGGAAAGTAACACTGCTTTACGGGTCACTCTGCATGTGGGAGAGCCAGGGGATGGGTGCTGCTTACTGCTTTCATACTCCAGGCTGCTTGTGAGCTCAGCACTCCTGAGCCTCAGGTCCCATATCTACACACTAGAGAAAACGGGTGACACTCCCTTCCTCTCAGTATTGCAGGGAGGACTGACAGGATTAGGCCTGTATTCTGGAATCTCCAGAGAGGACAGTCATTAGATAAGTGGGCAGCTAGACAGAGTGTTGCTTAATTTGTCATCCTTGTCACCCGAATGCCTGACGTTGATGTTAGACGTTTGCGGTTGAAGTCTAGAGAAGACAGCGTCCTGACTGAAAACAGTCAAGCAGGAAGGGTCCCTCACGCTTTCTCTTCAGGGCAGATGTTCATCTGATTGGGTGAGGCCCTTGAATCTTAGGGCACACTACCTGCTGTATTCAGTCTGCTGATCCAGATGTCACCCCCATCAGAAGTGTCCTCACAGGCACACCCAGAACAGTGCTTCACCAAGTGTCAGGTCTCGGTGACGTTAACTCATCAACAGCACTCATAGGGACATGCAGGCAGCATGGACCCTTGACCTGTCTGTCATTGTCGGTCACTACTGTCCGCTGCCATCACTGATGCTGTTACCACATGAACTCTCCACCTAATCTCCGACACAGCCTGGCGGGATAAGCCGGGTCACTCAGGAATCAGGACTTAACCCTCAGACACGTGTGGCATGCTGTCTGCTAGCCCTCACCGTCACCCAACACCTGTGTAGTTACTGTCTTCAAAAAGAAATTCTCGTTTCTTCTCTGGGGCAGGTGAGCCTCTATGCCTGCCTCCCTCTCCAGCCACAGTGGCTAAGGAGGCCGCACCCAGCCTCTCCCCTGACACCTGCAGGGGTGGGACAGGACAAAGGAGCCTGAACTCCAGACAAGACACGAGCCAGAGCACTGTGCATCCAGGGCCGAATACTGAGCACAGAGAAGAGCAGCAGGTGGCCGGAGCAGGAGTGCACTCAAACCTAACTAACCCCTCTCACAGCCTCACCCCTCCACACAGCCTCACCCTCCACACAGCCTCACCCTCCACACAGCCTCACCTACACAGCCTCACCCCTCCACACAGCCTCACCCCTCCACACAGCCTCACCCTCCACACAGCCTCACCCCTCCACACAGCCTCACCCTCCACACAGCCTCACCCATCCACACAGCCTCACCCTCCACACAGCCTCACCTACATAGCCTCACCCCTCCACACAGCCTCACCCCTCCACACAGCCTCACCCTCCACACTGCCTCACCCTCCACACAGCCTCTCCCTCCACACAGCCTCACCCCTCCACACAGCCTCACCCTCTACACAGCCTCTCCCTCCACACAGCCTCACCCCTCCACACAGCCTCACCCTCCACATAGCCTCTCCCTCCACATAGCCTCACCCCTCCACACAGCCTCAGCTACATAGCCTCACCCCTCCATACAGCCTCACCCTCCACACAGCCTCACTCCTCCACACAGCCTCTCTGTGGTTCTGCTTTAGTTCTACCTCCAAGTTTCTGCCTCAAGTTCCTGCCCAGAACTTCCCTACATAGATTCATCCATTATTAGTTTATTACTGCAAGACAGTAGTAGTTCCGAGCCTGGACCCTAGAGAATGGCCATCTACGTTCAGATTCCGACTCAGCCACTTCGGAGCTTTAGAACCCTCATCTTCTTGGATGTCAGTGTCTCCATTTGGAAAAGTCAGGCGGATAAATATACTGGTCGTTGGTCCCTCGAGTGCTATCACAGCTGGAGATACCAACTGTGGCACTGGAGGCCCAGGTCACACCCTCAGCAGGCTCACAGGGCAGGTCATGTTCTGTCCAAGCTGCCTGCCCTGCCATCAGACAGGACAGGGCAGGATGGGGCTGCAGTGTCACTGCTCTCCAGGACCCTCTTCACAGGCAGACCCCACCATCCTGGGACTGTGGCCCAAGTGGTCAGTGGCTGTATTTAGTTTTGTACCCGGAAGTCGGCTCAGAGCCCTTTGACTGGGTTCTGCTCTAACAAGGTCACCCTCCCGGGAGGTGATTCCCAGGGCTTGTCATGATACACCTTGTCATGTACCTTGAAGCTGAAAGCTGAGCCCAATAAGAAAGCCACAGCCTTAAATAGGACACCGGCCCACCTTTGTTGTCACCCGCTGCCTCAGCAGTCTGTGCCTCAGATCCGGCTGCTGCTGCATGGAGGCGAGAGCTTCTGATCTCTCTTCCTAGGAGCATGGGCAGAACGAGGCTGCAGTCTCATTTGTCTGTCTGAGAAGAAGATTTTCAGAGTCTGGCAGCTTGGGGAAAATAATGTGACAATAGGAGGTGACCAGCAATTAGACAATGCCAGTCCAGGCAGCCCTGCTCTGAGTGAGCCCCAGAATGCATTCGGGCACCTGGGGAGGGAGGTACATGGATTTTGGGGCTGGTGACCTGAAGTCAAGCACTCCGGGTATGGTTAGGCTATATTGAGTGGAAGGGACCCGGACAGCAGCCGCTGACCTGCACAGTGTGTAGAAATTCTCCTTACCCAAATGATGGCAGGACAAGCATCCAGGGATGCCAGAACCCCTACACCTTTACTGGACACACAGAGGCCACCAGTGCCAGACAAGTGGGTAGAGGCCCAGGCTTGACTGCCGGATCTCCTCTTCTAACCTTGCCCATCAACTGCCAGAGCTGGGAACCGAGTCACCAAGGGCCTCTGGGCCACAGGTGCTCTCTGGAGGACCACAGACCTTCTGGGAATGGCCAAGCTCTGCCTACACCTGTCATGTCTCCTGTTCCCTCCCAGGTTCTCTGTTACGGACAAACAAAAGACTTTAGTTCGTGGTCTCTGAATCTTCTCCCAGGCTTGTCCCCATCCAGACAAAAAGAGACACAAAAAAACAAACAGAAATAATAAGCAGTCCCCTCAAAGCCAAAGCCTGGCAGCACACACATCTACTCCCGGCACTCTGTTTGAGACCAGCCTGGGCTACACGGAGAGACCTTGTCTCTAAAAAAAAAAAAAAAAAAAAAAAAAAACCAAAGAAACAAAAAAACGGGACAGGCGAGCAGGTGAGGTGGCACAGGTCTTTAATCCCAGCACCTGGAGGGCAGAAGTGACTCCTGTGATTTGGAGGCAGGTTCAGTCTATACATCAAGTTCCAGGCCAGCCAGGGATATATAGTGAGACCCAGTAAAAACAAATAAATACATAAAAGGGAGGAAACCCGCTGGGAAAGAGAGGAAAACATGAGGTATATGAATCTGAGGGAAGTGCATGACACACACCTACGAAAATGCCATCCATTAAACTCACTATTTTGTACACTGATTTAATGCACTTTGTTTTATTTATTTATTTATTTATTTATTTATTTATTTATTTATTTATTTATTTATTTATTTATTTTAGGGTTTTTAATAGTCAAATGCAGAGGTCAGGTTCACCAGCTCCTTCACTGACAAACCAGGGGTTGAAGACTGTTTCAGCTTCTCAGCCTTCTCCTTGTCTGTGATGACAGGTATAAAAGGTACCTGCTGAGCAAACCTTGAACTTCACATTACCCTGTCCTTCTTGATCTTGGCAGAGTTGGCACCCTTTCACTGGGCTGTGAGCAGAAAGTTTTCCATCTCCTCAATTTTCTGTGGCATGGCGGCAGGCGCTCAGCGCTGGAGACTGCACCCAAAATACTCACAGCTTTACATGAATTTTTAAAAGGTAAAATTTTCTTGAAAAATAACAGCAACAAGAAGCCATTTAAAAAAAAAAAAAAAAGATCCTAGCAGAGGCCTAGCTCTTGTCTCCCACACAATTCTTCTCGCGTGCCACCCACAGTGAGACTTGGGGCTGACAGCCTGTGCTCTCATCCCAACTTTCATCTCTGTCTCTCCTACCGGGTTTTTATCTCTGTTTGCTTGCTTGCTTGCTGAGAACGTGGACCTGTTAGGTTGTTTGAAGAAGAATGGGAAAGTCTAGAGGTTTTTCTGGGGCTGGAATTTAACCCAGGCTTCCCAGGTCCCTAGGAGCTGACTGTAGGGAGTCATTTAGCCCTCTGCACCTCGGTGCCCTGATAATAATGGCCGCCGCTTCCTACAAAGTCTCAGCTGCTGCCCAGTGTCACCCTATATGCAGGGGTTACTGGAGAACAGGGTTCCACAAAAGGAGAAACAAAGGCTTTGTGAAGTCCTCAAGTGCCTCTGGGACCAGAGGGAGAGAGAGGAAAGGAAGAGGGAGGGAGGGAGGGAGGGAAGGAGACAGACAGACAGAGACAGAGACAGAGACAGAGACAGAGACAGAGACAGAGACCCCTAACCGGCTCCAAATCCCCACTCTTCCTTTGGAGTCAGGGGAGGTGAAGGATCCGCTTGGTTAGGTTCTGTCATGGAGTTGTGAAAGTCTCCAGACATTAGCCACTCATTTTAAAATCACCTGAGGGCCATGGCGTGCTGCCTGGGTCTCCTGGAGTCAGGGTCATTGAGCTGCGAGGAACTGTTGAGCTGAGGATTGGACACCATGTCCCTCCCAGAAGCCTGACTTTCTCCCTTTAGGAGCCTCCAGTGCGCAAATGCCTGACACAAACGCCTCCTGCCTTCCTTCCGGGCTTTTTCTAGGCCTCCTCTCAGTTCGCCCTCAGGACCTCTTTCCTATCCAGGACTCATTTCCACCTGGATCCCTAAGAACGGGGCAGTTTAGTCTGTGGGTGGGAAAGGCCCGAGCAGTAGCGCCGGTGCCAGGCTGAGTACCAGGCCATTAAATAACAGCTCTCCCTAAAGCTGACCCACCCTGGAGGGCACCTTCGTGGCTGGGTGTGGATGGTAGAGATAACGATGACTCAGCTGGCCATCCGTCCCGCTCTTCATTTCCTTTCTGCAGGGTAGTATGTGCCGGGACTGTGTGCTTGGGGTAGTCCAGGACGTCCCCGCATGGCCCCCTCCAGCCTTTTCCCATCAGTTTGGGGCAGGGCTTGGCTCCTCTTAGCCTGTGTGCACAGGCATGTGCGAGCAGCTACCTCCTTGTGGTATTCTGGTAAAGCAATTGGGGCCTCTCTATAAATATTGGCTCCCTCCCTTCCTCTTCCTGCTCTTGCTACCCATCTTTATTTTTTCACATCTCCTCCCGAGGAAGCGAAACTCGGTTCGCCCTCTTCTGGGCAGTACTGCTAGGGGGCTGGGTAAGCCTGGGGCAGACAGAAACTTCCAGATGCAAATGTCTCTGTTGATCTCCTCGCACCACTGCCTCCAGGTTGCCGGCTTTTAGTCCCTCTGAGGATCAGGATTGGGCAGACTGAGTTAAACCAAGGGAGGACAGAATACTGTGGGCCCCAGGTATTTGTTAATGGATGGAGACAGTGGCCGTATTGGCGTGGGGAGGGGGCAGGGGAAGGCTCCACCAGGCGTTTGTGTTACTGAGGAGTTCCACCAGAGATGTCACATGCTATTGGGGAAGTCACGGTCCTCCTCTTGGGGTTCATGGTGTCATTAATGAAAGAACATGAAAATGGGCTCCAAAGGGAGCTTGAAGGCAACTTTATTAGAGTTTAAAAGAAATCTGTTATTTTTCGAGACAGGGTTTCTCTGTGTAGCCCTGGCTGTCCTGAAACTCGCTCCGTAGACCAGGCTGGCCCCAAACTCATAGAGATCCACCTGCCTCTGCCTCCCGAGTGCCGGAATTAAAGACATGAGCCAACACTGCCCTGCCAAAAGAAAATTTTCGAAGCAGGCAAACTGTGAACCTAGGTGATTGTCTGGAGGAGGGAGATGGAGAAGAGGAAGCCTAAAGCCATGCTCTTAGAGTTAGGCTTGGAGGTCAGCCATACATGGCAGAGAGGGGAGCTTCACTGGAAAAGTGATGCTCAGAGTGCAGGGTTAACACGCTTAGAACAGGGATAGAAAGATGGAAAGAAACGCTGTGCAGAACTAGGGAGCTGCATGGTTGTAGCTCTGTCAGCCACTGCACCAGTCATGGGAATTCTGGAAAGGAACCTCATTAAGGGACAATTATCCCCTATCCCATCTTTCACACGTTTAAAGTAGACTCATCCTCCCAAGGGGTGGTCCTTGGCCAGCTGATCGACTAGCCCTACTGGATTAGCACTTTTTAATGTTCTCAATGTGGGGGTTCCACCCAGGCCAGAATGGGCTCCACACAGCCTTGGTCAAGGCTATGTTTGCCCTGAAGAAGTTACCCCAGGGTGAGAGTGAGCTCCATGCGTGCTACATGGTAGAAGTTTAGTCGATAAGTGAAGGCAAAAACACCCAGGGCCAAAAAGTCACAGGGTGTCTAGGGGGCGCTCTCACTTAAGAGTCAAGATGGCTACTGCCCCAGTGTTCCCACACAGGAGAAAGGGGAAGGAGGGAAGAGGAGAGGAGTGGAGGGAGGAGGAGATATTGCACAGCAGTGATCTTTTTTTAATAAGGGCTCCAGTCCCATCATGGGGTACATCCCTCATGACCTCATCTAACCCTGTCTCCCAAACACACCACTTGAAATACCTAAATATTACCACTTGGGGGTTGAGGCTTTGTCTTGAGTCCTTCTGTGATGCTGTAACAGTGTACCACAGACTGGGTGATGCATTAAGAACAATTACTTCCTTCTCATAGCTCTAGAGGATGGAGGTACAAGATTGAGCCTCTGCATCCCGAGAGCCTAAAGCATCCCAAGGCAGACATGCAGTGAGGCTGTACCATCCCAAGGCAGACATGCAGTGAGGCTGTACCATTCTATGGCAGTCATGCAGGGAGCCTATGGCATCCCACAGCGGAAGGTAGAAGAGCTCAACTTCAGAACTCCAAGGACTTTTACCATGGGTGTTAAACCGAAACTAATGGCTGAGCTCTGGGCCCCTACCACCTGCAGAAAGCCCCAGGTCTTTAACACTATTGCCTTGAAGGCTGTTTATTTAACACACCGTTTAGGGGAGTATATTTAAACCAAAGCAAGCTTCAGTGAATTTACAAAGGGTGAAGGATGTAGGTGTGTCTAGCCTGTGGCTAAGGAGATCTATGGATACAGCCCAACATAAGAACCTGTGTTCACTGTAAACATTGATTTCTGTGGGATTTCCCCCCCCCCTTTTGAGTATGAACTTTGTAGGTAACATCAAGTCGACAATGTCAAAAGATTGGGCATGCCTGGTGAAGTCTTAAAAATAATTACAATAAACTAGAAAAGGAGATAAGAATAAGACTTCCCCACCCTTCCTTCCTCCTACTGCCAGTGTCACCACAAACCTTTGAGCCCCAGTGACAGGAACGATGCCCTGGAGCAGAGTTTCTCAACCTTCCCAATCCTGTGACCTTTAACACAGTTCCTCATGCTGTGGTGATCCCCAACCATAAAATTATTTCCATTGCTACTTCATAGCTGTAATGTTACACTGTTATGAATCATAATGTAAATATCTGTTTTCTGGTGGTCTTAGGTAACCCCTGTGGAAGGGTTGTTTGCCTCCCCCAAAGGGTTCGGGACCCACAGGTTGAGAACCACCGCCCTCGAGAGCGGTGGTACAGAGGGACATTTGTAGCTTGACCTTGGAAATGACTGGAGACAGAAAAAAAAAAAAAAAAAAAAAAAAAAACCAGAACAGAAATGAAGAGGAATGAGTTAGCATGTGAACATCAGCCATGTGTGTGGGGCTGGTGCCAGACTGTGACCCAGGGTGGGGGTCCCTGCAGAAGCCAATGGACGGAGCTCTGGGCTCGAGAGACATGTTCACAGTCCCTGAATCCCAATGTGCCTCTGCTCAAAGTTGTGTGCCAGCCTTGGAGTGGATGCTTGCTTGAACCCAAAGCTTTTCAAAGCCCCCCAAAGGCCTCATGTTGACACCAGTTTTCAGGGGCTACAAGGGAGCTTTGTACAAAGAGGTAGGATACTAACGGAAGTTGAAACTCCCACCCTCGCAGAGGGTCAAGAGGGAGGTCAGCCCCTCCCTCACTGTAATTTATGTGGTTATATAACAGCCACTGGGTGCAGTGGTTAGGTACCACGGCCTGGCAGCCAGGCTACTAGGCTCGGTGCCAGGATTTGATCATTCCTAATAATGTGGTCTCAGGGGTTTCTCAAAATCTCTGCACCTCTACCTGGAGAGGTAGACATGAAACAATAATTCCTGTTTTGGAAGGTGGGAGTAAGAATTAGATAAATTAACTCAAATAATATGATTGTGCTAATTCATGGTATGTATAGTTAATAACTACACAGAAACACAAGAACACACAGAGACATGTGTTAGTCATACTACTTCATTAAAACACTCGAGGCTCATGTCTGACAGCCAGTCAGGAGAGATGAGGCATGAAGAGGGTGGGATTGTGATAGAATAGGCTGAACTACATTGGGGCATGTTAAGTATCCCCAGGTTATGTTAAAGTGGGGGCAATATTGCAAAACAAACAAAACAACCACAGCAACAAACTGTGTTGATCTTTTCAGGCAGCATGTGGCCTGTAGTCACATTAAGATAAACATCCCTACTTCAGTAAGGGAAACGGAGGCATGATGTCACAAATTAGCCCAAGGTCATATGGCTAGAACGTGGAAATGCTGACATTTGAACCAAAGCCATCTGCCCCCAGAGACATCTGTGTCCGTACTTCAAATTGCTGAAAATATAATGTCTTTATTCAGTTTTTTTTTTCCCCTTCATTATGGGCTGTTCCAGGATAAGAAACTTGCCAAAAGATAAATTTGTCTTAAGCCTAATTTTCAGTGAACTTTTTCCTCTATCCTCCTTTAATAGACTAGCAGCCTTTAAACTGGAGATTACATAAAATACAAAATCCGTTTGAGCTGACATCTAGAAGTAATAGACTTCGGGAGTTCATGTGTCTTAGTGTCTGGTAGGCTTAAGGTAGCAACCGTAGCCACACATGGTACCATACCAGAAAAACAAGTGCCAGTGGTGGCCGCTGGTTGCAAGTGGCATTCGTGACCACAGGAGTACAAGAAGGGGATCGAGATGGTGAGAATGCCCGCAGAGTTGAGGCACGAAGAGCTGAAGCCTCGACAAGGCCATAGCACAAGGTTGAGAATTTTGTGGACCGACTAGGAGAGCTGGTGGCTGATTTCTCCCCTACTGCTGGTCCTGGTTATGTTTCCCTAGTACACTCCTCACCCTGTCATTAGTCAGCAGAGCGAAGGTGCCATGAGCACAGGCCTTTGCCCACACATCTTCTAAACCCGTGTGACGTTCCAAGCGCACTGCGCCAGCTACCAGTTTGGAAAGAGCTGAGATCCTTGTTAAAATGCAGGTGTCCTGGCTGACCCTGCTTTTACTGAATAGGGTAAGGGGTTCTACGTCTCTATTGTTTTTGTTTTTTGTTTTTCTCCCGTCCTCCAGATGGCCCAGGGCAGGAAGGAGCCTTCCTGGACCCCGCTGTTTGTTTGAGCTTTGCCCCCAGCCTCTCACACGTGTCTTAGAACAAGCTCCTTTTCGCATGGACTCTCTGGGGTGACAGCTGCTACCGAGCTTTGTAACCCACGCTGGCTGTGGGTGTCTGGACCTCTCCATCCCGGGGGGCGGGGGGGGGGGGGAGGATCGCTGCACAGAATCCACCTTGCTCTGTCTCCATCCCTTCCATCGCCACAGCCAGGCCCGGCTCAGCCGAGGGCCGCATCCATGCGGGTGGGGCCATCTGGCCACACACCCGGCCGGTGACTCAGCCCTGGCGGGCGGCGCACAGGCTCGGGCCGTGCGGGGACAAAGCTGCGCCACCGCGCCCCACCTGCGGGCCTCCCAGCTCCCCCGCCCTGCTCTCCGCTCAGCTCCCAGAGGGAGGTGCTGAACGTTGCCAGGCAGGCTGGGCCCGCGGCGGCTGCGGTTGGCTCCCGCTCGCCCGCCGCCCCCGCACCGCCTCCGCGCGCTGAGTCACCCCGCCCCGCCGGCCGCCGCCCCGCGGCTCCCCTACCTCTGCGCCTGCGCGGGCCGCTGCGCCCTAATGCTTCCCGCACGCGCGCGCGCGCCGGGCACGCGGAAAGGTCATCCATTCCACTTTGTTGCCATCGCCTACAGGGCTGCCCAGGAGTCCCCCTCCACCGTCTTGCATTGCCGCTAGCCTGTTACCATGGCACCCTCACTAATGCTGTTTGCATATCCCCATCCAGGTTTGGGCTCTGCCGCAGTGACGTCACTACCTAGCACTGCTACCACCTTGCTGCTTCAGCTCAGTGGACCACAGAGGCTGAAGTCCACGAGACTCTCCTGGGGGCGGAGCTAAAAAAACTCGGATGCCAGGCTGCACCCAGGCCCACCGACCCAGACCACTGAGAGGTGTGTGTCCCTGGCCTTGGGTAAAATTTCCTAAGTGGTGCCTATTGGGCCAGGATGGTGAATCATCAAATATGGAAACCGGGGAAATATGGAAACCTCTCGGGGGGGGGGGTGTTTGTACGCAGACTTTGGTGCAGGAGGGAGGGGGTGCGGGGGCCTGTACACCTGGTATAGATACAAGAACAGGAATCAGAGTCAGGAGAGGGGACGGTGTGAGGGGAGCAGCACACTTCTGTCTTACGTCCACCTAAAGGAAAGGGTGCCTCCGGGTGCAGCTTAGTGGTGGACCGCTTGGTAAGCATGAATAAATTCTGACCTCCAAACCCTTTGGTAGTTCTGTGACACCGGACAATGACAATGTTGCTCCAAGACCTCCGTTTCTCAGTCTGTAAAATGGAAACTATAATGGCTACCACACAGGACCGAGGTGGGGATGGCACAAGACAATGCAATACGGCCTCAGGTAGTGGCTGATGTCCCCTTAGAGGTCATATGCTTGTTACCCACCAGAAACATGTCCAGCTTGAGGCTGGAAGTTGGAAGTAATTCCCATGTTTGTGCCGTTCTATCGTGGAGTTCTTCCCAAATCTGAATCACACCTAGAGCTACCCAGGTGTGTGGACGATGGAGCCTAGCTCTCCTGAGACATAGAAACCAGAGGCTTCGGACTGGTCATCACTTCCTCCCCTACCTGAGACCCTGAACAATTCCTGCCATTCAGGCTCCGATGGATGGCTCAGTAAGCAAGCTTTTTGTTTGCTCGCTTTTCAAGTATGCTTGTTAATAGAAGCCATAGACATCACTTAAAGGAACCCGAAGCTGTTACTCGGGGTCCTAGTCCCCCAGCTAGTTTTCTGATTTGGATTCTGTAGCCCTATAGTTGTGCTTGCTACCCCACCTTGAATTCTCACCACCAAGCAAAATGCCTGACAGGCAGTCTAACCGCTGCTCATTCAGTATTCATTACCAATGTGGGAGCTGCAAGAAGCTGCAGACCGGTCTGGGCCTCAGGTCTCCGGGCCTCAGCCCTCTCGTGGTTTAGATTAAACATCTCCTCGGTTGCCCCTGGCCCCAGCAATCCTAAAATGGCAATTACTTTTCAGCTGGTTATAGTTCACTTCAGTTTTCCATCCCAGATGAGCCGCCTAGTAAACTTGAAGAAAGCTAGAGTAATCTGAAAAGAGGGAACCTTGACTAGAAAAAGAAAGCCTTCTTGGTAAGATCCAGCCGTCAGGCACTTTCTCCGTGATGGATGGGGGGAGGGCCCAGGCCATTGTGGTGTCTATGTTCTGAGAAGTCCATGAGGAGCAAGCCAGTAAGCAGCACCCTCCATGGCATCTGCATCAGCTCCTGCCTCCAGGTTCCTGCCTTGTTTGAGTTCCTATCCTGACCTCTTTCCACAGTAAACAGTGATGTGGAAGCATAAGCCAAATAAACCTTTCCTTCCCGTGGTGGTTCGAAAGAAAATGGCTCATACAGTGGCACAACTAGGAGGCCTAGCCTTGTTGGAGGAAGTGTGTCATTGGGGGTGGACTTTGAGGTTTCAGAAGCTCAAGCCAGGCCTAGTGGCTCACGGTCTCTTCCTGCTTCCTCCACAGGATGTAGACGTAGATGTAGAACGCCCAACCACCTCTCCAGCACTATGGTGTCTGTCTGCATTCCACCATGCTTCCTGCCATGGTGATGATGGCAGCTCCAATGAAATGGTTTCCTTTATAAGAGTTGCCATGCTCATGGTGTCTCTTCACAACAGCAGAGACTCTAATAAGACACTCCCCAAGGTGTTTTTGGTCAGATGTTACATTGCAGCAGTAGAAACCTTGACTAGGATACCAAGTTACATTCCTACATTTCACCTTGAATGTGTTGCATAAGATGCCCTGCTAGTTAGGACCCGAAGGTCTTTCAGGTCCTTGCTGGGTTTTGTGATGGGCCATTGGTTTGATTTTGTTAGAGGACATGAGCTGGGTATTTTGGCAGATGAGGTTAGCTTTGCCTCCTCGCTTGGCACTCCCCGTGACATCCCTGGCACATAGCCTCTGAGCACTGTATGGGACAGACACCCCTTTCCCTCACACACAGTCTGTCTTGGCAGACAGTGTGTGCAGACTGCTTGGGTCAAGGGAAGGTGTTGCATCTGTACTGAACTCATTGGTCAGAGAACCACTAAACTGTCACCACCTAAGGGACAAATGTGCAATGCCAGTCAGTGTCCAACAAATACCGTCTACGTTTGCTTGCAGAGCCGAGAGGAGGGCAATGTGATTTCTGGGAAAATCTTTTCCCACCTAGCAAAATGGCCGAGGTGGGATTTTCTGTAATATCGCCTAACACTTGGCTATCTGCCACTGCCAAGAGAGCATTGTCTGCAAAGATGTTTACACACAGGCCACTGAGCCATTCGAAGGAATCTGTTCTTCCCAAAGACTGGCCCTTTGACTGGGCAGGTCTGGATGAATAAGACAGAAAGATGCAGTGTCCGTTTATACCTCGGGAGAGCCAGTGGTTAAAGCCAAACCCCTGAGCTGTGTGAGATCTGAGAAAGGCTCTGGCCCAGACAGTCTGGCCATCTCACATGGAGCGATGCTGACACTGCCCAGAGCCTTGGCTCACAGAGCGGAAAGCAAGGAGGGCTTTCGGGTTAAGCCATCCCATTTTCGGAGGTTTTCTATGCAGAGCCTCTCTGTCGGCTAGCTATTCTCTCCATCTCTGAGAATTTGGAGCAACCTCTCCAATTGCTCATCTCCCTCCATTAGTTGGCCTCTCGACATCTCACCCCCAAACAAGAATTCAAAATCAGGACAAAGCCTGAAATCCTGGAGATGTCAATCATGCATCCACCTACTCACTGGGGAAGACAGACAAACACACAGCTCTGGCTTGGTCCTTCCTGGTTTTGGCTTCTGCCCTTTCCTTGGCCATTTGATCTTGGATACGTTCCTTAGCCTCAGTTCTTTGTCTGTGAAATGGGCTGGTCACAGCTTGTGGATGTGAAGGTTAAGGAAGTAAGGATAGGATAAAGGTAATGTCTGGGTGTTGCTCTGTGGGGTGCCTGCATGTGGATGGGATTTGTCGGACTGTAGTGATTCACTTCAGTGTTCAAGTGTGAGTGTGCACGAGCATGTGTGTCAGAGTAGTGTGTCTGCGGTAAGGGGGAACAAAATGTAACCAAAGCATAATTACCTCTGCCTGTCTCAGACAGGAAAAGAATGAAACCCACACCTACAGGGTCTTCGAGCACTGGTGAACGTCAGGCCTCTGGGTTCAACAGAAAATGGGATTGCTCTGTGCTGAAAGGAAAAGAAGTAACCCGAATAGGAAGGAGCAGAAGGAAGATGACAGGGAGGAGTCTCCCTGGGTTCCAAGAGGCTATTGTTCCTTGAATACGAAATCTGAGGAAGACCAGGTTAAAAAGGGTTAAAAAAAAAAAAAAAAAAATTCATATGTGGCTTTGTTAAAAATCAAGCACAAGAAAGGGCGTCTTGGTTAGCACTTTTTTTTTTTTTTTTTTTTTTTAGAAGAAAGAAAAAGCATTGGAACAAGAGAAATCAAAAGCCAGCCTTCTACCATCTGCTGCAGACGGGAGCTCGTTAGCATCTTCCCGGAGGCCGATTGTAGCCACCAGCACTGCCACCAGTAATGAAGGAGCCGCCACACCCAGTGCCAGCCTGAGCTTGCTCTGCAGTTCAGCTTGCTGGTCTGGACACTGCATCCTTCAGACTCTGCTGTCCCACAAGCTGGCCAGACCGGAGCTCGTGTGTGGCACTGAGAGAGCTAGCCGTTTCTAACTGTGTGGGCTCCAGGCACTGAGAACAATGGAGACACTGGCCAGCAAGCCTAGAATAACACTTCAAACCCACATTTGCCGCTGGGTCTGGGCCTCCTGGGCCTGCTTTCTCTCCCCTAATCAAAAGCTCTGTGAGGTGCAGCTTTGAGTGGCTGGGCTGTCAGATCTGAGGTGCAGGAAGAGCATGGCCTCCCTCCTTTCCCCCTTCTTTCCTGAAGGCAAGTAGGTCAGTGCAAGAGTGTTGTCCTCACACGGTTTCAGCCCCGTGCCTGTGGCTGCCCGAAGGACTTTGTGCTTTCGGGTCAAAATATCACAGGACTATGGAAGGGACACGAAGCCAGGAGGTGAGTTCCAAGGAAGTGTCAGGATTTGTTTTCTGTTTTCTGATTTGTTTTCACTGTCTAATCCTTCCTAGAGGAGCCTGTGAGGGTAGAACCTAAGTGTGTGTGTGTGTGTGTGTGTGTGTGTGTGTGTGTGTGTGTGTGTGTGTGTGTAGGCCATAGGTCAAACTTGGCTGTAACTTATTAGAGAATGGCTACTCTTTGGGAGACAGGGTCCTTCTCTGGGACCTGGGGACCACCAATTTGGCTAGACTGGCCAGGAAGCCCAGGAGTCCTCCTGCCTCCATCCTCCCAGCACTGAAGCGACAAGCGTATACCAGCACTCCTAGCTTTCCACACAGGCATCGGATTCGAACTCAAGTCTCTATGTTTACACAGCAAGCACATTACAGACTGGGCCATCTCGGCACACCCTGAAACTATTAATTTTCTGTGTTCATCATCAACGAAACTGCTAACACTTAATTACTCTCAAAGAGTCTCTGGTAAGGCTGTGAAACTAACGCTAGTTAGTTGAAACTATTGGTTGAGGCTGATGTGGGGGTGGGTCACTAATGTGACAGAAAACAGTGGAGGAATCGTCTGGCTGGGGCTTCATAGCTAGGAGTTGTTTCCTCTTTGGTTGGTTTATCCAAAAATGACATCACACCATATGGTTCCTTTAAGATACCTTAGCAAAAGGTTTAGAGAAAAAGCCAGAAGCCTCTGAGATGAATAGCAAGAGTCCACGTTGGGGATGGCCTGTCCCTTCATTTTGTTTTGCTCTCCTATCTGTCACATAGTAGGTGGCTCGCCTGATACAGCACCGAGATTTTTGGAGGAAACCTTCTAAACAAGCATGCTTGCTTGGGTCTAGAGGAGGGGGCACCATACCCCAACTCCAGAGCCAGCTTTTCATTGAAGTGGGACAGCGTAAAATAATGGTTCCGTGACATTCATACCTAGAGGGAACTGCATCCCGGTAAAACTGCATCTAGTAAGCTTAACCAAGAAGGCTTAACATAGGAATTTTGAACCCTAGACAGAGGCAGAGGACACTGGAGGAAGGGGCTGAGAGATGCCCCAGCCAGGGGGGAGTGTATACTGCAGCTGGCCTACTCCTTTGCTTCCCTGTCCTACCAGACCCAGCTTCAGCTCCCAATTTGCAACACGCTTACTTAAAGTGGTTACTTAAAAGACAGGACATTTGCACAGTATGAGTGTGTGTTGGGGGGGGGGGGCAGAGAGACAAAGACCAGACCAAAAAAACAGGCTCAGAGTGGAGAAAAGAGGAGGTTTGAATGTAGGGAAAGGGGAAGCTCCTTCCATTTCCTGGATTGCTCTGAATAGTTGTAAAGGTCCCAAATAATATTGGGATCTAGGGTGCCATTACATGGCCATTTGGACCGATTAAGGGGTATTTAGGCCAAATTTGATTGCAAAAGCAAACAAGTTTAGAGCCCTTCAGTTCAAATGTCAGGTGTAGAGGCTGGGGTTTTCTAGGAGGCATCCCAAGGGCGAATGAGAGGGTATGGATGACACTGTTCCCGTGGATGAGAAGGAAAAGGTCATTGTAGCCGTGGGCATCCCCCGGACTCGGAGGACCACTGAACAAGGACCAAGCCGTTCAGAGGGTGATAACCAACCTCAACGGGGGTCATGCTTAGCCTGGCTAAGCCAGAGGAGACTCGGCACCTGGTACCAGAACTTTCCTAGAGGACAGAAGGCATAGACAGACACTGAGCTCTAAGAGGGGTCTTGTCCACAGGAAAGGGTCAGGAATGGAGTTGCAGAAGCCACAAGGGGTTTAGAGGAGCTGTAGGATTATAATCAGCTCTGGGGGGGGGGGGGTAGGGAAGAGGGTCAGGAGGAGCACAATGACCCAGTTGGGCCTAATGAAACTGCAGGATTGCAAGTCCCAAGGGTGGTGGGATGGGGTCAGGTGAAGAGAGCCAGCCGTAGCCTTAAGGACTTGTGCCTGGGGGGAACCTGGGCCTCTAAGAGTACCAGAGGAGTGCCAGACAAGCAATAGTCACCTGCTCGGACTCAGGGAAATGTTTACAGGAACGGAAAGGGAAACTTACACAATTGTCGCTGGTGGATGGGGTGCTGAGCGGTCAGTGAGCTGGAAGTCCAGTCTGTGGCACGTGGCCTGGAGATGAGGATCCCAGTTCGGCTCAGACCATGATGGGGAGCACAGGCACCAGGAGAGCCTATCGAGTCACAGCACCAAATGTAAGCATTGCAATAGCTCAGAGGGAATGGAAAGGTATTCTGGCACTTGGGAGCCACAGAATACTGAGTGCTCGGATGAAAGGTGTCCTGGCCAAGGTCACAGTAACAGTAGCAGCTTACAGCTCTGTTCCAGGGAGCTTCCCCAGTGTATCAGCTCTGCTCCTGCAGGAGAGGCTTCCCCAGTGAAGTTGTTACAGTTCAGCTCCTGTCCCGAGCATACTGTAACAACTGTGCTTCTCAGGTTTCCCCCAGCAAAGGTGTTACAGCCCTGCTCAGCTCACTCAGCTCTGCCTCAGGCAAAAAGTTGTTACTTCTCTCCTCCCCAGCAAAGGAAGGTCTCACCCAAACCTCATTCAAGAGATTTACTGGGAGGGAAGAACCCAGGAGAGTGGCTGCCTTAGCAGCCACAAGCTGAACAGACCGGAGGAGGGGGGGTATATAGGGATTCTTAGAGGTGGGGTTTCTCAGGGAGATTTCCAGAGTGGGGATTGCTCAGATTTCAATCCCTGAGCTCAGATGAGCTAGATCTCCCGCTCAAAGATTGGTTAGTTTTCTGCACAGGTCTAGGGTGAGATTTGGCTCTGGTTTCAGGGCCAAAGTGTGTTTCTTTGGCACTGGTTTCAGGATCAGGGTGCATTTCTTTGATTCTGATTGCCAGGCCAAAGTGTGTTTTCTTTGGCTGGCCCTTTTCCCCTACAAACAGTAGACACGATCCTGACCCATTGCCAAAGAGAGTTCCCAGATGGGCCAGCCTAGACAGCAAGGGGCCCAGAGCTCACGAGGAGGCACCAGCTCCCTGCCTGTCCTCTTGAACACTATATATAGGGCTACATGGGGAGACCTTGCCTCTACAGCCAAAGCAGAAAGACATCATCGCAGTTCACTTGCATAAGTACAAGGCCAGATTTATCCAGGACCAAAGGTTGCCCTGGTAACAAGTATAAAAGAGTTTCTCTCTAAGATAGGCCTGTCCTCTGACGTCCCCTGCCTGTATGTACAGTGGCAATGGAACCAGCTTCTTGGCTTTTCGTACACGTGAGGCTTGCAGCCTCTTACCCTGTGACTCCCATAACACGAACCGATGTCACTGTGAGCCAGCCACGGTTGGGAGCATTTCTAGTCTATTAGTTTATGTGTACACTGCTCTAGGTGGTATGTGTAGTTGTCAATCATTACTCTTACTCCACAGGCAGATAGGTGATGGGGAATGTTCTTCTGCATATGTTTCTTTTATTAAGGAATAAAATACTGATTGGGTGATTGGCCAGACAGGAAGTGACATAGCTGGGCAGTATATAAACAGGGACAAACAGGAAATTGCTCTCTTCTCTGCAGAGATGCTGAGCAGTCATCATGTAGCAGGCAAAGGGGTTGCAAGGTCCAAAATAACCCAGTAAGGTATGACCACGTAGAAATACAAAGATTAGTAGTTATGGGTTAATAAGACAGAGCTAGCCAGTAAGAAACCCTAGCCAACGGCCAACAGCTTTATAACTAATATAGCATCCATGTGTTTCTTAGGGGCTGAAGAGGCGGCAGGACCAGCCAGCAAGAAAACATTCCAGTTACATCTGGAGCCTAATTCACTTGAGACTACAGGACATCTAAGTGGCAGAGCCGAGAAACCACAGGCTGAAGTGAAGCAGACAAGTAGGTAGACCCTAGAGTAAGTCAGGCTTTGTCATATTGTGACCTTGGACAGATTGCTTGGCTTCTCAGAGCGCCAGTTTCCTCACCTGTGAAATGGGTCTTCAGATCCTCAGCTCTATCTTTCTCCCACTGGGTCACCCTGGTCAGTCTTCAGAGCTGCATATGTGATGCTGCCACCAGCCGGTCTTCAGTCTGGCTCTCTGAGCTCTGGGGTTTTGTCCCTTGAACATCCCCGTTTGAACACCCATTTGCACCTCCAGGTTAGCTAACGGGGCCATTGCTTTTCCTCCCAGTCCCTCTTCCTAGCCTTCCTAGCCTTCCCAGCCTTGGTGCCTGCTGGCTGCTGCCATCTGCCCAAGTGCTCAGGCCAAGTGATCAGGATTTAAGCTGGATCCTAGTTTGGTTTTTTTATACATTTTTATTTTTATTAACTGTTAAAATAAATTATAAACTTATAATTTATAAAATAAATTAAATATGATATAATTAATACTGTATAATGATATTATATATAATTAAATATAATTATGCTTGGTAAGAGCCTCCAGCTGGCCCCAGAAAGCTGCACTCTTCCCTTCCCTCCTCCTCCTCCCCTTCCCTCCTCTCTCCCTCCCCTCCCCCTCCCTCCTCCCTCTCTCTCCAAACCCTGCCCACTCAGAAAGTCTCCAAATGAAAGTCACCAAAAAGCTCAGTTCCACACTCTTGGTGACTACTGCAGCTTCTTCCCCTGAAGCTGCCAACCTCTCAAGTCCCCACTTAAGTGCTCAGGCTTTGACCATACTTGGGCACAAACCCAGCTTGTGACTGGCACATCATCGCACCTCACCTACAAACTATAAAATCTCCCTGCTTTTGTTTGGGGGTGTGGCTTCTCGGTCTGCTATCTCTGGGACCAAAGAACTCGCCCTGATAGTACTCTCAATAAACCCATTGTTATTATACTTGTTCAATTCGGCTTGATCTGGCTTACTGTATGGACAGAGAAACTTATTATCAGGAGGCAGTACTGGGGAAGATTATTTTAAGGTGTGTGATTTTTGTTTATGATGCATTTGTTTAACTGTGAAGCTGTGACTCTTTGCCTGTCTAAAACACCAGATGATCTAATAAAGAGCTGAACGGCCAATAGCGAGGCAGGAACAAGGGTAGGCGTGGCTGGCTGGCAGAGAGGACAGATAGAAGGAGAAATAGGAAGCAGCAACTCAGTTGTTGGTTTTTAAAGAGGCCTCTCTGACTATAGCAACAGAGAAGCACCCACCACCACCACCACCGTGTTCCTCTATGAGGCTCTAGTTTTCACTGACCTCTGACCTCTGAGGTCGACCTCGTCATTTATTCCGGTGGTTTGCTCATCTCCTCGGTGGGGATGTGTCAAGGAAAGGAATATTGTGTCTTGTCTTTGCTGTATTTCCTACCTAAAATGGGGCCTGGTGCACAGCTGCTGCTGACTGACAAACATTCAAGGCTGTTGTGAGCATCAAACACCGCATTCTAGACTGTGCATGTGTGCAGTGGCCTGGGGACGATAACCAGAGCCTACAGATGGCCAAGTCCACAAAGCAGAGAACAGACATGCACAAATCCGCTCTTTCCCATGTGAACGTTAAACAGCCACTCAACAGGGAAGAGTTTCTGTGCTGATACGCACAGGGTGGATGACTCTCACAGGCAGTGTGATGATCAAAGACGGCCGCTCTCAGAAAGCAAGCATAGGAAATTCAGAATAGAGCAACCTAGTCCTGGGTGTGCCCTGTGACCCCTTTCCAGAGCTTCTCATGGGATTAGGGTATGGACACTGCTTTTTATTTGATACACGTGTGTGTGTGTGTGTGTGTGTGTGTGTGTGTGTGTGTGTGTGTGTGTGTGTGTTCACACGCGCGCACGTGTGTAGGGGGGCTGCATTGACAAATGTTGCTGGGGTCAGTGCGGATGCCATGGGTGGAGAGAACGTCTTAGCCTCTGTAATTTTGGAAAGCTATGTGCAAGGCTGTGTTAGCCAACAAAAGTCTGTGGAACAGCTGGGAAAACAAAGCGCTTTCAAAGCCCGCCAAGGAGGAAGCTGCGGCTTCACACAGGAGTCAGACCCTGAAATATAATGCATGTGGAGTGTGTGACCCCAGCAGTGACAGGTGGCTTCCTGCCCAGGCAGGGAGGGGAGGTGGTGGAGGTTGGGAATGAAAGGGGTGATAAATCTTTTCTTAAGCCATAAGCCCTGTGCTGGCCTGGGTGTTCCTCCATCCATTGATGGAAGATGCTCCTTGGCGGTACACTCACTTTATCTAAACCACGGTGAAAGGACACAAAAGAAGAAGAGGCCTATGAGGTGCATACCTATTTAACAGCCCAGAGATCAGTCAGAGCTGCAGAGGCAACACACTTAGGGACAAAGGCCCTCCTCCAGCCCCTCCGGGAAGCAGTTCTTTGGCCGTTTTCCCTGTCATTCATCTGTCTGGTTGCAACAATGGCTTTGGCTGGTTGGAAGAACTGCTCAATGTGTAGCCAGGACTTGGTGAAACCTACAGTTAGCCAAATCTAGAAAAATGTGTAATGACAGGCTACAGGGATAGGCTATGTAGGGGCTTCTTGGGGTTGTGGACATGCACGGGGGGAGGGGGGGCGGGGAGGCAGCTGTTTAGGGACACTGTTCATTAAGTCACTCTTGTGTGGTACTTACCCTGTGTGCTCTCCTCAGATGTTCCTCCTTCTAACTGATGGAGGAAAGAGTCCGATGAGAAGCTGGAGATCGGTTTCATTGTTCTTAGCATCTAGTTTACAGAGGGCCTGCAGGTGTGTTCGAGGAGTGGGTGAGGACCACCAAGGAGCCCTTGTGCAATACCGGTCTTTATTTTTGATTAAAAAATGATTGAGCATTTCCTCAACCCAAAGATAGCCAAGTCAAGGAGATGAGAGGGGTTGAAAGCGGTAGAAAATGGAAACTTGGGTTTCAGTTTGTATTGAAATGCTAAGCTTGTGTACACCTAGAGGTGGCATATGCGTTCACCTAGAGGAGGGAGCATCATTGGGAGATCCTTCCCGAGTGTCAGAAGTTAACATACAAGATGGGTTTCTGTGGGCATTACAGGAGTCAGGAGAAACTTCAGAGGATCTGCAGCTCCATGTGGGCTGCTAAAACCTATGCCTTGGCTTCCTCCGGGCAGCTCACCTCACCACCAGCAGAGGTTGAAGGACTAGAAGATGAGAGATCACGTCTTAATAGACTAGGGAAATGGCCGGAGCAGCAATGTTAACAGTGGGCTGCCCATCGAGACAAAGTATAAGTGATCTTCTGTTACATGAGCAATGCCAGTGCGTGTCTCCAGTTCTGCCCTCAGACCTGAGGGACACTGCCCTGTCTCCATTCCAAGTGCTTATGGTGAATCAAAGCTCCTGGCTGTATGTGTGGGCTTGCTCCTTGGCCCCCACAAACACTCAAGGGAATAAAAAGCATGTGAGGGTCCCAACGAGGCAGAGCCATGGATGCCAGGACAACTGGAGAAGGCAGCTGTGTCTGGGACTAAGGAGGAGCAGAGATGAGGGTCATGAGAGCCCCTACTACAGTGCTGTCCTTCATGAAGAATGTAGCCAGACCCTTTGCCAAAGTTAATTATTGAAGCAAAGATCGGCAGTTACTGATGGATGCAAAGGTCTACCTCCTTGGGCTGAGAACAGAACCCACCTCCTGAAGCCTGCACCTGGGTGAAGAAGGACAGAAACCTGGACACAGTGGCCTCTGCACCATCCACAAGTGAAAGACAGATCCTGCATTCAGTAGGGACAGCTCTCCAGACTGGCCCCTCCGAGCCCAATGATGGCCTGCTCAAGTTGGGCCATTTCTAGTCACTGCCAAGGCAGGAAGCTGCTGTAGGAACTCATTCAGCCAATAGCCTTTGAGGTACTGGCCCATTAAGGCGTGGTCTCAGGCGCTACCTGTGACCTAATAAGGGGAAAAGATGTATACTCTCTCCCTTGTATGGTGGTTGGAGATATTGTGCCCCAGGGCAGAAGACCCCTGTGGCTCTATCTCTCTGTTGTGTGAGTGTTCCTCAAATAAGTATTTGATATTCTTTTGTCTTTTGTGGATTCCCTTACCTGTTCACAATTCCTGCCGGCAGCTAGCTGCCCTGACATGGCGGCTGCCTGGGCAGCTTCCTTGTGGTCTGCAGCCAGAGCACCGGACCCAGACCCTGCAGGCAACTTGGAGCTTCAGGGTTTCCGGTGAGGCTCCTCTACTCTTCCACATCTTAAGCAAGCAGAGGAGACTCCACTTTGAAAGCTTGGTTGTCCAGGCAGATGGAGAACAGGCCCTGACAAGCCTCTGCTGCTGTGGCTAAAACAAGCATTGAGATGTCAGAAACATGCAAAGCTTTAGCCAAAACCAAGTGGTTGGCAGGCTGGGCCACCAGAAGATTTCTTCCCTTGACAGTGAAGGGCGGTGTGTGTGGGGTGGGGGTGGGGGAGCATTTTCTCTGTTGACTCCACAGCAGTGACAATGGAAAACGTTAGAGAAAGCAGACCTCTCAAGCTCATGTAGACTTCATAGACCAACACAGACTCCAGGGCCTATTTAAGCCCTCTCTCTTATTTAAACAAAATGAAACAACCCAAGCGTAGGACCCACCAGTACAGAAGACATTCGGGTAGCTGCAGGGTGTGGCAGCAGATACCTTTACAGTGCCATGACCGAAAGAAATGGAAGTACCCGGTGTGACAATTACTGTTAATTTTCAACTAGAGTCACCTGAGGTCTCTGGGCTCGCCTACGTGGGATTATCTGGACTGCTTTGATTGCGTCAAAGACCTACCCGCTGTGGGTGGCGCCGTTCCATGACTGGATCCTGGACTGTGTAAACGGGAAATAGGTGAGTGCTAGCAAGCTCACGTTCGTCTGAGTCCCGATTGTGGATGCGATGTGTCCAGCTGACTGTCTCCCACCTCGGTGGACTGGACTTTGAACAGGAGCTGAAACAAACCCTTCCCTCCCTTGATTTTCTTTTGCCTGGTTATTTAATTACAGCAACAAAAAGACAGACAGACACTGGGGTGTGCACAGAAAACAGAAGCTGGTCTTTAAATGAGATGATTTGGAACAACTGTCCCAGAAAGTTCTGCGGCTGGCTAGCCTGGTACTGTCTTGTTCCGTCGATTATTTGTTTAAGGGACGGTTTCTGTACTAGATCCTGGTGATTACAGATGGCCAAGCCAGCATCCTGTACTCCAGGACTCTTTGTTGGGAGACAGAGATGTAATAGTTGTAAAGAGTAGAAGATTACAGGTGCCATAATGGAATTAGGGACCAGACTTGGAAAGGGTCACAGAGTGTGACATTGTCCCGGTGCATTCGTCTCCATTGAATCCTGACAGTGCCATAAGAACAGCATCCAGGCAAAGTGCTGCGGTGAGATGGCTGTTGCTCAGCTTCCCGTGGTCCCTCTTTGGGATGTAAGTAGATGTTTAGGTGCTCTCTGACCCACTATTAATTTTGTCCTCGTCACAGACCACCATATGGCCTTGTGTTTCTATTTTCCACACAATAGTTCTTTATTTAATCTTATTCTTGTTGTATTTCAACCTGTTCTTTTCGAATAGTAGTTTTCTTCTCCTTCATAAAGGCCACATCTTCTATCCTAATAAAAGTGTAAATTTTTTTCCTAGCATTCTTTTCTGATTTCTGAAATATGTAATTTTTAGAAATATGTTGTTTCCATTGAGCTTCTAGATGACATTTGTTTTCTTTTGTCAGCAGAATTCCAGAACTCTACATGCAGGGAAGAACATTTGTTCTGACCTCATGGTTGCCAGAGGATACAATGTGTGTGGCTTTCTCTAAGTCTCCCACTTGGATGTTGTAGATCCCTTCCTGGGAGATGGCTCAGTGATACGAGCACTTGATGAGAAAGCCTGAAGACTTGAGTTTTGAAACCCCAGTACCTATTATTTTTAAAAAACCCAGGTTATGTCTGGGTATACCAGTAACTCCAATGTTGTAAGCAACAGAAGGTCACTGAGCTTGTGGGTCACCAGCCTAGCCCCACGTTCATCAAGAGACCCCGTCTCAATGAATAAGATGGAGAATGATAGAGCAGGACATCAATGTCCTTTGATTTCTACACATTTGCACAAACACCATAGACATGAACACACAAACACACAGAAACAAACAATAGATTCCCAAGTTTTTGGTTGACCCAGATCCTGACCCTCTAAATCAGAGGTCAAGATCTGAAAAGCAACCAGTTAGCTTCTCTCATTGGTGTCCCAAGCCCCCTCTGCTGGGAATGAGGGACCCCCCAAGCCCACCCTGCTGGGGATGAGGGTCCCCCAAAGCCCACCCTGCTAGAGATGAGGGTCCCCCCAAGCCCTCCCTGCTGGGGATGAGGGTCCCCCCCAAGCCCTCCCTGCTGGAGATGAGGGTCCCCCCCAAGCCCTCAAGCCCACCCTGCTAGAGATGAGGGTCCCCCAAGCCCTCCCTGCTAGAGATGAGGGTCCCCCCAAGCCCACCCTGCTAGAGATGAGGGTCCCCCCAAGCCCACCCTGCTAGAGATGAGGGTCCCCCCCAAGCCCTCCCTGCTAGAGATGATGGTCCCCCCAAGCCCACCTTGCTGGGGATGAGGGTCCCCCAAAGCCCTCCCTGCAGGAGATGAGGGTCCCTCCAAGCCCTCAAGCCCTCCCTGCTGGAGATGAGGGTCCCCCAAGTCTATCCTGCTGGAGGCAAGGGTACCTCCAAGCCCTCCCTTCTGGAAATGAGGATCCTACTCAGTCCAAGTCTGAGTTTCATCTTGGCCTTTTGTGTTTAAAATGACTACATTTGGACAGTAGAGTTCCCAATTGCTATGAATTATTTTGTACATCCTAAATAGGTATTTTAGCAGAAAGTTGGTGAAGGATATCTTAGGTCTTCATACACAGATTCAATCCAAAACAAGAATGTCTGAAGTGTTACATCTTCATTGGTTCATCCAGCCAGTATTGACAGAATACAAGTCATGTGCTTGACTCTGTGAGGTACTGACAGCCAAAGCTCAGTCCCCTCCTATGGAAGCTGATATCAACAGAACGAGGAAATGCTCCGAGATCAAGTACCAGGGGCTTCTTGTCTGCCCTTTACTAGAGCCATGACTAGAGACTGTGGGAGAAAACACTAGAATGGCAGTTTGAGTATTGAAAGTTCTTGGCTGACACATTGAAATATAAACTTTGACGTGTATGGAGTCGCCGAGGAAAGACAGGAGCTGTGCTTTGAGATGTGGAATGAGTGAGGGCTGGGGGAGGAGAGGCAGACAGTGGAAGACCAGCAGCTGGGATGCAAGGAGCACTTGACTTCAGACTAGAGCAGTAGAAACAGGCAAACAAGGCCAGGGGACGTTCTGACAATCAGCAAGCAGCAGGCACACGGGAGATGACACATCACTTCAGGTACCCTGCAGATAAGGAACAAGAAATCTCGAAGATGCGTACTGTTGGTTATGAGCAAATATCTGACACGGGGCCAGACATCGTAGCACAGAGCTTTGATCTCAACACTTAGGAGGCAGAAGCAGACAGTGAGTTCAAGGCCAGCCTGGTCCATGTAGTGAGCCCTTGTCTCAAAAACTAACAAACCAGCCAACCAACCAACCGAAAGACCAAAAGCAGAGTTAAGGAAACCCCCCACTTAAAATGAAGGACAGTCTGACCTAGAAAGCACCAGCAACTTCCCTCACAGGGCCCTAAGATAGCAGGATACCAAGAATTCACACTGCCCCTCCTGCCAGTGATAGCTGCAACTCTGGTTTGCCCAGACAAGATTAATTAGCACACCCCAAGGCCCTAAGGTCCTGCTGATAGAAACAGTGAGACCATTCGGCCTCAAGGAGAGAACCCCTGACTGGTCATGTACTCAAAGGACAGGGGTCACAGCCCCACCCTAAGCTTGTGGTTTTTTTCCTTTAAAAGTACCCGCGCCCAGAAAATGTTGCTTCTCTAGCCTGTGTGCTGAGGGAGCCCGTTTGCGCAAACATATCCTGTTCATTAAAACCTCTTGCATGTTGCATCAGCTGGACTGGACATTGAGTTCTTGGGGGTACCAACCGAAACGGGGAGACTCCTCATTCTGAGGATTTTACACAACAAACCTGATAGGAACTACTTAAGTGGAGGAGAATTGTGGTACCTTGTTTATACTCTTAACAAATAAAGTTTGTTTGAAGATCAGATCTTTTCTCTCTGATCTTTCAGCATTTACCCTGCTTATCTGGCTCTGGGTTTTTATTATTAAGACCAATTAGAACTCATGTTACAAGGAATGATTTATTTTGGGCTCCTGACTTAGGAAGTAGAAAAGCCTCTTTATGAAAGGGAATACAGGAGAGGCCAGGACAAGTTAGAATCTTACCATGGTTTAGATGAGGAATGTTCTCACAGCTTCAGGAATTTGAGACCCTGGTCCCAGGTGGTGGCACTGTTTGGAGGCCTTGCAGCCTTGCTGGAGGAGGTACGTTGCTGGGGGTGGGCTTTGAGAGTTTACGTCTTTGCCCCACTTTGAGTGGGTTGTCTCCACTTTGCACTCAGCTTTCTGCTCCTGCCGCCATGCCTGCTGGCCACCCCGCCCCTCCCTCTGAAACCAGAAACCACAATCAACTTTCCTCCATAAGTCATGTTTGGTCATGATATTAAATCACAGCAACAGAAAACTAATTAATACAAACCCTAAGGACACACCCTAGTGGCCTAGTTCCTCTAGCCTCAATTCCTATACTTCTCCTCCTCCCAAATATGCCATCATTTAATGGCTCCATCAAGAAATGACTCCATTGAGTAGAGCAGAAACCTCAGCATCCAGTCAGAGCCCATCAGCTGGCAGCAAGCCCCTGCCTGAGGGTCTGCAGGATGTCTCACACTCCAATCGTAATGCTAGCTTTATACTTGGCATGCAAAGCCCAAGCTTGTACATAGACACAGTGTTGAACCACTCCAAAACCAAGAGAACTAACAAAGCCTTGAAGGCACAAGGGTGGCATCTCTAACTGTCGTGTGACCTCATCACTTTGGGGTCAAAGTGACTGTCCAAAAAGTGTCAAAAAGCAAGTTGGAGATGAAAGGGTTTATTTGGCTTACACTTCCACACTGTAGTCCATCATTGAAGCAAGTCAGGACAAGAACTCAAACAGAGCAGGAATCTGGAGGCAGGAGCTGATGCAGAGATCATGGAGGAGAGCTTCCTGGCTTACTCATCATGACTTGTCCAGGCCTGCTTTCTTATAGAACTCTGGACCACCAGCCCAGGGATGGTCCCATCCACAAAGGGTTGCGCCCTCTCCCATCAGTCACTAATTAAGAAAATGTCCTACAGCTGGATCTTATGGAGATGTTTTCTTAATAGAGGTTCCCTCCTTCCAGGTGACTCTAGTTTGTGTCAAGTTGACATGAAACCAGCCGAGACAGTGGCTTTCTTCATCCTGTGAAACCAGTGAGGCAGAAAGGCAAAGAGTGCTTTGCCTGAAGCCCCACGTTGTCCACTGTTGGGGAAAGACTGCTGTTTAGAAAGCTGTTGAGTCTTACTCTAAAACTTCCATGGATTTGAAGGGGATGGTTACTCGGCAATACTAGACTCCTAGGAAAATGGCACTCTGGCTTTCCAATGCCTGTGGGCCTGATGAAAAGAAGTTACAGATGAGTGCCGATTAATTTCCATTTGAAGATTCAATTTTGCATTTCAAGGAGAGAGCAAGGAAGGAAGAATGTGGGTAATTAAAATCTACAGATAGTGCAAACACCGGATTTAACCAGGGATTTCAATCCCTCCTCCACGATTTCTTTTTTTAATAGAGATGTCAAATAGCACAGCCCCACCTACCTGGGGGACCTGGATCTCACATGGTACTGATTTTCTAGAAGACAGTGGAAGCAGAAGAACAAAAGGCCAGGACTTAGGGGCCTTTCTGCTTGAAAGGTGGCCTCTCCTGCTTGGTTTCATCTGGAGGCAGCTCAGGATTGGACAGGTTTTGAAAGGCCAGCTCTGTGTTCAGCATCAGCCATGGCTTTGCAGGGGCTGCAGGACACTGGTCTCCTCAAGCAGGGGGGGGGGGGGGGTTGCTAATTCACCTTGTGCTTGGAGCTCCACCTGTGTAACCCTCTCAAGGGACGCAGACCCGACCCACACACCTGCTGTAAGGATTCAGGCATTATGCTGGCCCGCGCCTGTTAACGGGCAGAACGCACTCAGGCAGTGCACTGGTCAGCCCAGGGTTCCATGGAGTCTGCATACAGGTACAAAGGACCCCTTAGGAGAAAGACCCGGTCCACTTTCTTCTCTCTCTCTCTTTCCCTCCCTCCCTCCCTCCCTCTCTCTCCCTCCCTCCCTCCCTCTCTCTCCCTCTCTCTCCCTCTCTCTCCCTCTCTCTCCCTCTCTCTCTCTCTCCCTCTCTCTCCCTCCCTCCCTCTCTCTCCCTCTCTCTCTCCCTCCCTCCCTCCCTCCCTCCCTCTCTCTCTCTCTCTCTCTCTCTCTCTCTCTCTCTCTCTCTCTCTCTCTCTCTCTCTCTCTCTCTCTCTCTCTCTCTCTCTCTCTCTCTCTCTCTCTCTCTCTCTCTCTCTCTCTCTCTCTCTCTCTCTCTCTCCACTGTTCCACTGTTGCCTGGGACAGACAGAACTTTTCCTCTGTCCCTCTTTTCTTCTGTCCTCTCTCTGTTTTTACCTATTTTCTCTTTCCTTCCCCCTCCCTCCCCTTTCTAATAAAACTCACTTAAGCTCTGTCTGCCTGGCATGCTTGTCCCTCTGCCTCAGTCACCCTCGCCTGCCATGGAATCCATCATGGTCCCCGCAACCCAAGAACCCCCTCTGTTGCCATTTTAATTGTCCTGAAACCAGCCCTTCCTGGTGACCCTTGTTCGTGGCCTCCCACATTACCTTGTCCAAATCAGTCACCATCTCTCTGAGACATGTGTTTACCTTGAGCCAGGCTTATGTGCTGCTGTTGAAACACACCTGTGTTCCTGCCACTTCATCCCCACTCCTGTCATCCCAGAGTCTCCAGCTCTCTACTTTCTTCCCGATAAAAAGTGAACTTTCCCACTCCCAACAACAGCTCCTTCCTGTGCCGACACTTCATCACCGTGTCTTTCTGTCACCATGTTGTTCTTTCTATGTTATTACTGCAGGTTTATGTCCCCCGTGACTTAATGTTCTTGGAAATGTGGGTCATGACCCCCATTCGTGAGCTTTGAAATTGCTTTTAGTGGGCCATGACCTGAATTTTTAAAAATGAAACAGAATAGCAGATAACAACTTAGGACGCATTGCGTACACATTCTAAACGACACAGAGTAAACTTGGTTTATGGTCCAAAGGCTTGAAAGTTGCTGTCATGTATTTATAGAACGAAAATCTTGACCCACCTAGTTTAAGTGGTGAATACTTTATTAACTTGTATGACGAATGTGGAGATGAGACAGTTCTATTTAGCTTTGGTTGCTGGCCGCTTGACAGCATCAAGGATCTAGACTTTCACCTTCTTTGTCTTTGGATCTCTTTTAACCAGATTTACCTACGCACCCATCTCTCTTTCCACTGATCTTCAAAACAGATGACAGAAAGAAAATGGCTCTCTCCTGAAGTAGCAAGGAAAACCAAAATTAGTAGATAAAGATAAGGGTGCCTCTCACAAACACTTGCCTGGTTTTATTGGTCAGGGGAAAGGAGGTGATTGGTGAATTGAGGGTAGGCAATCCAAAGCACAGGTAGGCCCGGCATAGATGCCCACTCCGGCTCGGGTTCCTTTCTCTCCACACTCTGTAATGCCTCCTGCGTAGCCACACTAGCCATATGCCTTGATTTCCAGTGATCAAGATAAACCAATCTCTTTCCCTCAGACACTAAATATTCATGGGGTGCAGAGATAAAATGTCCAGTTCCGGGTACAGGAGAGGAATATAGGAGACAGCAGATGGAGCTCGGGATATGTATGCCCTTGGTGATCCCCGGGGCTGGGATTTCTTCCTTTTCTAGGCGCTATTAAATGTGAAGTGCTGGAGTGGCACCGTTGGACACAGGAATGCTATTTCAGTAATAAAATGCATATTCGTCACAATACAGATGGTAACTCTGAGCTCCACAGATGGGATCGGGGTTCTGGAGAGGAGAGGTGAGCAGGAACGGTGGGTGTGGCGTGAGATGACGTCATCCCAGATAGGATTTTCTCTAGAAGGGTGGCAAAGATTACTGCTGAATCATCCCCGGGGCCAATTTTCAGCATGTCAGTTGGACAAAGGTCCCTGTAATTAAGCCCTTGTTCCACCACTTGCCACGGCACCATTCTGCCTGTGTTGCCATTTGAGACCAGACAAGAAAACATGAATACACAAAATTACGGTTATCTGCTAGAGCCTCGGTGGAAAGCAAAAACCAATGCTGTTGTGAAAGCCAACAATACTATTGCTGGTCCTCTCTCAACAGCACAAATGTAATGCGTGGTCGCCTTGTGTGGTCGGTTGCTTGCACACACACACACACACACACACACATCCCCAGACCTTGATCAGAGAACACACATTCTGGACTTTGACCTAAAGCAAATCTTCATTCCTAAGATAGTTGAGATGTTTGCTCTGGATACAAACACAAGACTCTCTTGCCTGCCCAGCTGAGGAGGAAATCACGTGGGAGAGCTACTCGGGTCCTCAAAAGGCAGGGTTTCCCTCCCTCTGTTGCTGGTCAGGCTGCACCCAGTTCCAGGACGGCGGCAGATATGGAGATGTCTGCTTCCTTCTGGGTAAATCATTACCTTTATTAGCCTGCAGGTGGTCAGTGGTCTCAGCCAGCCCCAGCTGGGCCGGATCTTACCCTAGGTCCAGCTATAGGAAGGCCCTTATCAACACTTACACTGGACACCTAGGAGACATCAAAAATGGATGGTCACAAGTGTTATGATAAAGCTTGAGGGGACCTTGTATGGGGGACCTTGGCAGATCCCATGGCAGTGAGGTTGACAGGGGAGAGAAGGGGGAAGGAAAGAGAAAAGAGGTAAAGAGACACAGAGACAGAGAGAGGACAGAAGAGAAGCGGGAGACAGGAAAAGTCCTGTCTCTCCCAGGGGAACCTTGGGAATGAGAAGGTAGCGTAAGTGTGCACAGTCTGTCTTTTAAAAGGTCCTTTGCACCTGCATGCAGACTTCTCAACCATGAAACCCTGAGCTGACCAGGTACTGCCTAGATGCATTCTGCCAGGTGACAGGGACAGGCCAACATAATGCCTGAATCCTTACAACAAAAATACCACTGTCTCTGAAAGAGACTTCCTCTTAACATCAGAGTGGGTTCCCCCCATCAATTGTTAAGTTATCCCCATTGCCTTTACAGGAGTAGGGGTGGGAGACGTGAGGTGCATTGAGGTAGTAGGGGTGAGTAGAACAGAGCCATTTAATAAATGGCTTGGAGGACTTGGAAAGGAAATGGCCATGACAGAGAACTGGCAGGACTTAGCCTTCCTGACTACAGCATGGCCAGTAATTGGTAAGAGCCAATGCATATGATGGCTTGTATGTGCCCTGCACCAGCTGAGAGCTTCCGCACATTTAGAACCCACTCCTGAGGGTGTTTCTCTCCTACTATTTATAAATAAAGAAGTAAGCCTGCGGCCAGCCTGATGGCACAGTGAGTACAGACAGCTGCTGTCAAGCTTGACAACCCGAGTTTGATCCCTGGGACTCACATGGTAGAAAGAAAGAACTGGCTTCCCCAAGCTGTCATCTGCTACACACACACACACACACACACACACACACACACACACACTGACATGCACAAAGAGATAGACACACGGAGACACACACAGATACAACATACCATATATACACACTCACAGACATACAAACACAAACACCACAGACACACATTCACACATACACAGACATACACATAGATACACACAGATATACACATACACACATACCACACACACAGACACACAGAGACACATACATACACACACCACACACAGACACACACATAGATACACACTCAAATACACAAACACAGATGTGCACACACAGACACTAAACAGATGTCTTTTTTTCTTAAGAAAGTAAGCTTTAGGACTATAGAGTTAGCTCAGCAGTTGAGAGCACTGACTACTCCTCCATAGGACCAGGGTTCAAATCCCAGCACCCACATGGTGTCTCACAACTATCTATACCTCCAGGATCCAACACCCTCACACAGACATGCATGCAGGCAATGCACACAAACTAAAAATAAATAAATCGTTTAGGGAAAAGGAAGAAGAAAGCAGTCAGGCTTGAGGAAGAGAAGAGCCGTTTCCTGTTTGAGGCTATCCTGTTTTTCCTGCCAGTTCCTACAACTGGCTCCTCCCCATTCCTGAAGATCCCATCCAGTGTTGTGATTGCCCTCTAAGGGCCATGTAGCGCACTAATGACTTGCTGCCCACAGTGGCTCTTTGGAAGAGGGGGAGGCTGAAAGGGGCAGGGCCTAGTTGGAGGAGCTCAGACTTTTCCTTCCTCTCTTTTCGCTCAGTAGGCATACCTATCTCCCTTGTCTCCACATCCCTGCACCAGGCACTGTCACATAGGCCTGAAGCCATGGGGTTGGTGTATCTCAGCCCCCCATCAAAATAAAACTCTTCTCTGTAAACCGACTACCTCAGGAGTATCATTCTAGTGACAGAAAGCTGACCGACCTATGTCCCCGGTGAAACTCTCCCTACCCATCCATCTAAATGGCCCTCCCAGCCTCCAGCCCTCCACGATGCCCCATCCCCGCCAATTAGGCATTTTCTACATAGAAAGTCTCAGGGTCTTGAGTAGGGAGTTCAGATACACATATTTAGAGGACGGACACATGGTTGCCCTAAATATCAAGTTTCCTAATGGGTAGAGCTGAAACCCAAGTGTGCATGTGGCTTGTTATATCTGAGCACCTGCTAACTTGTGATCTCACTGGTTTCTTACTGATCTCCAGTTGCCAGCTGGGCATTCTGAAGCTCATAATGATCACCTACTATTCATTTTTGGGGGGCATCCTATAGAGCATCGTCACAGGTCAGATCTTGGTGGTACAGACAGGGTACACAGCCTCTGCCTAAGGTGCTGATGTGTGCAGAAGCACAAGAACTCTTTCTTTTCCTCTGGAGGTTTCTTACCCATCCTGAGAAACAAGTGGGGAGCAGACAAATTGGCCGGAGCAAAGGCACCCAATTCATCACCGGACAAAGAGCAGGACCCAACGGTGAGGTTTAAAAGTGTGTTTGTCCTCTCCGTAAGGGAAAGAGAAATGCTGGAGGCATTAGGGGAAGTTGGACAAAGTTTATCCGGATAAAGTTTGCCTTGACTCAGTTGTGGTAGTGTACTCTTGTCTTCTTGTGAGTCTTCTAGAAGACCTGCGCTTAGGTAGATAGAAGACTTCGGAGAACGCTCCACTGGCTGTTGATTCTGATTGCTACGTTTTAGGTCAAAGTACTTACCACGTCAAAGTGCTGTACTTTGGAGTGTCATTTTCTGGGCCTGGCTCTGGAGCTGGGGTATAGTTCAGTGATGGGATCCTTGTCTAGCATGCACGAGATACCGTGGTCCTCTGTAGGTATCTCTCAGCTGACAACACAGAGACCCAGTCCTCTCTGGGAGACTCGAATCTGTATCCTTAGAGCAGCTATCAGAGTGTGGGAAGCTTCTTACTTCATGTCCTCTCATCTTTGTGTTCAGCCCTGTGTCCATGGACAGGGCGAGCTGTCAACTAAGACTCATCAGAGTCCCTTGTCTCCGCAGCTGCACGGCTGACAGTTGGAGAGGGGATGGGACCACGTATGAATTGCCCATACTGTTGGCTAGGACAGGGATGGGTGGGTGGGAGGTAGGGGAGTTAATCAGCATTCCTTTGCTGTAACAAATACTGAGAAAGTCAATGTTGAAGGAGGACATCTTTGTTTTGGCTCATGGTGCTGATTTCAGTCCCATTATTTTTGGGCAATGCTACAAGATGGCTAGTTATGGCAGGAGACACATGGCAGAAAGAAGCAGAGAATGACAGGAAGTTGCTAGGGTCCTGACAAGCTCCCAATGACCTAACTTCCTCTAACTAGGTCTCACCTTTTAAATGTTACACTAACTTTCAACAGCACATGGTCTAAGAACCATGTCTTTAACATCTGGGTCTTCAGGAAGACACCCAATCCATGGCAAATGATGACAAGACATCCACACTCTTTTATTTAATTTCATGTGTGTTAGAGATACATGATCCACAGCAATGATCTTTAAACTCACTGCCAGGATCTCATTTTAACTGTGACCCCAACAGTGCATTTATTTCTGTGTAAGTGTACTCATGGGCTAATCTACTAATACTATGGTTAAAAACAAAACAAAAAACAAACAAACAAAAACTATTAGCAGCATCCTATGGTCCCTTCTTTCCCAGTTCTTAGAATGCATTCTCCAATGGACACAAGACATCCCAGAATAGACTACATTTCCCAGAAACCCTTGTAGCTAGTTGTGGTCATATGACTCAATTCTCTCCAATGGAATGCCAGAATGGGGTGTCGTTTCAAGAACTGTCTCAGTGGGAAGGTTATACAGTTGTTTCCTTTACTGCCTAGACCATGAGTGTCACAGTAGATAAGGAAGTGGAAGTCACTTGTTGAGGATGTCAGAGCATCAGTAACAACAGTTCTCCCAGCTCCAAACAGCTCACTCACTACCAGGCTCCATGTGGATGACACAAACTCGTATAAGTCATTTTTATGTTGTACAGTCTCTTACTCTGGTCCTACCTGATAGAACTGTGTATATAGTAATACACATACCATAAAATGTATAAAGCGGGAAGCATAGGCATGACGTAAACCTCTATAAAACAGAAGTTATGTCAGAAAACTCCAGAAATTCTGGCATGTTTTGCGCTCCACTGAACAGAATCTCACACACCTCTGGGATCTGAAATTGCACCTTCTGTCATTCACTTCAGACATCTCTGGACTCCTTGGCTCTTGAGTCTTACAGATCGTTACATTTGTCCCTTCCCCTCTAAACACACTTTGCTTTTTGAGGCAGGGACCCCAAAGAAAGTTCTTTGTTTGAATCGCCTAGCCGAGCCAGGGCAGAATTCCTCCCAGGCTGAGCCTTGCCTAACTCTTGCTGAGGAGAGAGCCTGGTGGGATTGGGTAGATGCTGTGTGATCTGAACCCACACAAGTGGGCAGTCTGTGCTGCCGGAGGCACAGATGTGCTGGGAGCCTGAGCCCATGCTGCTGTCACGGTGCGCCCACTCACCAACTTCTCCCAGCAGGCAGGCATGTGACTGGTCACAAGACCACGTGAGGGAGGAGAGGAGGCTGGGAGGAGAGCCGAGTCCTCCCTCCGAAAGCTTTACCTAGGCTTAGCCCCTTCGGTTGGGAGGCGGTGTCAGGGGCCATGCCCACCGCTCCACATTAGAGATGGTCGAGGCTGAGGGTCTAGACAGCACCCCACCCCCATGCGCCTAGGAATGTGAGACCCCCACCCGGTCCTCTTCAGCATGGGGCAAGTCCACACTCCCGCTCTTCCCCCGGGGGGCACTGTGTCCTGTTCTGTCACAGCTTCTAAATTCCCTGACTCATGCCACCCTCCGAGTTTAGAGAAAAGGTTATTCAAGTGCCGTAGGCTGCGCTCTCCTCCACCTCCCACCCCACTCAGCTCTGTAATTACTGCACCCGCGTAGGGCAGAGGGGCTGCGTGCGAGGCAGAGGGGCCCGGGAAAGAAGGGGCTACAGTTGGAGAAGGTTCCTGAAACTCCAGGCCTTTGAGAGATACTGGGGATGATCTCATTGGAAAGCCTCGCGCGGCTCGGTTGTTAACCCCAGGGACAGATGGGTAGTAAATGAGACAGACCCTGCAGCCTGGCTAAGGAGGATGCAGCTAGGACGGGAGGCAGCGCCTAGCCCCCACCGCAGTTTCGTCTGTTCTCCTACACATCTAAGTAGCCAGGCTATCATGTAGTTCTCTGGTAACTATGGCAACGATCCCTGTTTCATGGAATGAGTGGTGAGAAATCACATAGAAAGATCACGGTGCTGGGCTCGGTGCTGTGCTCAGGAGCAAGCAGCTCCCCTCCTCTGGGGCTGCAGGGGTGCCGGGTGACATTGGAGATGGTGACAGTGAGCTATCGAGCAGCTCTCTTCTTAGATGGAGACATTGGTTCTTCTTGTTCTCCTGATACTTGCCTCCCCCTTTCTTTTTTGGAACAGTACCTGAAGATGAGAGTCAAAAATAACAACCTCCCAAGGAGACGGCGCTAATTCCCACTCTGTGCTTCCCGAGATTGGTCCCTATAGTGAGACGCCCACCTCCAGCAGTGCCAGGGGTCAACGTGTTAGGCTCTGCTAGGAAAGCTGCAGAGATGCGGGCTGCACAATGGGAGGCTGTGTTTGCATCGAGCAGGCTCTGGGACCCAGTGGGAGGCCCGGAAGCCCCTGCTCACAGGCACAGCCAGAGGAAATGGCTGCAAACCAAGGGCATGATTGTAATACGGTGAAACACACGTTTGGGGGATTCAGCACCCAGAATACAAGTGTCTGCTCCTGAATAATGTCTGTGCATGTGGCAGGCTGAGTAACACCATGGCCACCAGCCTCGGGAAACATGCTCTGCAAGCTGCCTTTTCAGTGGGAAGCTGTAGCTGGCTGACGGGGCTACAGCTGACCTTGAATGAGCCAGTCCCTTTAGGTGTCACTTTCTCCATCTTTGAAAGAGGCAGAGAAATCATTGCGTCTTCTTCCTGGACTCTGGCTGCAATCATGCTTGATAACATGGAGAAAACACTTTAAATGTGGATCGCTGTAAGGCCTTCCTCTCCCTCTTCCTCCTCCTCTCTCCCCTCCTTTTTCCCTCCCACTCTTTCTCTCTCTCTTCTCCTTCACCTTCTTTCCCACCCTTCCTCCCTGCTCCTCCTTTCTCCTTTTCCATCCCTCCTCATCCTTGTTCATCTCAGAGGTGTTTATCCTAAAAGGATTCAGCAAGCTGGATGAGTAAGTCTGAAAGCTACAACGTTGCAAAACCACAGATGTCACTGCAGCATGACTCCAGCTAGCATGTAATATGTACAGGGAAATTTTTGCTTTGATCCCAACAGTGCCCCTATTGGGATAATAATGTCCTTTTTTTTTTTCCTTTTTTTTTCTTTCAGACAGCTGCCTAGACAATGACAGAATCTGGGTCTAGTCCTGGCTGCTCTGCTCCCCTAATCTGGGCTCCTGGAGGCAGCTCCAACAGAAACATCCTCTGCCACTGGAGTGACAGTGCCAGGTGGCTTTCCGGGAGCTCATGGATTGCCATGGTGCATTTGTGCATGTGGCTGCCTACTTCTTTCTTTGAGGGAACCCATTGCCCCATACTGACACGACCATCTCTTAAGATCCATGTGGAAGGCTTTTGGCTGAGAACAGGATACTGTAGCTCAGCGTGGTTTCAACAGTGAGGATGCAGGCACAGCTGAGGAATACACAAAGCTAGAAGAGCAGGACTGCTGTGGACACAACACTGGCTCCCACCGTCTGATCTGGCTGCAATGCTCACATTTGCTCCTCAGAGCGGGGTCCACTCTGAATGTTCACCCATCAGAACCACATCAAAGTGGTTCTAGTTTACCCAGCCAGTGGGGTCCCCGGCAGATTAAAGGGTGGCCAGCTTCCTTCTTCCCCTGTTGCTGAGGGTTGGCTGCACCTCGCACCTTCAGAGAGGAGGATGCACAGTGAGCACTTGGGAATGCCTCATGACTACTGTCAGAGTTCCTTTTCCTACTCGTCTTTCCTGGACCGCCTTCTCTGCACGCCCGTCCATCACCCAGCTGAGACTGGCTGACAGACACAGCACGCTCCCCGGGACTATCTGGAGAGCATGCGCGTTGCACTATGTGTAAAGCACACAAAGGCAGAGCAACAGAGCTGCGTACACTTAGCAGGTGGAGACAGGGCTAGCCAGTGCATTCATAGACAGCCCCTCTGGGGCTACAGTGTAGCCAGGACACCCTGACTGAGAGGCAGGCTGTTGGCCCAGGGGCCCAGCCTCCATTCTGCCCCTGGCTTTGGCTGGCTTATAAAGGAAGATGATGGATGTTAACTAAGCTGAAGCTAATGGTGTATATGATGTGAATCAGAAAAAACAAACAACAATATGTTTGCAAAGGAAGGATCAAATAGCATAGCAGACATTATTAATATATGTATCACGTGTTAGTATTCAGGCATTTGTACTGGCCTGCCCTTGGGGTTCTGACAGGATTTGTCCACAGCTGCAGCCACTGAGAGCACCACCTGTGCACATTCACTATGTTCCCTTTAAAAAGGGCCCTGCCCACATCCCATCTCTCTCCCTCTCCTCCCTCCCTCCCTCTCTCTCCCCCTTCTCTCCCTCTCCCACTGCTCCTATTCCCCACTTCCCTCCAGCTCTTTTCCCAACCACTTCCTCCCAATTAAAACAAAAACAAAAAAATCCTTCACCCAAGCTCTGTTGTATGGTATCTTTCTCGATACCATGCCAAAACAGCAGCCTACACAATGGGAAAAGATCTTCACCAACACCACATTTGATAGAGGGCTGATCTTCAAAATGTACAAAGAACTCAAGAAACAAGACATCGAAAAAACAAACAAAAAAAATCAATTTAAAAATGGAGTACAGACTTAAACAGAGAATTCTCTACAGAATCTCAAACGGCAGAGAAACACTTACAGAAATGTTCAACAGCCTTAGCCATCAGGGAAATGCAAATAAAAATGACTCTGAAATTCCATCATACACTGTCAGACTGGCTAAGATCAAAAAACACAATGACAGCTTGTGTTGGGGAAGATGTAGAGTAAGGGGAACACTCCTCCACTGCTGGAGGAAGTGCAAACCTGTACAGCCGCTTTGGAAGTCAATGTGGCAGTTTCTCACAAAATTGAAAAACAATCTACCTCAAGACTCAGCTATACCCAAAAGATGTTCAATTACAGCACAAGGACACTTGCTCAAGTGTTTTTGTTTTTTAAAAGGTTTACTTTTTCTTATTTTACATACAGGAGTGTTTTGCATGTGTGTACATGCATCGTGTGCATGCAATTCTCATGGTTGTCAGACAGGGGCATCAGATCTGCTGGAAATGGAATTACAGATGGTGTACATGGCTGATTCCTGGGATCTGATCCCAGGGCTTCTGTGAGAGTGGCGAGTGCTCTAACGCTTCTATTTTGTGGAATCGTTCTTTTTGTTTTTGAGGATTTACACGCAAGTCAAAAAGGATAGGTAGAAAGCTACCGTTGGAACCCAGCATTATTCTGACCCTGTCCCCTAACAATGGGTTGGACGCACACACTGGCATCCAGGCAGATCCTTAGGCACAGCATGGAGTTATTGGGCTGCAAAAGGACTCAGTATGCATGTGCAAGCTTCCCCTTTAAAGTGAGCACCTCCACCTGTTTGTCCCTTCGCCCTTTCTCTGCAGATGTGGAGGCATGGTGGCTCTTGCTGTGTCTGTCAAGGACCGTTCACACATCTCATTCTACAGCATTCTGACTATAGACATTGTGGTGGTTTGAAAGAAGATGGCCCCCAAAGTGAGTGGCACTAATGGGAGATGGCCTTGTTGGAGTAGGTGTGGTCTTGTTGGAGGAAGTCTGTCTCTCTGGAGGCAGGCTTCAAGGCCTCATATATGCTCAAGCCACACCCAGTGTTTCAGGCCACTTCCTATTGCCTTCACAAGAAGAAAGACCCTCAGCTCCTTCTCCAGCATGTGTCTGCCTGCATGCTGCCATGTCCCACCAAGATAATGATGGACTGAACCTCTGAACTGTGAGTGAGCCCTCACAATTAGATGTTTTCCTTAATAAGAATTGGCGTAGTCATGGTGTCTCTTTGCAGCAACAGAAATCCTAACTAAGACAGACACCAAGAAGTATGGCCATGATCCAAGCTGGTACCAAATCTGCTCCTGGAAATTTAAGTCTCTCAAAGTCTCTGGTTTAATCTCTTATATCCTTGGTTCTCAGCCTGGACACCAGGTTGTTGCTTCTTCCTCTTGACTCTAGGAAGTAAGTTGCAATCTGTCCTCCTCTCTCCATTGGTAAAGAGGGTCAGTGACATGAAGACTAGGGAGATGAGCCAGGTAGCGGTGGTTCACGTCTTTAATCCTAGCACTTGGGAGGCAGAGGTAGGAGGATCTCTGTGAGTTTGAGGCCAGCCTGGTCTACAGATGGAGTTCCAGGACAGGTTTCAAAGCTACACAGAGTAACCCTGTCTCAAAAACAAAAACAAACAAACAAACAACAACAACAACAACAAAACCAAAGAAACAAAACAAAACTGTAAGACCCTCAGAGTGAGGAGTGTCTCCAAGAACTCACTGTCCAGCCCAGTTGATGCAACAAGCAAGAGGCTTTAATTAACGGTTTAATTAACGGGAAATGTTTGCACAAACGGGCCCCCTCAGCATGCAGGCTAAAGAGAAGCAACATCCTCTGGGCACAGGTATTTTTAAAGGAAAACACCACAAGCTTAGGGAGGGGCTGTGACCCTCTGTCTGTTGAGTAATGTGACCAGACTCATGGGTTCTCTTTTTGAGGCTGATGGTCTCACTGTTCAGGTCAGCAGACCTCAGGGTCTCAGGGTGTGCTAATTAATCTTGTCTAAGCAAACCAGAGTTGCAGCTATCTCTTTGTTTCTTAAGGACCCTATTTACCACCGCTGACACACTGACCAGAGGGGCAGTGTGAATTCTTGGTATCCGGCTATCTTAGGGCCTTGTGAGGGAAAGTTACGGGCAGTTAGCAAATTCCAGCGAACTGGGTCATACTGGCCTGGGTTAGCTTTCCAGGTCAGACTGTCCTTCATTTCAAGTGGGGGGGTTCCTTAACTGGACTTTACTGTTTGTCTTTCAACAACAACAACAACGACAAAGAGTGGAAAGATGGATCTGGTACCTTCTGGGCCCATGTGGCATCCCTGTGATGACCAGGGACCCATGTGACACCCCTGCATTGAGTATGAGTCAGAGTGGAAAGAAAAGCCAGGTGGAAGTCATCAGCTTGTGAACTGCAGTTGAATGAAGAGAATGTGGGAGTGAGAGCAGTGGGGAGAAGCGATCCAGGAGAGCAAGGACATGGACATCAAGAAGCAAGAGCTGAAATGGTCAGCGGAAACAAGCAGAACACAGCAAGAATGGCTAATCAAAGCCAAGGTAATGAGGGTGTGGACAACGAACCACAGGAGATGGCGTATGAACATGAGGGAAGCTGCACTTTTGCGCTTGACAAGTGGGTGGTTGGGAGCCTTCAAGACAGAGTCACCAAGACAAAAAGAGCCAGGCTGTGGGGCTGCAAAGCACATGGGAAGGGAGGTCATGAAGACTCGGGGACTTTCAATGAGAGAAACAAGATAGCAATAAGCAGGGAAGAAGGCAGAGTCCTCAGAGGGTTTGTGTTAGGGATCTGAGCCAAGATCAGCTTGACTCTAAAGGCCTGCACTAGAACATGCTGTCCTTGTGTTTGGAAGGAATCAGGGTTTGGAAGGAATGTAAAGACACTCACCAATGCACGTGTGTTAGCATTTCTTATTGGTGTGATAAATATCTGGCACAAACAATTTAAGGACGGAAGGGTTCATGTCAGCTCACAGTTTTGGGGAACACAGTCCATCATGGTGGGGAAGGTGTGGAGAGTCAGCCTAAGTGACTTAAGGACGCAGGGTGTGTAAGACCCACAAGAGCGTGGTCCCTTGAGCTCCCACTCAGGAAAGGCATCCCCCCCCCCACATATCACTCACGAGAAGCGGTCTTGATGCAAGCACATAAGGTTCTTTATGTTCCAGTATACTGGGGTCGTCAGCCATGGTAGAGGGCTTAGCAACGACCCATAACACAGAATTGAGACAGCTTTTATAGGGTTACAGCAAAGCCCACGCATCGTGAACCAATCACCTCGTAGCATCCAGTGCAGACCAGTTAAAGTATCCAACCCCACCCTTAGCCCAGGAAGTCTGCTTTCGCACAGGCTTCTGGGTGTTCATTCACTACCGTAAACATTAAAGTAGGTGACCACCAGCTTGGGATTTAAGACTCCCAGCTTCCTGGGTTTTCTGGGAAATTAGGCTAAATTTTTCCATCCTAACAGGTGCATGTTGGCTCACAGCTGCAGGAAGCACAGTCCACCACGGTGGGGAAGGTGTGGTGGAGAGGTGGGGGGAGGGGGCAGGAGACTGCAGTGGAAAATCCTTCACGTCCTCAAGGCTTAGGATGCTGAGAATGGGACTCCGAGCAGGGCCAGGCTACCCACCGCAGGCCTGGACCCAGCCACTCGCTCTGCAGCTCCTCTTCCAGAGCACCAACAACTGGGGACCAGGACTTCCGACAGGAGAGGCTGGTGAACATTGAAACCATGACAGCCCTAGGCAGCCTTTCCCGGTTGGAAGCTGGCAGACCCATCTTGGTGGTGCTGTGACTGAGAGGCTGGAGGACAGGTGGGAATTTTGAAGTTTGAAAAAGTATATTGACTGGCGGAAAGTAGTGTCCGTTCTGTCTCTTCCATCTGCTGCCTCTCAGCTGACTCCTGCTCTGCCTGTCCCTGCTTCTCACCGGCTCCTCAGTGCTCTTCTATGTGGCATCGTTTCTCAGTTTACAAGGCTTGTTGGGCAGAGACAGTCTCCACCAGAGAATTTCAGGACTACATTGTAGAAACAGAGCTTGGGCTCTGACAGCCAGCGGGGTCAGACTCAAACCCTGAGCCACCTTGCATGGCCACTTAACCAAAGAAATGTGGTTACCGTTTCTATAAAGTGGGAGGAAAGAGGGGATTCACCCCACAGCACATGGTAGTACAAACAATGACAGACATAAATCCTAAGGACCCAGTGGGGAGGAAAGAGCTGCCATTACACTGACATTTGGAATACTGCCGCCTTAAGCATGGGCGAGCCTTAGATTCACACACAGGGGCATGGAGCAGGGGACTCCACAACTTTCTGCCCTCTCCTGGGGGATGAGCTAGTTTGATAAGAACCTCCAGCCATAGCTGGTTCTTTGGGTGGCAGGTGGCAGTTAGAGGTTTTGGCTCTCCTGGTTTGGAATTTGCCTAGTGGGGGAAACACAGCCATTTAATAGATGTGAAGACATATCACTCTTGGATGGGACACAAGGCAACAGTAGCATCCTGGAAAGAGAATTGTTTTTATTGTTGAACGAAACATTTGAAATCAGAGCACACATACACCCTGGGAACAGTGTCGTTTTAAGAATAAACAGATTAGATACCTTTGGTGAGCAGAGAGCAGGGAAACAAGCGTCATTTTAAAAAATAATGATGCTTTTACTGAATCTGAACAAAAAATGAACGTCAGGATGGAAAGGGGGGGAGGTAGCAGAAGGAGGAGACACACTTCTGCAAGAACAAAAACCTTCTCTTGCACAGAACCTGCTGTGACATTGTTTTCAGGGAAATTGCTAGGCTCCATTTCCTGGGCCTGGAAGGATGCGTTGACTCCTGATCGCGATGAGGAAGGCTCCCTGGGCTTAGCTTCCAGAATCCCCAGCCTGGTCAAGTCAGTGTGCCTCCCACATGTGAAGCCTTGTGTCCAGCTCCCCAACGTGAGGAGATCTGGTGGCTTAGCTGTTCCCATGGCAGGGGACATCCTGCTTATTCTCTCAGCATGCTGTCAATATTGTTCCAGGCTGCCCTTATTGCCTCCGTCAGAGCTGCCTTGGCTGTGGTTTACCAGCATGTCTTGCTGATTTCACTTGAAAGGCTGACCACGACCCTTCCTTGTGTCATTCTCCCTCTGATTGTACCATCTTCTGGCCAGTTTTCTTGATTGTTTTCAGAAATGGAGAAGCCTAGCTGGGTGTGGTGGCTCACTCCGGAGGCAGAGGCAGGCCTGTGAGTTTGAGGCCTACAAAGTGAGTTTTGGGATGGCCAGAGAAACTGAGAAACTGCATTCAAAAAAACCAAGAGAGAGAGGGAGAGGGAGAGGGAGAGAAGGAGAGGGAGGAAGGGAGGAAGGGAGGAAGGGAGAGGGGGGGGGACTGAAAATAACCCAATCTTTAAGAATTAAATTTTCTCCTTTATATACAAATCTGTGTTCCTAGAAGCACCCACTCAACCACAATAAACAACCTTCTCTCCCACAGTCACCATCCTCACGTGGAACTCTCTTCCTGTGGCAGGCTGTTGGCTGTCTTTCCAATTATCAGTTTTCTCTTTGTAGCACAGTTGATTTAGCTGGGCAGAGAGCTATCTGGAGTGACTGTACTTCCCAGACTAACTTTCGGTTGGGGGTGGCCATGGGACAAAGTTCCTGCCAGGGTGACAAAAAGGGAAGCCATGGTCTCAGCTTCCTGGTGATGCCCTCACCAAGCATGAGTGACGTGCCCAGGTTTCTCCCTCCCTTCAGACGGAGACAGGTAAGGCCTGGAGCCTCATGAGGAAAGAGCAAGTGAGCTTGGGGCAGCTGCTTGCCTTACCTGAGGAAAGATTGCTGATGGGCTGCTAGAACTGACCTGACGGTCAGGCGTGATCCTGCAAACCTGTAATCCCAGCTACAAGAGAAACAGGCTGGAGCACTGCGGCGTTGAGGTCAGCCTGGGCATCAAAGCAACAAATAAGTCTGAGTGTTCAGAAGTAGTCAAAGGGGCCTGCGTTAGCTGAGCAGGTGCTGGATACCTGGATTGATGTGATAGAAGTCCTTTGGCCTTCCAGGCACCCCACAGCGGGGCATCCACACACACACATAATAATGACTGCAAGAACACGCGCGTCACACACAGTTAAACAGGCTGTCTCAACACGATGCTTTCTGTTTTGAGTCAGGTGTGGGAGTGAGTGCGGGTGATTCCAGAACTTGAGAGAGAGAGAGACGCAGGGGCATCAGGGTTCCAAGGCCAGACTCAGCTACAGGAAGACCCTGGTTCACCAAGCTCTGTATTGGATCTTTGTCACAGTAGAGGCTTATACCACATCTCCACTAGTGGCAACCCAGGCATCCACAAGGGTCTTCTGGCAACTGAGACTTTCCACCCATGGACTCTTGCAGTCACCTACACCTTGCTTCAATACATCTGTCTATGCTTATGTCTTACCTGATCTTTGGAATGCCAAATGGGACGGGGACCAATCTCTCACTTGCTCTTTCATATTGCACAGTACTAACTAGTGTACACGAAAATGAATTAATGGATGATTCCTCATTGTCTGTACAGATGCTAAGTTATGATTAAAAAAAAAAAAATGAGGGGCTGGAGAGATGGCTCAGAGGTTCAGAGCACTGGCTGCTCTTCCAGAGGACTGGAGTTCTATTCCCAGCACCCACATGGTGCTCACAACCATCTAGGGTGGGATCTGATGCCCTCTTCTGGCATAAAGTTGTAGGTGCAGATAGAGCATTCAAAATAAGTAAGCTTTTTTTTTTTTTTAACGTTATAATAAAAATGAGGGGCTAGTGACAGGTAGTTAAGTAACTATTCAGGGGTGGTCAGATAGGAGATCGGGGCTGGAGAGGTAAAGCTCTTACCTGGCATGTGAGATAAGAGATCACTTCCAGGCTAGAGGGTGAAAGGTAAAAGGTCAAGCTGGGTTTTTACCCTGTTCAAAATACATTTACCTCAACAGTCCGGATGAAACCTGGTCATTACGCATGTGGTACCAGTGGAGAGCATATGGGAAGCCAAACAAGGCAAAGAAAAAGGGGTAAGAAACTCAACCCAGGAGCAAAGATCTTAACAGGCAAACACAATGGATAGAAATTAAACTTTAATTGAAAAGTTCTGCTTACCAGCTCAAAAGCAGGTAAAGGGAAATAACAGAAGCACTACTTTAAAGGCTACATTTTTTGAAAAACAGATTAAGGATTTTATTTGACTGGAAGCCTGAGTCAAGAATAAGATGTGATGGCTCAAAATTTCTAGTTAAATTCTGGGCTGGACAAATGTACCCTCCAGAGCTTATTGGTTCCTAGTTAAGTGTGGGATGCTGTGTAGGGGAGGAGCATTACTCACTCCCTGGCAGCTTCCACAGACATGGCGGAAGCTCTGCCCATGGCACAGAGACTGGTGCTGTAGGCGTAAATCATAAAGCGGTGCTGTAGGCGTAAGTCGTAAAGCGTCCAGGCAAGCGCAGGTGGGGGAGGGGAGGGGCTAAGTCTGGCTGAAGAGCGGCTTCGGAGGGGAGCAAGGCAGGAGAGGCTGGGCAGGGGGGTGTGGAATCAGTTGGTTGTAGAGCACCAGTGCTGGGCGGAGACTGCAGTTTTCAGGAGAGGAAGCAACATGTTTTTGTTTGTGTTTGGAGCCTGTCCTGGAACTCACTCTGTAGACCAGACTGGCCTGGAACTGACAGAGATCCGCCTGCCTCTGCCTCCCCAGCGCTGGGATTAAAGGTGTTCCCCAACGCCCGGCTGCAACAGGAGTGTTACAGTCAGAGAAACACTGAACAGTCGGGGCCTTCAGGCCGCGGCGGCGTGGGGGCTGGAAGCGGCTGAGAGCAGGATCTCTCTATAGGTTGGTGGTCCTGCTCAACATCATTTTTTAAAAGTGAGAAACTGAAGCTAATGGTAAGTCAGCTACACTTTCCAGGTGGTAGGGCAGAGAGGAACCAGAATCTAGGATGATGCATGCCTCTTGGCCAGAGGTGAAGTAAGCCGAGAATGATACTCTTTGTCGCTGTTGGATCAAGGATGGGGGCCTAGAGAGACTTGACCCAAGAGCAGCAGGACAGTCTAGTAGAAGATAGTCTGCAGAAGGGTATCACCCGATAGTTGGGAGGACTGCGGACAGAAGCGAAGGAGGCTGACACAGGAGGATACATGTTAGTTCCAGACCAACCCGGACTACAACACTGAGTTTGAAGAAAGCCTGGGTTACAGGTGAGATCCTGTCTCCAAAAAATTATTTTTGGGTGACTCCACATCTCTGGAGGGCTCTGTTGATACAATGTCACGATACCTCCTCCTTAGCCTTTGCAGGACACTAGTGGAAGACACTGCTGAGTGGCAGCAACCTGGAGCTATGGGAAGAGAAGCCAGATGAGCTGGGGACAGTGAACCAGCTAAGCATAACGAACGAGTTCAGGAGCTGTAGTCACACAGACCTGGGACATCATCTCAGCTGTCACCAGCCTGTGTCTCATACATACACGATCAAAAGGGGCCGGACTTAAAGGTCCCCTGTAAACTTCCAATTCCTTGGTTCTGAAAACGTGGGTTCTGTGCACAGCACAGGATGGAGAGGAGAGGCCTGTGTCATTTGGAGTTGGTTCCTGTATTGTTGGTGATGGAGTATAAGCAGCCAGCCTGCTGCTGTCACACCCCACGATGGCATGTAACGAGGGAACAGCGCTGACACGCTCACAAAAGCACTCCTTTGTGTGGGTGGGAGTGGGAAATTAGTGTTAGCTGATAACACTAATTTTTAAGAAAACCATATGAGCTAAAGAGAGTTGAGGATGGATGTAGGAGCTATGAGTCAACCTCTGAATTTCTGCATCAATTTCACGTTATAAATGACACAGTTTCAAAGTTTCTTGGATTTTTTTTTTTTTTTTCAAAACTTGTAATTTGTCTTCAAAAGGGCTGATTTAGAACCGTGCTGAAACATGTTAGGAAGATTCAACGTTTAGTCTCATTCCAGGGCATCTTTGAAGCAATGACTGTGCATTTTGCTATTTTTAATATAAAACGCATTTCCGGCAATCTTACAAGCTGGGAATCACATGTGTGAAAACTGGATATTTCTTATTAAAAAAAAAAAAAAAAAGCCAGTCCAGTTGTTATCCCATAAGACATTCTTTTTCCCTTTTTAAGCAGCTGTCGTTGCTGGAAAAAACCCAGAATCTTCATCAGAAATGAAATATTCAGGATTCTGAAAGTCTCTCTCTATATATATGTATGTCTTTTATTATTATTATTATTTTATGTGTATGAGTGTTTTGTCTGCATGTCTGTGTGTATGTCATGTGCATTCCTGGTGCCTGTGGAAGCCAGAAGAGGGCATCAGATCCCCCAGAACTGTAGTTACCAAAGGCTGTGAGCTGAACTGGAGTTGAACTAGAATCTTCAGAAAGAACAGAGCCCTGAACTGCTAGACCCCCTTTCTGGCTCCCTTGTGCTTAAATCTTAAATGCCTGATTTATTGTTTTTTATAATTTTTAAATTTTATTTATTTGTATTTTAGATATGAGTGCTCTGCATGTCTGCCTGCAGGCCAGAAGAGGACATTGATCCCATTATAGATGATTGTGAACCACCATGTTGTTGCTGGGAACTGAACTCAGGACCTCTAGAAGAGCAGCCAGTGTTCTTAAAGGCTGAGCCATCTCTCTAGCCCTAAATGCCTAATTTTTAATTTTCTTTTTCATTGCTAGGGTACAAACCTCAGGGCATAGCACATGCTGAGCAATGCTACCAACAAGCTCCATCCCCAGGCCTTAAATGTCCGATTCTCAGGCAACACATGTGAAAAAAGTTTTGCTGGATTATGATAGATTCAAATTGACACTCCAAAACTTCAGGTAGGAAACTGTCAGTCAGCAGAATGATGGAGGAGATCTGGTGCCTGCCCTGTGTGGCCTTGAACTCAGAGAGATCCATCTGCCTCCGTCTCCTGAGTGCTGGAATTAAAGGGTGTGTGCTACCACTGCCCAGCCTCTGTGGCTGTAGCTAGTGCTGCTGGCTTTGCATTCTGATCTTCAGTGGCTTTATAAGAGCATAGACAATGTATCACCACAGCCAGAACTGGGGGAGCCAGTGCTGTGTACTCAAAGTGGGAACAGCCATGGACCTATCCAGAGGAAATGATGGTATCAACTCTTTAGCCTTAGATGATTCTTGGACACCATACGATCTGCCAAACAACAACAACAAAAAGTCCAAATTTCATTCCATTCTCTGACACACTTGATCATTAAAAGCATCGAATTTTTTTCATCAGTCAAATTTGGGGGGGGTCGTTATTTATTTCATAGCTGGGTGGGTGTGGGGCTAAGTGTGATGCTCCCCGTCAATCACACGACCTTCTGTGAGGCAGCCCCTGACCAGTGGGTGCTTAGACCGTGGGAAGGTAGGAAGGGGCTGGGTGTCTAATACACGGCTGTCTGCACAAAGGCTGTGAGTGGGAATGGGTGTGAAAAGGCTTTAAAGGGAAGAAATCTGCCACCATGATATGCACCCCATTTCTTGGCACAGACCTCCCACCTGAGCTAATTAAAGCTCCACACAGGTGGCAAAGAATGCCGGCTTGAGATCCGATATGCGGACAAAGAGATGGAACCGTTGGCTTTTTTTTTTTTTTTTTTTTTTCTCCCCTTCTTCTTTCTGGTAACAGAAAGCAGTGTTCTTTGTTTAAAAAAGCAAAGCAAGGGAATGTGTGTGGGTTTACTCGAATGCTGGGGAAATAAGAGGGAGAAATGGCTGAGTGTAGAGGGCTAAGAGAAACGCCCAGGAGACGACCAAAACTGCGCTGGTGACAAGTGACGTGTGCAAAGACGAGAAGGCAGATGGTGCGCCTGCTGAAGAGGCACACGTGGAAAACAAACAGGTTCCTCTTTTAATTAGCCCTGCAGCAGCACCCTCGATGGCCTTTCTGACCTGCTCCTCGCCTACAATCACATAGCGATGCCCTAAGGAGGCCACAGGGAGTGGGCGGGCGGGGCAGAAGCTGGTGCCAGGGGCCACCAAGAGGGAGAGCTGCCCTCCAGCCTGAGGGATGAAGAAAGCCAGATTTTCTGTGGGTGGAGCCACCTGAGGCCTGAAGCTACACTTTGCATATGAGAAAAATTATTCCCTGCCTTGTAGCATGAGTAATAAAAAACCAGCGGTAGATATTGGGGTTCAAACTAAAGATCAGATAAGCAAAGCCGACAGCTACCAGAGAGTTCTCACCTCTACCAATGCTGACTGAAGGGGCAATCCACAGAATCTCAAATTGTACTGCTCCTCAGACTCACCGAGACTGCCATGAGTTCCTGTCTCCTCCTGCCTAAAATTCCTTTCTCCATCCAGCCTTATCACCCCTGTCTCCGCCTTCCTGTGCTGGGGTTAAAGGCGTGAGCTCTGTTTCTCTTTCAGATTGATTTACTCTCATATAGCCCAGGGTGGCCTTGAACTCAGAGAGATCCATCGCTTGTCTTCTGAGTGCTGAGAGTCAACGTGTGCCACCACTGCTTGGACCACCCACTGCCTTGTCTGGAATTTCCTACAGGAATATCCCAGAAAGATTGCTCTGTATCCCCCGGTGTTTCTTCTTCCCCCTTCAATGGTGTTTTTACAGGATATCTCATAATGCCATTTACTAAATTGTCTTGCTGCTGCTTGTGTGTGGGAGAGAGAGAGAGCAAAGAATGAGAGAGAGAGAGACAGAGACAGAGAGACAGAGACAGAGAGCATGGGTCCTGGGTGATTGCTTGGATCAAGCTGTAGGGGCTATGATGCATCTGGACTCTTGTGCACGAAGGTCACTCCTCGGAGATGAAGTAGTAGACAGACTAGGTTCCCAACACCCCCAGGGCCCTGGAGTGGGCCTGGGCTGCAGCCCGGTACCCAAGGGAAGCCAATTTCCACATTGCTTCCCAGATGTAGATCTTAGCTGCATACACCAGAGTGTATAGTCCAAACTATGAACCTTGAGGGGCTAAACAGATGGCTCAGAGGTTAAGAGCACTGTCTGTCCTCCAGAGAGCTCCAGATTGATCCCCAGCACCTGTATGACTGCTCACATCTGTGCCTCCAGACCCTCTCCTGACCTCCTCGGACACCAGACACACATGTGGCCCATCAGCATACATGTGCACAAAGAACAAACCAAACAGAACGTGAGTGCATCCTAATGGTTGAGTTTTGGAGACTAAGTTTGTCTTTGTCTACTACTAACAGCACCAGAAGCAGTGAAAAGAATCAAGTTACATGCTAGGGTCTCTCTCAAAAAAAAAAAAAAACAAAAACAAAACAAAACCCTCAGAAGATAAATACATTCATCCACTCCTGGCCTGGAGTACCGCACTGCCCCGGAAGAGATCCCACTGCTAAAATTCACTCTATGAATAAAGGAGTTCACAGCTACAGCTTGACTGCATCTCAGAACCAGGCGGGGAGAGCTCTGAGGGCCACCCTCACTCACCCCAGTGTCAGTGGGTCTTGGGGAAGGCTGTTCAAGAAACAGAGAATTTGCCTAAACAGTATCTGCTGAGTTCACCTCCCTCCAGCAGGTCAGGGAACACAGTTTTGAGTGACTTTGAGAGATGCCAGAGCCAACAACACCCGACTGGGCAGGAATGGTCCATTTTTCCTTAGTAGTCCCTCTTGTACCAAATTCCTTTCTGCTTTTTTGGCCATGGAATCTCACCTGGGGTTTTTAAAAGTCAGTCTATACTGGAGCAAGCCTCTTCATCCCGGGAGTCTCCACGCCACCTCAGAGCGAGCTCTTAGACAGCCCAGGGTCCTCCTGGTAGCGCCTGGACATGTCCCTTGTCCTTCTGACACCTCCCCGCCCACAGGCGGTCTTGATGCCCTTCTGCACGAAGTGGAGAATTCCACATCTCCCTTCCTCTTGGTGAGAATTAGGTATAAGTAACATACCCCACCTTTTTCCATCTTTTCCTCAGATATGAAATCAGTTAAGAGCTTTATCAAGGGACTAGAGAGATAGCTCAGCAGTTAAGAGCACTGGCTGCCCTTCCAAAGGACCCAGGTTCAATTCCCAGCACCCAGCTTCAGGGAATCTGGCATCCTCGCACAGACACACATGCATGCAAACGCCCAATGCACATAAAAAAAAAAAATCTTTTTAAAAGATTTTTTAAAAACTTTATGAAGTATACTTTGAGCAGACAGAATGATCCTAGCAGAGACCCAAAGAGGACAATATATTGTGCTGAATGTTATCATGGTCTACAGCAGCTGGGAAGGCCTGTGGTCCCCAGTTTGAACTGCTCCACAGTGGTATCAGCTTCTGATTATCACCCAAACAGCCCCACCGCTGTTGAGGCAGGTGGCCGGGCATGTGTCTGTACAGGCTCCCGTCCTCTGTGAGCACACACCAGAGCTTTAGCGGGCTGGTTCCAGGCTGTCTGTAGCTCTAAGGAAAGGTGTTCCCTGACGTCACACTCTCCTCGCTTCCTTTCAGCTACTCTTCCATACAAACGAGGGGATTGGCTAGTTGCTCTGCAACCACACAGGCTTCCTTGGGAACACCAAGGCTGTAGCTTTGCCTGGGCTGTTGGGTTTAAAGTCTTCTTGGTGAGGCTCTGTATGCCTAACCAGCACATTCTCCCTCTTTCTCAGGGTTTCCCCTGAGCACATCAGCTTTGCTATAGCTTCCCAGGGGCAGCATTAGAAGCTTGCCCTGAGCACATCAGCTTTGCTATAGCTTCCCAGGGGCAGCATTAGAAGCTTGCCCTTTTTTCCTGAGTCTAGAACCCAGCGCCTTAAATATGCCAGGCAAGCCCTGAGCTGCTGGGTTACAGCGCTAGAAACTTAGGAACCTGGCACTACAGATCATGGCCTGCAAAGACATATAAAAAGCCATCTGTGTAGTTTCCATGCCATTCCAGACAGGATCTCCCACTGAAGGCCGCATCTTCTGACTTGCAGGGTGGCATGCCCTCCCTATTCACCTGTGATCAGAATGCGTCCATTGCTATCCTGTGCCAGCTCATAGGAAACTGCTGTCTCTCTGTGTCCACCACTGAGCCCCACAGAAGCCCCTGACAGGTATCTCACTAGGCCTCACTTAAGCTGCAAAACAGTGCAAAGGGCAGACAATCTTGACTGACTGGAATTCTGAAGGACTGGTGTGACCCCTCCAAGGTCACTCTGGTGCGTGCATGCCTGCCATGACCAGAAAACTAGACTTCTTAATTCCCAATGACAAGAAATAACCATTCCCTCCTCCAATGTCTAGAACCCAAACAACGCTTCACCTCTCACACCCTAGTAAGAATGCAGCAGAATAAAACTGTAGCCTTCATTCATGTCATCATCCTTTGAAGAAAAGGCTCTTCCTGTGCCAGCACCTCTGCTAAGGACTTGGGGTACACACTTTAGAAGGAAACTGGGCAGAGCATCCGTTGGCTGCCAGTAAATGGCTATGAGAAAGGCGGGGGGGGGGAGGTGTAGACGGAGTCTCTGTTCCCCCTGGTCTATTTACAGGAAGGTGTACAGTGGGTGAGTAGAGCAAATAGGATCCCGCCCCCCCCCAGGCTTGGTGTCCTGGCAGCTTTACACCTGGCTGCTTAAATTCCACAACACACTTGGGTGCTAAGTATTAACTGGAACAAATATCCACGCGTTCTGAACTCTACAGTGCTGGGCTGCTGTTACTGCACACAAGGGCAAACACTCAAAATTCAGTATTTAACAACTGTCAGGCCGGGGTTAATCATGAGTCCTTGACCTCTTTAGCTGTGTCACCTGGTCTTTAATGACAGAATGACCGAGGCAGTTGGCATCACTTGAAATGGGCAAGGCGGAGGTATTTTATGGTCACTGGCCAAGCCATGCAAGTCAACAGAGAGCATTAAAATTCAGCTCTGGTCACACAATTCCTGGGCACTCCTTTCAACCTCAGGAGGGCAAATGATTCCCCACTGTGCTTTTTTATATTAGATAAATTAATGGAGGACCAGCTCAGAGGATAAGAGAGTGCCTCTACATTTAGACCTAGGTGATGTCCTTCTGTATATATGTTTCTTTTATTGGTTGATGAATAAAACACTGATTGGCCAGTAGCCAGGCAGGAAGTTTAGGTGAGGACACCAGGCGAGGAGAATTCTGGGGAGAGGACAGAGAGAAGAGACACTGGGAGATGCCATGTAGCCGCCGAAGGAATAACAAGTCCGGGAATTCTCCAGTAAGATAAGACCATGTGGAAATACATAGATTAGTAGTTATTGGTTAATAAGAGAGAGTTAGCCAGTAAAAAGCGGGAGCTATCAGCCAAACGGCCTATGATTAATATAAGCCTCTGTGTGTTTACTTGAGGTTAAATGGTTGCTGGACCAGACGGAAAAGAAACTCCGCCTACAAATGGGGACTGAAGGGTGTCGGACTAGAAGGGACAGAAACTTCAGTGTACACTAGGGTCAGCAGTGTCACTGTGTTGATGTACTGTTTCCTGGTCCATGTACTCCCCAGAGTATGATGGGACCCATAATGATTTGAAGAGCTACACCAATGCTCTCTGGTCTCCAGTTAGACTTTCAATAAGCAAAAATCCCAGCAAACCCCACTTTCTGTAACCATGGGAGCCACTGTCCCTTAGGGTAATGGAGCTGGAGAGCTGGCTGTCGCCAGGCGGCAGGACCTCGCTCACACAGGGAGCTACTGCAGCATCAGTGGGCTGTTCCATTTCCTTCAAGTGGCAGGCTCTATTATTAGAGCCTTTCATAACACAGCTCAATTAAACCCCGGCTTTCTCCTAAGCTGGTGAGTTCCGCAGTTGGAGCTTTTGGTGCACTTTCATCACAGGCACCCAGTAGTGTTCAGCAGCTGCTGCTGTGAGCAGAGCGACCATGATCATAAGGAGTTTGCCCTCAGAAAGGTGCACAGGCCGGGGGGCGGGGGGGATAACAGCGCTTTGCGACTGAAAAATCAAAGCTGAAGCTAATCAACCCATCTATTACAAACCACCCAAACTCAAAAGGCATCCAGATGTGGCAATTCCAGAAGGCTGAGACAGAGGAACAGCAGCTGTCATCCTCGGTCAGACAAGGCTACAAAGTGAGACCTAACCACACCAAAACTAAACAAAGGAAAGCTGATGCCGATGGTACAGCAAGGGCGTTTTTACCACCCGCCATGAAGCAAGTATCACTTTCATAATTAGAGACTATCTACGGACAAGCTAATCAAAACAAATAGTAAGTAAAAAAAAAAAAAATTGCCAGGCAACTTAAGATATAAAACGCAAACATTTTCAACATTCATACTTAGTCCACCAGACGCCCTGGTCCAGCAACGTATTTTCACTACCAACGTTCCCACAGAGCGCTGCCTTCTAGATGGCTAACACTCTCTCTCGCTACACAGAGGCATCGTTTCAGAGTTATGGCAGTGTGATGCAGGTGATGTGAAGGTATGCTTCCCACTCAAGGTCAGACTCTAAACAGCAGTGATGGGTTTGAAACCGAAAGCTGAGGAAGCCTTGGCTTCTTTCCTGTGTTCTGTGTGTTCGTCATTTGACATCCACGCATGAGACAGAAGGGTGCATCTAGAATCAGACTTCAGAGTGAAATGCTTTTAAATTATATTTTTATTTAGTTTTTTTTTTTTTTTTTTTTTAGTCTGTATGGGTGGAGATCAGAGGATAACTCGTGGGACTCTCTTCCCTTCCATTATGTGGGTCCTGGGACTTAGGCCGTCAGGGTTGGCAGAACACGTCTTTACCACTGAACCACCTTGCCAGCCCAGACACCACATTTGGGACTTGTCAGCTGTAACTGAGTCCTTTCTGTCTCTGGAAAGTACCTTGAATTACTAGGGAGTCATACACTGATAACCTTATGTCCACTGATAAACTGATCACTCGCCAGCTAACAACTGGCTTTCCACTTGGAAGCTACATGCCAGAGCAAAGCATGCTGCCCTAGAGAACCCCCCACCTCCACCCCTCAACAGGCTTTACATGTGGCACAATCCCCTGGTTTGGTTGGTTGGTTGTTTTTTCTAAAGACAGGTTTTCACAGTGTAGTCCTGGTCATCCTGGAACTTGCTCTGGCCCCAAACTCTTATCACCCTGCCTTTGCTAAGATTAAAGGCCTGTCCACCCCGTCCAGCAAATTTCCTGTTCTTAAAACACTGCTCCTCCTGGCCCTATGAGTAGGAAGAGACGGCTTCAGAGCCAAGAAAGTAAGGCTTGAGACTGCAGTCAGTGCCAACCCAAGCTGGGCTTCTGAACTAGCCCTCGATGCTTCTCCATGAAAGACTGGCCCGCTAACCCCAGCCAAAGACAGCCCCTGTGAAAGCCCTATTTGTATTTTTTATCCAGGAATTTTACTTCCAGGAGCTTTTTCAAGAAAGTAACTACTACTATATTTCTTGTCCCCAAATAAAATGGATTTGAGTGTTTAAACCACTGGTTGAAAGCTTCCAGTGAGTGGCTCGGGAGGTCCTGTTTTCTTGCTATCCATTAAGATCTAGTGTGCTTTATACATGTGATGATATTTTACACTCAATAATGCATAGAACAATGGGGTTTATAGATACTTTATGTTATATGTATTAAAATATATGCTCAATAATTCATAGATGAAATGTAAGAATATGTAGCATACATGGAAAATAACCAAGGCTACAATACTGCCGACCATAGGCTGGACTCCTGTGCTTAAACACAGCATAAACCATTTCTTAATACTTTATGTCTGTGTCTTAAATACATATTAAGCTCACTGTGCTTTAAAAAGCGAGGAAACACACTTCTGCTAGGTGGCAGACAGGAATATAGCCCCAGGAGGAAGGCAAGGTCGCTAATGTGCAGCTTTCTGTCATGTCCAGTTACTTGCTTCTCAAGCCTGGGCACTGGCATTGGTCCTGATTTACTACCAGTTTCCATGGTTTTCCTTGAAACCCATTCTGTGACTGTGGAGGAGCGCTGGAGTCCTGACTGCGGGTGTCACATGTGGAAACTAACCTGCTCTGGGGACCATTCCCTGCCCCCTGGGCTCTGCCCAACCCCACCTCCCTGTCACCTGAGAACCAGGACATTCTCGCCACTTGACCCTCCCCGTCTGACTGCTTGTCCAGTTCCTTCCAGCTCCTTTTCTACCCATCACCAAAAACAAGGGCTTTCCAAATTTTTAGTCTTGGCTTGTTTGTTCTTTTGACTACATATTGCCTTAAAGACATCGTTTCTTAGATTTCATCTTTATGCATGTTTATGCAAATCTCCCTTCAGTGCTGATTTAGGCTCTAGTACCATATTCCTAACTACATGCTAAACATTCAAAGAATGCCACCTTGTTCCTTTATCAATGTACTTTTTCCAAGGGCATGCTGTGCCTTGGGATTTGGCATTATTTAAACATGTTTTATAAACAGCACGAATCCTTGTCATACTTAATTTGCTCCTATGGAGACCTACGTGACTGTGAGTTACTAAACACTCTTTAGATTGAAAACAAGGTCCCAAGTTCTACAACAAAGAGTGACAGTCCCCCAAAATGCTGTGTACTAAGTGGCACAAAGATGATCCTGTGGAACGTATGTTTATCTGCATGTATGTATGTGCACCACACATGTGCCTGGTGTCCCTAGAACTGAAGTTCAACAGTGCTGGGAACCAAACCCAGGTCCTTTGCAGGTGTATCAAGTGAGCTAGCCATCTCCAGCCCTCAGTCAAGAATTATTGTTTGCTGATGGGATTTTTCAACATAACTGAACTGGATAATAGTCTTTACCCACAACATATCCACAGTATTACAATACCATTTGCTAGATGAGTTTTTTTTTTTTTTTCTTTTTTCTAACTGGGTTTGATATCCTATAGACTTCAAAAACATGGTCAGCAATGTATCTTAAGGTGCACACTCCTGCTGCTCTGATAGCATCCACAGCCCTCACAGAGGCTCATGGCTGCTCGAGATGCTAAGAATGACCTCAGGTGGTGTGTCCCATGCCTTTAATCCCAGAACTCTGGAGGCAAAGTGAGTTAGAGGCCAGCCTGGTCTACAAAGGGAGTTCCAGGACAGCCAGGGATATACAGAGACCATGTGTCTCTAAAAACAAGGTAAGAATACATGACAGCTGGACGGTGGTGGTGCATGCCTTTAATCCCAGCGCTTCAGAGGCAGAGGCAGAGGCAGGTGGATCTCTGTGAGTTCCAGGCCAGCCTGGTCTACAGAGCAAGTTCCAGGACAACAGACTCCAAAGCAATACAGAGAAACTGTCTTGAAAACAAAATAAAACAAAAAGACAGAAAGAAAAGAATAAATGACAATGAGTGCTCAGGGAAAAGAATGTAACTGTCAGAAGATACGGAGGAGAGCACACTGTCTTCAGGGCAAGGGACAGTCATTGTAAACATGATTTCACAGCAGCTGGCGCCCCTGAACTGCACTTGTCAATCAGGGATCAGGGAGGAGCTGGTGGAACCCTGTCAGGGAAGGAACAGACATTATCTTCAGTTATGTACCAAAGGACAGACAGACAGTCCTGGCTAAAATCAGTGGGTCCCAAAACAAAAGTCTGTAGCTAAGGAGCACGTAGGGAGAGGTGACAGGGATGGCAGACTGGGGAAAGGTGGACATGAGAGCAATTGGAATGCATTGTGTGACTGTCAAAGAAACAGAACAAAGTGTAGCTTAAAGCCCAAGTGTGATCAAGATTCTGGATCCCTAATCTGAGTATTCTTCCCACTTAAAAGTATATATAAGCAGAGAAGGATGAGAACTAGTAAGAATCAGGTAGTTCGTTGTCAAAGAAAGTCAGCGTAAGGACAGTTCTCCCCATAAATGAAACTTGATCAAAGTGAGACTCCAGCCGTGATGGCCTGTAATGCTGTGGACTGTGAGGAGCCTGTTTACCTGACTTCAGACAAGGACAAAGCCTTACTGTTCTGTGTGACGGCTCAAACTCTGGGAAAGTTCAAGGTCAGCCATCTGACAATGACTAGAACTAGTGCAATTCCCCACCCCCACCTCCAGATCAGGGCCCTGAATAAAATGTAACAACTTTCCAACGTCCTCCCTTGTAAGCAACATTGTTACCATGCTAGACTCTGCTTGTATTGTACAAAATTCTGCCAAACAATACTTCACTTAAACAAAGTAATACAAAATTAGACATCAATTTCATAGACTAGCTGGCCGTGCACAAGGAAGAATGGTGTGTGTGACATGTTTTCACTAACCTAAGCCTGCTTTTTTTCTTTTAAACAGAGAATTCATGCTTGATCTCAGCGAGCCTTCTAAAAACTAACACGCTGACTCCCACATGAGAAGATGCCAAAACAGATTGCTGCCACATTCTGGGCTCCTGAAATACAATTTTCTTAAACCCTAAGTGGATTTACATGCATTCCATTTAAACAAGTACTAATTGGTTTTGCTTCAGTGTTTGGCCTACCATCTTCTGACCAAAGATTGTCCTCCATACTTCCTTCACATTGACCATTCCAAAGTGGACTAGGGACTCAACTACTGAACACTTCAAAAGTAACTCTTAAAAGCAAGGGGAAGCATTTGTTGCAGTTTTGGAATGCTTCATAATTGCACTCATTCAAAACATTCAAGGTCCCAGAAATAAGACCACTTGTGTCCCAAGGACCCTCAAGAACCATATATGTGTGTGTGTATATATATATATATATTGCATGCCAGAGATCAGTTTCCATCTAGTAGTATGTAAGCTAGGAGTGACCCCATCAGACTAGACACTCTGAAGAGAACACCCTCACTAAGCATCAGGAAGACAACACAGAAGCAAGAAAGCAGGGGCTAGTGCTCAAAGAACAAACTAGTTCACCTTGGCAAATGTGTGGGATGATTGTCACAGAATGGGTAGGACATCTACACTGGGGCTAAACCTGGGGAGGCCTGTCAGTCAAGCGCCTTGAGGCTTCCCAAGAGAGAACCAGACTGGAATTGTGCTCCAGGAAAAGTCTCTCCTTACAAGAAAAACATGGTGGGAGAGGATGCAAAAAATTAAAATTAAAATCAAGATTTATAGCAAAAATTCTTGACAGACCAGAAGCAAACTAATAATTCTATTGCCTTTACTACTTTCTTTTTAAAAATCAATACACAAATTATACTTCTTTATTGTTCTGGATAGCTTCCTGGGCAGTGGTAAAATTTCACATCAAGTGCTATAAATTGTACAGCAATAACCAACGGAGGCCATGTGGAAGCATGATGTCAGTTTTCTTTCTCCTTTAAAAAGTTGCATTTATTGTAGAGTGGTGGAGGCACATGCCTTTAATCCCAGCACTCGGGAGGCACAGGCAAGCTGATCTCTGACCTTGAGGGGCTACCCTTGCCTGCATAGTAAGTTCCAAGGCAGCCAGGGATACACAGTAAAAACCTGTCTCAAAAACAAAAAAAAAAAACAAAACAAAAAAAAAACAAAAACAAAAAAAAAGAAAGAAAGAAAAGAAACAAGTTGTATTTGCCATTGTTTTTTGTGTGCAATGTGTGTTTGGCTGAGGGCACAACTTGTTCTATGGACGGAGGTAAGAAGACAACATTAAGGAATATTTTTTTCCCCCTTCCACTATTATTACTGCAAGTTTTTAGCTTTGGGGGCTTTTTAGCACAATTTCTAGTTAGCTGTGTCCCTGTCCCCTAACTTTACTTTTTAAAAAGAGCCTTAAGGAGCAGGTGCATTCCCACCAGAAGAGCCAGGGGCTGTGTGGGGGAGAAGCAACCCTAAAATGCACACACAGAGATGGACAGGGCTGTGTGAATGCACACCATGTACCAGCTTCAGCAGATGGGCAGCAGGAAGCTGGAGTTACGGAGCCAGAACGGCTACATGTGTTCACATGTTCCCTTAGATGACATAGATGTCAGTTTCCCCATCTTCAAAAGCGATGAAAGACTCGATATTCAACCCAAAGTTTAGAGCCTATTTACTGTGAGAATTACACACACACACACACACACACACACACACACACACACACACACACACACACAATAAAGACCTAGGAACAGGAATGACTATTTTCTTACTATTACAGTAGGAAGGCATCAATACCAATTCTAAATAAAATACATGTAAATACTAAACTTACACTCCAGCCACCTGGCAGGTAAAATCTGGTTGATGCATACTGGAGGTCAGCAAGACTCTTCAGCAAAACACTGTCTAAAATAATGCAGGGAGTCCACATTCTCCCAGCAAGCACTGCTGCCAGCCATCACTTGTGCAGGTTATGGGGGAACACAACCTTCATTATCTGATGCTCCCCGGCAGCTTCAGCTCTTTCCAGTTTGCTGTGGACAGCACATCAAGCACACTTAGAAACAGAGATAAACTGTACCTGAGGAGCAGATAAAATAAAATGTTCCACCAAAGGACTACACTACACTTAAACAGCCTGGTGTGTAAGAAAGGAGCTAGCATTCAAAGTGCTCAAAGGCCAGGCATCTCCACACAGTGTGCACTGTCCAGAAAGCCTGCCTGTCCGACACCTGCTTCCCAGCAAGAGCTCTCAATTTCATGAGATGCAACTCTAAATGTGGAAATAAAGCCGTGTGCACAAGTTAAAACCTGAAAATCTACCAGAAAGAAACACAACAAATCTAAGTGGATCACCAACCATATAACTACACTATGCCAAGGTATAGTGCGAAGCAAACGCATTTGCTGTGTTAAACAGCAAAGTTCCATGACAACAAGTATTCGTTAACATATATTCACATGCATGCACAAGTGTGAAGAAGACTGGTTTTTACACGGCTTTAAAAGTTCAGGTTTACTATAGTCTCCAAAATCTATGTATATGAAAGTGTTTTCCAAACGTGTTACCTTTTAATCAAGTATTAAAAGATTCGACATATCTGGGGCCTCTGGATACCAGCAGCATCATTGCACCAGAACAGAGCAAAATCCCCACCCCCTCCCCAGTTGGTTTTCGAGATAGGGTTTCTCTGTGAAACAGTCATGGCTGTCCACTCACTCTGTAGACCAGGCTGGCCTTGAACTCAGAGATCTGCCTGCCTTTGCCTCCAGAGTGCTGGGATTAAAGGTGTGCGCCACCACTGCCCGGCTTGATTGGTTTTTCAAGACAGGGTTTCTTTATGTAGCCCTGGCTCTCGTCAAACTCAAGAGACCCACCTGCCTCTGCCTCCCAAGTACTGAGATTAAAAAGGTGCACCACCACTGTTCAGAAAACTTACTAATTTACATTCATAATTCCCTTAAAAATAAATTATGAACAAGTTAGCCTGTAACAGATAGAGTCCAGCAGGGTGTACAAATAGTATTTCACCACTAACAATCTTCCATGGCATTCCCATTGTCAAATAACACAGTACACACACGGCACAACCTGGTCCCGATCAAGGGCTGCTCCCCGCTCTCACCTGTGGGCTCCAAGGCTCCCATTCATAAACCTAGTCCCACACTCTTCTGTAGATGCTATGTCTGTACTGCCTGGTCCCACTGCTCTTAGCCCCAAATAAACATACACAGACTTATATTAGAAATTGGCTAGCTTTTTCTTAATTATTAATCCAAAACTATATTAATTTATGTATTTTTACATGGCCTTATCTTACCAAAGAACACACAGTGCATCCTGTCTTCCCTGTAGCTACGTGGCATCTCCCTCTGGCAGCTCCTCTCTGCCTTCCTCTCCCCAAAATTCTCATCTGGTAGCCCTGCCTGTATTTCCTGCCTGGCTACTGACCAATTATTCATCAACTAATAACAAAAATATATATGCAGAACATTCCCCATCATTCTTCAGGAATACAGCATGTTCTTGCTCACCCAGCCACCCCATCTTGCTGCCTATTTGCTCTCATCCCTCTCCACAGCCTAGCCAACTCCCACCCTCTAGCCATGAGTGACCCTAGCCAACTCCCATCCCTGTAGCCATGACTGACCTTACAACCCTCTCCTTTCCCAGAAAAGAAACGCAGAACACACTAAGTAAGTACTTACTATCTTAAAATTATGTAAATAAAATATGTACTTTCCCTAGAATGCACTGGAATCTGTAAAGAACAGAGGCTTTGTACACTTCTTTACACATGGTTGCTCTCGTGCAAAGCTTTAGAGCTCACACAGAAATCTGAGCGATGCACTCTCTAAGTACATCAGCAATTTAAGTTTGCAGCTGGAGAAGCAGCTCAGGATTTGTCTGGCCTGGGTAGGCCCTGGGTTCTGTTTCCCTTCTGAGAGGGTGGGGTGGGGGCATCAGTAGGTTTATGAGGAAGGAACATTCAGCCAGACACCTTGTCCCACAAACATGTAGACAAGGAGATTCTTCCTCCCAAAAGTGTTCAATATTTCCTAATTAAAAGAAAAACCCTCCTCCACCAAAACAACACCCAACATACAGATCTAGATTTCTAATTATTCTCTTAAGGGAACCAGTGAGGAAATGCTCATTCAAGGAATATACAGAATAAGCTTGGGGTTTATTATGGTCTTAAGAAAATTCTCAAAAACCAAAAAGATGGGGTACCTAGCGGGACCCCAGAGTCAAAAGCTGAGATAACTTTACCAAGGCAGGTAACAGTCCTGGCTTGAAAACCCATCTGGATGACTGAACAGTTAGAAAGAAACAAACCTCTGCAGACCCCTAGGTAACACGCAGACCACCTATGCAGTGATAAAGCAGGGTACTTACAGAGTCCATACAATGAAAGCCACTGAAATGCTGAAGTATAGCAAGGCATGGTGGTGCAGACCTGTAGTCCAAACACTTAAAGGGTGGAGGCAGGAGGGCCAGAGAACAGGCTGGGCCATATGAGACAGTGTCCCAAAAAAGCAAAACCAGAAATAATCCATAATGATGCTGCAGGTATGAGATGATTTTAAAGACCACGACTAACGTTATCAACACTGAAGATTATACGTACAGACAGATAGCATGTGACTTAAGTCTGCCTCTGTAGGAAACATTTCTAACTGGATCTACACTATACACATAAAACTAAAAGGTAAAGAACAACTGTAAAAACTGAATCTCAGCTAATCAAGACAGCAATGAAGTGCCTTACACTAATCTTTTTAAAAAGTGTACACCGTAACTAACGACAATGAATTTGGTTAATAAAACATTTTTTTTCAGTCAAGCACTTTGTTATTCCTATACATTGAAAACTCACACATCTTTCTAAGTTCACAGTAAAATTAAGCTAGCCTATTTCACTATGTACAGTGATATCAACATAACCCTTGACTGTTGATTCACCACCACCAACACACTGAACAAGCAACAAAAATTCGAACTAGAAAACTGGTACAAACGAACTCACTCAGACTCAGTTGTTTAAATATGACATTTTCGGATCAATGCATTATAGAAAAAGTCATGTCCCAGCACGTGGGAGGCAGAAGCAGGCAGATCTGAGTTCAAGGCCAGCCTGTGCTCCAGAGAGACCCCCCCCATTTCAAAAAGGAAAGAAAAGAAACAATGTTATATTAGCCAGGATTTAAAACAGGTAGTGTGTACTGCATGTACAAATAATGTTGAAAAGCAAAAGTTTTTGGGGCTTTGGAGGGTAAGCTGTACTAATAGTTACCTCATGCTACATCTCAAGTTGGAATTATGCTGTCGAACCTATAAAATAGTTGTAATATAAATCCTAAAGTCACTGGGCAGTTGTGGTGGATGCCTTTAATCCCAGTACTTGGAAGGCAGAGGTAAGAGGATCTCTTGAGTTCAAGGGGCTACACAGAGAAACTCTTGTCTCAAAAAAAGCAAACCAAAACCAAGTCTGATCTCAAGTCTTGGTGCCAATAAGGGCTGAGTCATCATGGTCAAGGGACTGGCCTAAGCATCTTTTGTTGTTTAGTATTTTAGTATCTTATATATTGTATACAGCAAGATTTCGGAATGACATTTTGTTCATTCTTAGGAAGTATTTTACAGAATCAAAAAGTCAAATGTAGAGAAAACAATAAAAATGAAAGAACTTAATTTACCATTCTCTGAACTACCAGGCTATACTTAGAGAAAATTCTAAAATCAGAAAGGGAGAAGGGGAAGAGGCGATGTAAAAACCTCTCAAAATGTACAAGAAATTAGACTAGTTTCGTTTTAACATCTTCTTTAATAAGACATTACAGCACATGTGAGGTCCCAAGTGTGTCACCTAAACATGGGGGTAAGTATGGAAACAAGTTTAATGTGAGCCCCATTCCTTTTGACAACTAACATAAATACAGAATACAAACAGATCAATTTCCTCTCACTATTTTGTATCACCTTCAAAGACACCATATCAGTTTTTAAACACATCTGTCTGTTAAAGAATCTCCAAATTACAAAAAGGTCTGAGTTGTCATCTTCTCCTTACAGCAAATTTAACTGAAACACAAAAGAGGACCATGCTGGCAATCCCCGTGCTAAGACGGGAGATTCGTCAACTATTCCCTATCTGAAATACAGACTGAAAAATGGTGTCTTTAGTGCTTGCACAATAGTTAAATATAAGATCGAAAGGTTTTATTCTGAATTACAGTGAGACAAATGAAATATTCTCTGAATAGCCAGTCTGATGACACAAAGAAATGTCCATCTGTGTAAAGCACTTCAAAAAGCTCTAGAAATGTCATTTTATTAGCACATCTGTGAGATCAACATGTAAAATCTATTTTCAGTCAGCAACATTTTAGCAAACAATGGGCACCAACTCTGAAAAGCAGGAATTAAACAGAGTGACAGCACTGTACTCAGTGACGCTGGGGACAGGGCAATGCTCTTCCTCGAGATACTGTCCTCCAAACTCAGTGGCACGAGACAGGTGGTCAGAGTATACCACACTGCCACCAAATGCAATGGCTACAGCAGCAAAAGGGGAGTCACCTGTCAACCACTATGCAGGTCAATCTGCAGCTCTAAGTAGCTGTCAGCACTTATCTCAATGTTGTTCTCGTTACATCAAATCTTTAAACTTAAACCAAGTTATTACAGCACATTTGTGTGTGCTCCAGCAAACAAAAGAGCACTAGAACACCAGACTAGCCTTCCTTAACAGGCAGAATTGCCTTATCCAACTGAACAAATGTGAACACTGGCCCATTGTAACATTTTGCTAGTTCAGGTGGAAGTCTTTGATTTTAGGAGCCAGCTTAAGTTCCTAAAATTATGTTTTACTTGAAAGACAAAGAATGTTCTGAGAATTAACCTGGCACAAATCATTTCAATCTTTCTGTTAAATACAAAAATCCATTCATAAAAATTAACTAAATAACTTTTAAGATCTCTCTCGAAAATTATGGTTCATTTTCAAACTAAAGAATTGGAACAAATTTCAAAATACCCAGTATAAGACATAGGTCCTTACAGTTCACACTTGTTCCACCATACTTTGTCCAAAAACCCATGTCATTCTGGCTTATGCTTTGGGACCAATCTTTCAGAAGTGTTCACTGGCAATCCTAACAATTTTATGAATTGTATCTGTTATACCTACAATGTGCTCCCAGCTGACAAGTGGGGCCAATCCACTAAACAAGTTTGAATTCTTCAACGTCAAGCACAGGAAATGATCAGAAGTGGGAGTGACACACGACTGCACACAAGCCGCTGCAGCAGCTCAGCTGCTCCTTAACCTGCATTGGCTGCCAAAAAGCCATGCGCACACCCTACTGGGTGAGTCTGCTCTAGTCTAACAAACCTGCCACTGCGCTGAGAAAGGGAGAGGGCTGCTCTTGCACCTCTAGCTCATCAATTCACTTCTACAATAAGGCAGATAATAAGAAGTGAGGACAGAATGTCTACAACCGTTTATCTTGTGATGTTGTAAAATCAAAGCGCTACTTTATTAAATGAGTTATTTTACACAATATGAACATCAATATAATTACAATTGTAAAAAAATTTTATAACAAGAATGGACTGATTCTTCAGATTTCCAAATCAGAGTCAACTGTACATTTACACAGAATTCTCTTTGCATGAAGCCCGAAGGGAACAGCATAAAAATGAGTGTTTCTGTAGCCCCTTTATTTTTGCTGATCAACAGTTTGTTTTAAAAAAGCAGCTGCAGGTTTGTTACCTAAGGTCTGAGACAGTAGAAGAGTCAGAGGTGTCATGAGTTCACCTGTAAGACAAAAGGAAAAGCATCAGTAACTGTAGTGATGGACAAGCATTTCAAATAGCTAAAATGAAAGACTATCAAGATGCCAGAGTGGTGGCTTTGTCAACTGGGTATTACAGATAGAAATAATTCCCAAAACACATGCATATGTAGCAATAAACCCAACCACACATGAAGGTTAAACGGGTAACTTAAACTGGGAGTTTCTACAGGTTTTTTTTTTGTTTTTGGTTTTTTTTTTTTTTCTTCTCTATGTTAATACAGAAAAGCTCTCCTAACACTATAAATAAGCAAAAGAGACATAAAAATGTACTCAGTAAATTGCTCTGAATTTCTGGGAGAAGTCCCTTGTGCCTTTGAAGTGACTTCTCTCTTAGAGCTGACAAGTCTCTCATTCCAGGCTCAAAGTTGGCCAGAATTGCTTCTTCCTCTATCTTTGGCTATAGTTGTAAAAACCTGAGTGTTTCAAAGATATGAATTGAGAGGGTCCTGGGGAAATGGCTCTTCCCAATCATAAATTATTTTACTAGAATATTTTACGATTTATATTGAATACTCTGCTGCAAAAGTTAAACTTTAAAGTTAAGTCAGGTCTCAGCTAGAGGCAGAGATGTAATCGACAGCTGAGGAGATACAGTTTTGCTCCTAAATTACAAACCCAGCCCGAGAAAGCAGTAGAGAGATCAGTTACCTGCAAACCACTCTATGCCTGCACGTCCGCCAGCTCTGGGGGGAGGGGAGTCTTGGGGTGCTTGCTCTCAAAGTGCTGCTTGAAGGTCTTCGGGTCTGGCATCTGCGTCTAGTTTACAAAGTGGGTGAAAGACAAGAACCAGAGTTTACGCCAAGAAAGAATGCATGCAACAATTACCGCAAGATGCCTTTAGTCGGCATATGAAAAGGTATCTTACAACAAAGAAATTCCTAACATTTCACACATGAAGAGCAATAGCACATAAAGTATTTTATGTTATTACAGCAAACAGAAGGCATCTACTCATTAAGCAGTCAATCTTAATTCTCACAGAACCTTGCAGTCGTCTTTGGCTTCTACAATCATGCTGGTTTTACAGGCGGGAGAAGCTAACGGAGCACAGTCCCGCCTGTGAGCTATGTTTCAACTCAGTTCTAGATTCTCCTAGAATACATTAATGACCACCTTCATTTACTTACTTACTAACACTCTACTACATAAATTAAAAGTGTGTTCTTTTGAGATTTTTGAAGTGTATTTTTAGGGGAGGGACATGGTTCAGCATTTACAGTGCTTGTTATATAGGAGGATCTGGATTTGGTATCCACATAAAAGTCAAGCATGATTACATGGTATCACCTGAAAGCTACTGCAACAAAACAAGGGGATCCCCACAGCCTGAGGGCCAGCCAGTCTAGCCTACTGGTGAGCTGTGGGTTCAGAGAACTGATTCAAAAAAGTAATGTGGGGAGCGATAGTGGATGACCACAGTGTCTCCACATGTATGTATACAAGTATGCACCCGCACATACTCATTAACTCATGCACACGCACATCTGACAAAATATACCTTTAAAGGGCCAGGTTAGTCTTTCTTACTAATCTAATGGCATTTAATTTCACTCAATTTTATCATTATTATGATCAAGGTTCAACATGATCATGATACTGTCAGATTCCCCTCTCAATGACAACTTTCACGTATTTAGGAACTGCTATTTGTAAAGACGTCAACACATGATTAAGTTTAGTCTAACAATCATGTCTTAGCAAGATCCCTTCCCATCCACACCATCAATCTTATTCAAGTACAGGGTTTAAAAACATTGTGTCTATACACCAGACCAACCTGACTGTGCTATTTTTCCCTCTAACACTCAGTTAACCTCAAGGTAATGAATTTACACAGACAGAGGCTAGCATTTAAAGCGAGACTGCCTAGACTCAGGTCCTGTCTCTTCTTACTCTGGATCACATGCACAAACTATACAATTCATGTGTGGATTAGGTATGTGAGAATACAGGTAAAACACCTGGCTCCATCCTTACACGTGGCAAGTGAATTCCAACAACTCTTTAAACACGTCAGTTCTAAGAGCCCTAAAAATGTGAATGTCACGTGGCAGTACATGTACCCAAACTGTGGATCTGGTGGAGATGGAGGAAAGACAACTATACAAGCAGCATTACACTCATTAATGCCACACAAAGTTTAGCCTTATCCACATAAGAATGCAGTTGGGATCTTTTTACAACACCCAAAGTTATAAGCTATAACAAAGTTTTATAAGCTCCATGAAGACACCTTTATTCTGCACAAGGGCATAACTTAGTTTTATCCCCCATTTTCCTGCATGCACAGCCCCAGGAACCACACAGAAAATGTTTCTTGGATGTTTGACCATAGATGGATTCCTAAAAGAAAACTACTCTCAAATCTGGGTTCAAATAAACCATCCATTTTGCTGTGTGGGGTGGGTGGGGGACTGAAGCTATTTGCAGGGTAAGAGCTGCCTATGAGGAAGCAGTCTGTGGGGCGCCTTACCCTACAGACTGTGCAGGTGTATATTAGAGCTGTCTATGAGGGAGCAGTCTGTGGGGCGCCTTACCCTACAGACTGTGCAGGTGTATATTAAGAGCTGCCTATGAGGGAGCAGTCTGTGGGGCGCCTTACCCTACAGACTGTGCAGGTGTATATTAAGAGCTGCCTATGAGGGAGCAGTCTGTGGGGCGCCTTACCCTACAGACTGTGCAGGTGTATATTAAGAGCTGCCTATGAGGGAGCAGTCTGTGGGCGCCTTACCCTACAGACTGTGCAGGTGTATATTAAGAGCTGCCTATGAGGGAGCAGTCTGTGGGGCGCCTTACCCTACAGACTGTGCAGGTGTATATTAAGAGCTGCCTATGAGGAAGCAGTCTGTGGGGCGCCTTACCCTACAGACTGTGCAGGTGTATATTAGAGCTGTCTATGAGGGAGCAGTCTGTGGGGCGCCTTACCCTACAGACTGTGCAGGTGTATATTAAGAGCTGCCTATGAGGGAGCAGTCTGTGGGGCGCCTTACCCTACAGACTGTGCAGGTGTATATTAAGAGCTGTCTATGAGGAAGCAGTCTGTGGGGCGCCTTACCCTACAGACTGTGCAGGTGTATATTAAGAGCTGCCTATGAGGGAGCAGTCTGTGGGCGCCTTACCCTACAGACTGTGCAGGTGTATATTAAGAGCTGTCTATGAGGGAGCAGTCTGTGGGCGCCTTACCCTACAGACTGTGCAGGTGTATATTAAGAGCTGCCTATGAGGGAGCAGTCTGTGGACGCCTTACCCTGCAGACTGTGCAGGTGTATATTAAGGCAGCTTTGGCAGCAGCCTTTTGGTCATGTCCTTGTTTCTTCTTTTGTCCAGCCTGTTTTTTGGCATTTTTCTGCTGAGACTGAATCTTCTGCTGTCCACGAGCCATATCTAAAAACAAAAGGTTGGGCATCAGCGTGAGTCCTTCATCCTAACAGAGCAATTTAAGTATTTAGTCATTTTCTAGTAGTTTTCTTTTAGTAATCTCACAGTTGACTACCTACTTTTGTAAGTTTACTTTTATTTCGTGAACATTCCTGTCTCCCTGCATGTGTCTGTGTGAAAGTGTCAGGCCCCCTGAACCTGGAGTTACAGGCAGTGTGCCCCACCACGTGGGTGCTGGGAATGGAACCCAGCTCCTCTGGAAGAGCAGCCAGTGCTTGTAACTGACTGAGCCATCTCCAGTATTGACTTAAATTTTATATTCATGTTTAGCAAGCCATACCAATGGAATTTTAAACTCACATACAATGCTGCTAGATTACCAAAGGACAAAGCTACCACAGCAATCTGGTTGGTAGTTGGGTACATTGTAACCTAGTGTTCCTCTCCTGGTACATGTTCAATAGAATCAAATGTTATGTATACCAAGGTGTATACAAAGATGTTCATAGTGCCTGTTCTAAAACTAGAGGTAGCTCAAAAATCAATCAGTTGTAAAAAACAGATTACACACAGAGAAATGTCAGGCATCATTCAAAAATAGTCACTTCCAGCCCGGCCTGGTGGCACACACTTTAATCCAAGCACTCAGGTGCAGATGCAGGTGGATCACTCGTGAATCTGAGGTTAGTGTGGTCTACACAGAAAGTTCCAGGCCAGCCAGGGCTACAAAATGAGACTCTGCCTCAGAAAAACAAACAAAAGAAATTCTCTCTACGAGTTTGTATCTCAGTGTCAAGGAAAGAGGGCAGTTAGAAAGAAAACCACATTGCACAAAAGTTCAAAACAGATAGTCACAGCTAAAGAGGTCACTTTGCTATTTATGGAGTAATGACTGGAGAGAGATGACAGGAGAGGCATTCGGTGGGTGCTGGAAATGTTTTCTACCTTAAACCAGGTAATGATTATAAAGTATGTACACTTGTTTTTAATCAGTCATCGGGGATGGGAAAGGAAGCACAAAGGCCCTGTCTCACTTGGGGGCAGAGGGAGGAAGGCCTCATTCTCTGGTCAACCTGGCCTACAGAGGAAGTCGATATCCCACTCCAAAAACTCCAAGTTTAGTGAGCTGTAGACACACCTAAGTTGTTTTCCCCTCGCTTTACTGGATATAGTGCTCCAAAGTTTTGTCTTCCTTCAATATTTGATTATAGAGGTAATCATGTGACAAAGGTAATCTCCCGCCTAAGCATCCTCTATGTCTTACAACTGTACAACTTTTTTTAAGTGCCACCAAGCTAATCCTCTAAGAGGTCATAGGGACACTGCAATTGTTCCTTTCAGTCCTTAGATTTCATTAAACTATTATGCTATCAAATGTTCCTTTAAGAGTTCTTTCCCACACGGAAACACCAATCAGTGCACATATTTGTGTGCATGCAGAAACCCAGGGGCATGAAGCATTTGTAGAGGTTGGTGGACAACTTCCACATTCCAACTCAGACCCTCGAGGCTTGACAGGAAGCACCTTCATCTGCTCAGCCACCTGGCAGGCCCAGCCACACAAATTACAAAGACAAATTAGTCCCCTAGTTTATACCTTTTACAAAGGTGAAAATGTCTTCCTACTCTTTGCTACTGACAACCTGGAGTGAACAAAAATGTGCGAGAGTCCTGTGAAAACCAGACTGCTATTTAGGCAGCACAAATTGAACCTGTTCGCACAGGATCTAGGAGATGAGTGCTTCTGAAACATATGAAAGTTAACTTCTATGTCATTTTAAACAGCACTGTAATTACATTTTAAACTTTGAAATCACTGAAAAACATGAACATACAAGCACCCTACTAGAAGAGGGCTGGCCTTTTCTGACTGGAACCCTCATTCATTACTGGATATAAAGTCAAAAGTGTTTCACACAAACAGTCGAGCTAGCCTCCCTACCTCCCTGCCCCCAATGGAAACTGGACAAATGTACACTTACTGGACACATTCCCACTAGTATTACACAATGAACTGAAAGTCTGATAAAATAGACAGGAGAATTAAGGCTTTCCTATAAAGCCTGTCCAGTCTTTCATCAGCTCCAAGAATGTTTAATATGCTAGCCGAATAGAAGAACTCATTACCATCCAAGGCAAAAAGCAGCTGTTTATCATAAAGATTACACTTCATTTTTGTGTTTTAAACCAATCTGTTATCAATTCTAAATCCAATGGCATTGCAGGGAGGAGAGTTGTTCTGTTTTGTTTTTTTGAGACAGAGTTTCTCTGTGTAGTCCTGGCTGTCCTGGAACTCTGTAGACCAGGCTGGCCTCAAACTCAGAGATCTACCTGCCTCTGCCTCCCAAGTGCTCAGATTAAAGGAGTGTGCCATTACACCCATTGGCATATTTAAAAGTACATTTTAATGATGGGTCTTCAATCTATGTACACCAACACTTTGAAAACATTCTTAATGTTTCTTAGTATCAGACCCTTGCTAAAACATCTGGTTATCTCACACTTCTTAATCCTCCCATACAATATGGTTACACATGCAAAGACATTACTTGAGGGACAGTCCTTAAAAGCATTTTATGTTTGCTCTATTAAGTTGCAAAACAGCACATCGTTGATTCCAGAACTTTCCAAGCAATCCAGAAGTTAAAACAGCTATTTTGGTAACCTTTTCATGTACTGTACTCTTAAAAACAATGTCATCAGATGAGCAAAAACTATTTTTTAACTTTTGAATTGAGTGCTTTCTCCTAAAACACGACAGAACAGGTAATATTTAACCCACTTTTTTTTTTTTTTTAACTATCTAACAACAGTAACAAAATGGCGTGAGACCATTTGTTCTTTCTTAAGACAAAACGTATCTCTCGCCAAGGTAAAGGAGATCTGTTCTAACCAGGCAGGCTGCGAGGGGCAGGTCCCTAACTTCTGACAGCACACTGGCACGGATTTCCTTTCTGAAAGCACAAGTGCAAGCAAAGCAACCACCTGCTTTCGGACAGCTCAACTTACGACTTGCTCTTGACCAGCCCCTCGAGTTTTCGACAAAACCCTGATTAAGTGCGACCAATTGAAAAGCGATTAATCGTTTGCAGACAGTTACCCGCTGATTTTTTTAATGAAACTTTTAGTTCCCCCCGGAGGCTGCAAAGGAGCTAAGAACCAGGAAAGAGTTCTTGGAAAGCCAAGGCTTTTGAGAAGGAGACAACAAGTAAAGCCAGCCCGGCCCTGAGGGGCCTCTTACAGCCAAACAACTTACTCTGAGGCTGGGGAGCCAGGAAATGGGCTCGCACTCTGCAACCAGCCCGAGGAAGAGGCCCAGGCCGGCTCTGCCGCCCGCCCCCGGCTTTGAACACCCGATCGCGGGCACACTCCACCCCGCAGCTGCAGCCGAGCCCGCCCGAGGCCTCGGCGGCCCGCAGCCCCGCGCCTGCTCCGCACGGAGCCCGCCGCCCGCCCCGGCCTCCCGCCGCCGCGTGCCTCCCACCCCGGCTCCCGCCCGCGTCCCGAGGCGTCGCTCACCCGGGCCGGAGCCGGTCTGGCGTCCGAGAGACCGCGCAGCGCGAGAAGGAGCCGGGCAGGACGAGCAGGGAAGGAAGGGACGCGCCCCGCACCGCTTGGGGCCTCCGCCACCCGCCGAGGACGGACCGAGCAGAGCCGGGAGCACAACAGCCCGCGCCTCGCACGCACACCCGCCGCAGCGCGCGCCCGCCGCGCCTGAGCCCGAGGCAGGCCCGTCTGCTCGTGCGCGCGCACGCCGCGCCGCGCCGCACTCCCAGCCTCCTCAGCGCCGCCGGCCCGCCCACCCGCGGGGCCCCACCCTCGCCTTCCTGCGGCCGCTCCGCCCCGCCTCTCTCGCACGCCCGCGCCCTTCCGGTGGTGCGGGCCAATGGCAGCTCTCCCCTGTTACATAAGCGCGGAGGGGCGGGGCCTAGCGAGGGAACTGCAGGGCCAGCGCCCTGCTTCCTCCTTCCCGCTCGCCCGCCGCGCAGGTGCGTGACCTCGGGCCTGCGGGCGCTGGTCGGCCCGGCGGCTAGCTAGTTGCCTCGCTCGTTCGCCTGCCTGCTCACCCGCCGCCGCCTTCGTGCTTCCCTGGCCGGCCGGGCGCCCGATGAGGCGCTAGCGGCGCCGGCCAGGGAGACGCCAGGGCCTGCGCGTGGCCGCCGCTCGGCCGTGATCCCCGTGTCAGGCTTGCAGCCATTGTTCTCTCACCGGTTCCGTGTTCAGGGTATCTTTGACCCGCCCGGAGCTTTTCACTGAGTTGGAGACTTGAGCCTCATCCTCAAGTGCCCCCGGGCCCGCTTGGTCTACTGAGGTTGGCTACTGGCTTGCTGATAATAAAGTGAAAGGTCACATTCCCTGCCATCACGTGATTGAGAGACCTCGTAGTAAGCTCCCGATACCTGATTTAAGAGCGATTGCAGTTGTAACGAGATGTTTAGAAAACATCTACTGATGTTTAGAAAAGGTGTAAATATCTGCACTCGTTACCCTTCCTACCTCCAACATGCTGCTTTCCAATTAGATACACTGTATTTGTGGCCTTAAAATAATGGCTGTGTAGTTCAGACTGTCCTAGATAGAACTGATTCTTCCGCCTTCACAGGAGCATGACTGTCACCACGCCCAGCCTGAATCTCAAATTTGCTTGGCAGTTCCCAGGATATTCCTGGGTCTAATTTACCTGGACTGTGATAGCTTTGTCGAAGGATTGTTTAAACCAGCTAGAAATAGGATAGCTTGCTCCATACTGCATTTGGATGGGATACAATATTAAGTGCAGTGTAGCTGGACAGTGATTGAAGTGTGCTTATCTTTAACTCTTTCGGGCCTTACACTCAACGTGCCTTTGTTACAATTTAGTTACAGGTCTTAAGTTTTGTTACTATCGCTGATGGTAGGCTATAAAGTCAGTTTTATTACTAATTGCGAGCGTTCAGCCATGTGCTGAAAAAAAGCGTGTTAAAAAAAAATAGTTATTGAGCAGAATGTATCTAAGAAAGTGGGATTTGAAATATATAGCATGAAACTACAACGCTAATAGCCTTTTTAAAAAATATTTATTTTATGTATATGAGTGACCTGCATACCAGATCTCTTTACAGAGGACCTCTGGAGGAACAATTACTGCTTTTAACTGCTGAGCCATTTCTCTAGTCCACCCCCCATGACGTTAATATCTTAATAGTTGTCACGTTTATAATTATATTAACCTGTCTTGTGGAATGAGATACTTGAAGTCTCTAGGGAAATTCAAAGAGCTGTTTGTCTAGCCATTGATGATAATGGACAGTGGAAAGGGACCATGAATCAGTCTGTGGGGGCACCGATGAGCTGGGTCTGATGAGTTCAGTTGTGAAATAGAATTGGTGTGTTACAGTTCTTTTCTCCCATGACTTAGGGGGAATATGCATAAAAGCCAGTGGCACTTGATTTTTTTTTTTTTTTTTTTTTTTTTTTGACCCATATCATTTGAGAATTTGATCAAAGCTTTAGGTAGAGTATCTCAGGACCCGGCTTTATTAGTCAGGGTATGTCTAAGGAATTGCTAGGTGTCCAGTAATAGCCCTGCCTGATGCCATCCGTACCCCCATTTTCAGTTGTAGCATCTAAAAAGGAAACTGGGTGTAGTGGCCCACTACTTTAATCCTAGCACTCAGGAAGCAGAGGCAGGACCAGGCCAGCCTGATCTATAAATCGAGTTCCAGGACAGTCAGGGCTTGTAACACAGAGAAACCCTATCTTGAGGGAGAAAAAAGAATGTTTGAAGACATTTACAGCTATCCCTGCAGAATCAGAATTTACAGCAGTAAACTTGAAAACATTTCCTTTGTTGCCTCCTCTTTATCTGCACAATGGGTTTCTGAGATTTCCACCCAGACCCGCTTGTCCTTCTCTGCTTTTTATCCTTGAAGGAGTCACCTTCATTTCCTTGTCTAAGCGCCATTGCCTAGAGAATATGGTATAATGGTAATTGTGTGTGATGATTAGGGAGCTTGAAATATAAAGGAGAAGGTCTGGAAACAGAGAAGATGGAGCATGTGTGTGGCAACAGTTGGTGAGGGCGGTGCCTCTGCTTTGCTACCAGCTGGTGTCTTGCTTCAGTTACAGGAATGTGACAGCAGTAGATGTGAGCTCCTTTGGATTTCTGTACACATTTCTAGTTTTAATTTGGAAAACTATGGTGCTTCTGGTAACATTTATCTTTTTCTGCTTATAGACAGTTTCTCTAAGATACTATGTGCAGTGAGAACTTGCTGAGTTTCTATCCACATCCACAATGGAGTGAAGATGCCTCTTTGGAGATGGAGGTGGTGTATGGGTCTGTTGGGATGCTTGTTGGGAACCCTAGGGTGAAGGAAGTGGTGAGTATCCACCAGCTTAGCAGTGCTCAATGCATAGATTATTTGAGGGAGTTTTTCAGTTTCTCTATAGTGGCTAAAATGATAATTAATAAAGTGGCAACAGGGTTTATTAGAAAACAAAAGAGACTCTGGAGTCAGACACTGAGAGATCACTGACTCACGTCTGATAAATGGGGAACCTGTACGAGACTGAACTAGACTCCCTTAATATAGGTGACAATGGTGTGACTGGGACAATATATGAGGCCACTGGCAGTGGAGCCCATTCTATGTGGAGAGATACCTTGCCTAGTCTAGACACAGAGGAGTGTGGGGGTGGAGAGGTGCCTTCGTCCCGCCAGAACTAGTTGATGGGACAGACTTAGTAGACTTCTTAGAGGAGGCCTTTCCCTCTCCTTGGAGCAGATGGGAGGAGGAGAGGAAGGTGAGGGAATTGAGATTGGAATGTAAAAAATAATAAAAAAAAAAAGAAAAAAAAAAAAGAAAAGTGACATGGTTCAGGGTGGGCATGGAAGCTCACACCTGTTAGTCAAGTACCCAGAAGAACAACGCAGGAGGATAGCCACAAATTTGAGAGGCTATGTAGTGAGTTCAAGTACAGCCTGAGCTCCAAGTCAGATCTTGTCTCAAAAAGCAAAGCAAAACAACACTACCACCACCACCACCAACAAAAACCCAAAACAAATACACAGAGAGGCTCCCGTTTCTGTGGAGCTTTCCCTAGAGGTGATAGTACTGAATAGCTGTAATCTGGGAAATGTCTCCTTTGCTGCTTCCTCTTTGTCAGCATACTGTCTGCTTGAGATTCTTTGAGACTGCCACCCAGACCCTCCTGTCCCCTCCTGAGCTTTTCATCCTTGAAGGAGCCTTGTTCACTTTTGTGGCTCTGGATGTCACGCTTCAGATGACCCCTGCATTTCCAGCCCTGGTTCCAGCTTCCTGTCCGCACTGACGTTTCCAGATGCCCATTGCCCACCTCTGCCTTGATGTTTCAGAGGCATTTCACATTGGTGTCAGACTATATTGACTCTATGAAGCCATTGATTATAAGAAACATTTATATCGGTTAAGATTTTACAACATGCTACTAATTGAGCGATGATGTAATGCTATGGTACCCTTGATTATAAGGTAAATCTTGATTTCAGCAAGACTAAAGGAAGTTTAAGCAGTAACATGGGCTGTTAGAACATCAAAAAGAATGAAGTTCTTAGACACGGCCTGACTAAGAGAGACTCAACTTGTGTTCTGAAAACCCAGCAGCATTGTTGAAAACAGTGATGAAGAGCTGAGTAAATGGAAAGGTGCCTATCTTCACTGTGTCATTCGGGAGATTCCGAATTACACCAGCTCAGTAATCTCTGCACTGATCACAGAGTCAGTGCAGTCCCTACTGAAATCCCCCTGGCATCTTTGCATATGTTGAAAACCCTATCTGAATTATTGGAGCCGAGAATAGGCAAACTGATCTCAAAAGAACAACAGGGGAGGATGTACATGTCCTATTTTTAAAACTTACTACAACTATAGTCATTAGTATGGTGTGGTAGAAGCAGGGCGTCCACATTGGTGAATGAACTGACAGTCTTGGGCTAAGCCTTCATATCTGCAGTTGTACTGTGTTCTGTCACTTCCTTCATTACTGTGACGAAACGCATGACAAAAGTAACTTCTGGAAAGAAGGGTTTATTTGGGCTCACAGGTGGAGAGTGCAGGCCATTGTGGGGTGAAGGAGGTGGGTAGGTAGGAGTCCAAGGCTGCCAGTCACATTGTTTGTGGTGAGGAAGCCAAGATGGATGCTATTGCTCAGCTCATTTTCTCCTTTTTGTTCAGGTGGAGGCCCCAGCCTAATAGAACGGGTGCTGCTCACATTTAGGGTGAGCCTTCCCACCTCAAAGAGCAAAGAAAATCCCTCACAGACTTTTCCAGAGGCTTGCCTCCTAGATGACCCTGTCAAGGTCACAGTAGTAACCATCAGAACAGCCAAAGAATGTACCAAAACACTAGTACCAAAACAATCCAGCAAGGTAAAGAAAAGCCTTTTAAATAAATGGTCCTGTGGCAACTGGGTGTCAGTGAATGAGGTTAGACTAAAGCAAAAATAATTAATCTGCCAAGATACAAACCCTGCTGTCATGTGGAGAAGCTTTAGGTGTGTCTGTGTGTGTTCATCTTATTCCATGCAGCCAGCATTCAGCATAACCCTTGGCATGATGTGGGTGCCTAGGACATGTTTGTGGCATGAATGTGTTCCCCGGATGATGGGGAGGCCTACGGGCACCTCAGAGCCTGCATTCCACTGACAGCAGCAGTTACCTCACCTGATGGTTCTGGCCTGGTTATCTGGCTGCACCCAGACAGGCTTTGCGCATCCTTCAGCCCTAGTCTATGTCTTTACTAGTCAGCACCTAATGCAGCTCCTGGCACATAGTAGGTAATCAGTCCAAGTGAATGGATGAATGGCAGCTTCTGGGTTACAAAAGAAATCAGAAATATCCATGGCTATTGGTGTGGCCGATGTTTGGAAACAAGTGCCCTCACTTGAGATCCTACCAAGTGCAATGGTAAAAGATATTAGAACACATAAGCCACCAAGACGGAAGACCTTGGTCACAGGAGAGGAGAGGGTTTTATCCTGGACAGCAGCTATCAAGGAGCATCTGGAGGCTGAAAGCCATGGGACTGAGTGGAGGTTTCAGCTTGATACAGAATGCCCTTCCCTGTCCCTCCCTATCCCAGCTGAGCCTGGGAGCAGATAGTTTTCACCTCCAGCCTAAGACTGGGAGAATTTTTCTGAGAACTGGGAATTATCTTAACCCAATAGAAATACCTAAAGATACAGGTAACTGCAGTTCTGCCAGACCTGTTTGCAATGAGTCCATTTGAACAATGCTAGCTCCCTTCACAGACCTCCCAGTCAGTCCAGAGCTTGCTCTATTATGTGATCTAACACAGAGGATAACCACACATTGGAAACCCAACAGCAACTGGAGAAGAAAGCAACCTCAGGAATAGACTGCCGAGAAAGAAAACTTCAGAGACCCATGGTAGAGACACTGGCCTTAAAAAAGACTGAACCGGAGTACAGGCCAGTGCTGTTTTAGAATAAAGGAACACTGGAGAAAAGCAAAACCAAGTTTAATGTTGCTCCATCTACCTGCCGGCAGAAGTGCTGGCTTAGGAGAAAGGCTGAGAGATAAATCTGGAAAAATTCTAGGAAGAATTCTAGAAGAAAGCAGAGAAACTGTGTGGTGTTATGTGTGTTTAATCTCAGTACTCAGGAGGCAGAAGCAGGCAAATTCACACAGTGAGCCCCAGGCCCCGGGTCTACAGTGAGACCCTGTCTCAGACAAGCAGAGTTAGAAAATATGAGAGGAAAAGATGATTTCAGTACCCCAACATCTAACTGAGAAAGATTCCAGAAAAGGACAGAGTAACCAGAGAAGAAGGAATCATAAAAATCTAATTACGAAAACTCCCACACTGATTTGTTAGCTGAAAGTCTCCATGAGTGAGTATGGACACAACAGATGGGGGGAAGAAACACACCAAGGCACAACTGTGACATTTTAAGACACTAGGGACAGAAAGCTAAGCTTACATATTTCTGAAGAGAAAAAATGAATTAGTTTTATTAAAAAATTAAAAGCTGGTGTTTGAGCAATGTTGAATAGAAAATAATGGAGAAAGGCATAAAATGTATTGAAATTTTCATTTCTTTGTGTTATTCTTGCTAAGCTTATTGAAAGATGGGCTTCACTAAAGTAGGGGAGCAAACAAAAAAAGGGGGGGGTGTTGGTTCCAGGACATAGGCATAGAATCCAAGAGAGATGAAGGAAATAAGAAAGAGGAGGGCGAGGAGGCCAAGATGGCAGCTGGCAGACCAGTCAGGGTAGTTGGATGCAGAAATTTCAAGAATTGATTATTTCATAAGCATGAGCTTATGGGGAGATTATATAACTTGGATTTAATTGGTGATAGGGAGGAAGAAAAAAGCCAAGAAAAAACAAAACAAGTCTCAGCTACTGGGAAGATTAAAGTTTCACAAGGCGAGTTGATCATCCCTCATCCTGCGGCTCAGCAGCAAGTAGTATTTACATAACGATGATGGCACGCATATGGCTCAACAGGGGGGTGGGGGGTGGGGGAGGGAGCACCAGTGGAGCTCAGAGGATGACTGGAATCAGCTCTCTGTGTGTGTTCCAGGGATCAAAGCCTGGTCATTGTGTTCTCAGGCCTTTACCCACTGAGCCATCCCTCCCCCTCTCTAACTTTAACCACAACTGTAACCACAAACGTAAGTCCATTGAGCAGTCTGAGGACTGTAAAACCAGAGTGGCAGCCCTAGTGGGGAGAAGACCTGATAAAGAACTATAACGTTGTTTACCAGTGTGGGAGGTCCCTAAGAGGGGGAATGCCAAGACATAGTAAACAAGACTACACTCCTAAGGAGCTGCTGCTGAGAAGAGGGTGGTCGGAAGCACCTGTTTCCCCATAACTGCTGTTGTAGGACAAGTTGGTTTCTCTGTGTAGCCCTGGCCATCCTGGAACTCACTCTATAGACCAGGCTGGCCTTGAATTCACAGAGATCTGCCTATCTCTGCCTCCTGAGTGCTGGGATTAAAGGGAGCTAGATTTCTTTAATATCTGCACTTTTCACTGTGATAAAACAAATACTAAATTAACAAAATGAAGCCTGGTTTGTGGTATATACCTGTGATCCCAGCACTCTGGAGGCAGAGGTAGAGCTTAAGGCTATTGTTGGCTACATAGTAAGTTTGAGACCAACCTGTAATACATGATACCTTGTCTGAAAATCAAACAGAACAACCCCCAGACAAAATAAAAAATAAAATTATCAACAAAATGACTGTTATTTCTAAAAGTTCAACCATGTTTGGTTCTAGGCAGTATGTATGTCCTCACAGCTGTCTGGGCTTCAGGAAGGTGCATGTGTCTAGATGCTATGCTAAGATTCCTGTCATCTCCCTGCAATTACAATTCCTTCTTGGCATTCTAGGGGAGGGTGTGCTTCCTCTTCTACCATTCCATCTTTCTAGTTCTTTCCATGCCATTCTTATCATTAGATTGTCAGGAGGCTGAATAAACTAGAGAATGGAATGTTCCTGTGTATTGCATCCATCCTCGCCTTCTTTTGTTGCTGTTAGGCAGTAGAGTGGGAAAACAAGCAAGCTCTTTAGGCAGGGTTTCCCACAGACGGCTGTTGGGTTGAGGCCTCTCCCTGGGTTTGAATCCTTGCAATTGTCTCAGTCTGATGGATGGTTTTGCTTTGTCTGAGGTCTGTTGACTGGAAGTGTCAGCAGGATGATACCATACTGAGAAATCTGTCCTAAAAATGCCTCTGTAGATTTCTAGCTTCCAAAAGTTTGGAAAGACTTAAAACAACAAAACAAAGCAAGCCATTTGATTTGAGCGGTAACTTTGAAGGAGAGAAAACAAGATGTTAGTAATACCCCAAAATAACTGCTGTTTGGATGAATGTGGCTACTAGCTAGTACTTTTAATTACATGCTCATTGTGCTATAAATACAGCTTGAGTTTGATTTTGGTAATAGTTCAGCTATGAAGGCACAGATGTATGTCTGGTGACTGATTCCCCAGTTAGAAGATGGAAGAGTTGGGTTGAGAGAGTCCAAGGCTCCTTGCCTTTTAATGTCTCTGACTTGATTCACCAGGAATGCGTGAAAACTTGAAAAGGAAAATCACTTGGCAGAAGTGGTTTCTATACTTCATGGAGGTGGGCCACATGGTTGAGAGATGAGCAGAAAAGAATGTGAATTCAGGGAAACTACTTGTTGAAATTTCTGTGGCTATATTAATCATATTTATTCTTTTCCATATTTTAGGTTAAGACAGTTTAGAAGGCTGGTGAGAGACTATCCCTTTACAGGGCTTATTACTTCCTAAGGAGAATACAGTTTGCCTAGAAATGCACCTTTCATGTGCAAGCAAACCAGTGAATTCCAAGTCTGTGTCTACAAACACTTCCCTTTTCTAATGCT